>LIAE01010208.1:108814-216620 GCA_002287525.1 Diploscapter pachys | reverse complement strand
AGCGTGCACAAACAAACAAACAAACAAACACACATAACAAAAATACTAACAAAGGAGATGAATATAATTGAACTTCATCTGAGACTATGGCTCAAGAAATGAAGATCAAACATAGCTTAACTATATAACGTGATCTAAGCTAAATCAACTTCAATATTATCAAATTTTACCTGAAGTGGATCCTCAGATATCAGACTTATTTCATCTGACGGACCATTGCCATTCCGTTGATAACTTTCTGAAGTGGCGCGAGCCGCAAATGAGGCGACTCGTTGGGCCCTGGACCCTGCAAATGATACAATTTTTTGGCAACCTATTACCATTTTGATGGATAATGATACCATTTTTGATAACCTACCGAAGAATCCTCTGGGCTTGGTCTCATTTGCACTGGCGCTCTTGGTTCGCTTCGGATTGTGCTGGAATTATATCCATTTAAAAAAACATCGAATAAACTGTTCAAATGTTACTTAATTGATCTTAACATTTATATTCAAGGCATTAATTCTAGCTCTAGCGTTGAAATGATCACTAATTTGGCATTAGAAAATTAGCCCTAAGTTCAAAATTGGCATAATTACCGCAAAATCTCTAAAATAGAAGCCCATGGACTTCTATTTTTCGATACCCAAGTGAAAAAAATCGAATTTTCAAACCGTCATAACTCCCCATCTAATGATCATAAGCACTTCAAAATTAAAACTAAACCACCCATTTTTATACATTCTAAAGGCATCATAAAGCTTTTTCTGTGATGATTTGAGTTGGGTAATGTATAGTTTTGGCATTTGGGGCTGGACTTCTGTTATAGAGGGATCTCTGTTTTAGATTTTACGGTATTATGGCACCTGGAATCTGCGACCGATCGTTCGGGCCGTATCGTCGTCCGAGCGGCGCGTCGCGGCTCGTCTCTCGGTCGACTGCAGACCCGTAGTTGCGGAACCGCTTGCTGCACCTGCTGTGTGACAGGCACTTGGACTGCCGACTTGGCACGGGCTCGGACCCGTAGTGATCGGGGTCGCCGATCCGCACGCTGGTCCCGCTCCAGTGTCGATTCTGCACGACTCTTCCTGATAGCGACTATATTCAAGCATTGTATCTTTTAAGAACGAAGGATAGGAAAAAGCTCAACTTCAATGCTAAAAATCAGACATATGACTTCCGGGCCTGGGATGATGAGTTTTTGCAAATGTCTCTCATCGTATGAGGCATAATAGTAGCATGAAACCTGTTCGACATAAAAATTTATGCTAATTTCATGGCTCCTAGAAAAAGGCACCGGGACACCGGGACACCAGTTAGAAAAAGGCACCACTTTTTCTAAGAAATAGTATGAGGAAGCAAGAGAAGAAAAGAAAAAAGTGGTGCCTTTTTCTATGAGCCTAATTTCATAATTTTTATAACGAGGCATGGAAGCGATATGTATGATGGGGATGCGAAACTAATAATTATGAATTGAAGTTGAGATAAAATACACCAAGAGAACTAACTTATAAGCCTGAGCAAATTTCGGTATCTTGGGAATGACCCTTCGTTCCCAACCCAAGATGAAATGTCGCGACATTAGCTTAGCGATTTCAACCCAGGCATTGCAAAATCGTCGCCTTTCTTCGGAGGTCAAAGGCCCTGATGTTCGTCTGGCGGAGACGGTGTCAGTAATGACCTAAAATGGCTATTTGGAAATCACGAAACCACGAGGCGTGCGAGACATCGCGTGAAATAGTATAGGGTTAGGGTAGGGTATGGGGGATGATAGGCTTTATTTTACCAAACTATTTTTCAATGTCTCGTGGTTACCAAGTTGCTCCCAAAGTTTAAAACAAAAAATGGGTAAAGATAAAACTTCTAAATGTGGCAATTAATAAAAGTAGCACCGCAAAAATTGAACGAATATGCATATTTTGAGCCAACTAAAAAGTAATAGCTTACTCATAAAAGTATAGGGTAGGGATTTAGCAATAGAATGTTGGATATCAAACTTTTCAGTTCAGAAAATTCATATGATGATAATTTTATAGATTGTTTGCGGTACTACTTTTATTAATTGCCAATAATATGATCATTATTATGAAATATCTCGGAAGAAAGTACGATATCTTCAAATTCGAGTTGCTAAGATAATAAAAATCTGAATAATACGTTATATTATGAAAATATGTTGGAGAAAGGATACGATACTTTTAAGTGGTCTCTGAAATTGCGTACCTCAGGCAGCAATTTAAAGAGCATGTCGAAATTGTCAGGGCTAATCCTGCTAGCTATAGCCCTGTGAAGACCTCCTATTTGTTGGTGAGTTTCCACGAAATTCCCGGGAGTCGTCGAGGAATCGGGCTGCGGATCGGCGTACGTGGCTACCGCTTGAGCTAACGTCTAAAATTTGAAAGATTACGATCATTACAGCAACCCTCGGAATTTGCACATTCATTATGAGCCCGTTCAGGCGTTAATTGCAATGCAGTTTGCAGCTTGCAATTCGCTCGAAATAGCGTGGGAAATGAGGAGAGTGCTATTGCATCAGATTACACCATCTCTTTTGTTCTCTTCATTTCCTATGCTGTTTCAAGCGAGTTGCAATACAGCTAAGTATGAACGCCCTCCATAAGATATGTTAAACGTCTTTTTGCCTGAATTATTTTACAATTTAATTTTTACGGCTATCATCCTATCATCCCGTATAACTTGAAATCATCATAATAGGATATATACGTATTTAAAAATTAGACTATTTTGATAGTTACTTTTACATTAACCCCTTTTTATAAATTATGTTTAATTTAAAATTTATGACGTAGAGTATGCATGAAATCATCCAGCCAAAAATTGACTTATGTTTTATTAAATGATGTGTGAATGTGTTTTTTTCTTCGAAAAAAAGTTGCGCATATTTTAGCGAATCTAGGTGTTCGATGGAGAATTATATACATGGAAATTCTGCAGGTAAGAAATAATTTATGTGATCATTTTTAAGACCAAATGATTAACAGGGAGAGAAATGAGATTGCTTCGACTTTTATATTGAATATTATAATGAGGCGCAGGTGCGCGCATTTGCACAAAGGTTACATATATCGAGAGTTTTCTGCAAAATGTGAGGGAGGAAAGGGAGATATATGAAAATTCAAGAAATTTATGAAATCCTAAAATATATGAAAACTGCTGGTCCAACTTAAGCTTGAATAAGGTTAACCAAAGTGCTTGTATAGTCGATTGAGAGAGAACACGCCGGTATTAAAAAATTACACGCTATTCATCTCTCGTTTCTCTTCGATGCGACTCATTATTTCACTCCAAATTAGATTTCTAACTGCTGCACGAACATCGACTTTCTCGCCAATTAACGATAGTATTAAATGGTACATTTTTTCTAAATTTTAAATGGATATATCAAATTTGATACCTGCTCCAAAGCCAGGACAATTTTCTTCATACGGTTATCACGTTTCCAGGCGTCCTCAGATGTGGCGTCAAAATTTTGTTTCAACGAAGGTCGATAGCTGAAGAGCTTTTCGAACGCTCTAAGGCCCATGTCGAAGAGGCTGAATTTCAATTCTTATCTACTTTAAATGACGTCATAGCGTCACTAAATTAAATAATAGGCGCTATAATTAAGATATATGGGCATCATGGTTTCATTTAATGAAATATATGGGGCTATTATTAAATAATATGACGTCTGGCGTTATTCAATAAAAATATGGCGCCCCAAAAATTTACCATGCGAAATTATCCGGCCATGTATCGTAGACTAATTTGAGATCGTTTAAGGGGACGTTCAAAGTCGAACTGGCGTTCGTGATGAATTCACTTTGCATCGAATATGGAGTGATCGACACTCCCGCTGGCGGTGAGGAATCTCCGTTAGAATTTCGACGGGACATACTGAAAAATCCTATCATAAACAGGCCTAGGGGCACTTTTGCCAGACGAAAATAAACTACAGAGGGTAGGTCGCACGAGCGAATTCATAGTTATGATACCAGGTCGCAGGTTGCATAGGCGAAAACTTTGTCTATTTATAGGTTGAAGAGAAAAATTTGTAATGATGATATGCAGGAGGTAGATCGCAAAGGGTCTCACGATCGTCCTCCCTAGGACTGAGCATAAGCAGTTTTAAAAGCTGATACTTGTCAAAAAATAAGCATAAAATGCTAATGTATCAAATTGTCATGAGATAAATTATCAATGTGAAAACAATCGATAAGAAAAAGCTGGTCTTCTTGCAAAAATTAGTAATTCAAAATTTTCCAGTATCAAAGATCCTAAAATGTAAAAGTTATCAACAAGCCTTTTAAGGAGAGAATGTTCATAAATAAGCCACAAGTGCCTATGCCTATCCCTCTGTCTGGCCGCTCAGACACCTATTCTAGCTTACTCTATTTAATCTAAAGAAATGGAATTTCTCTGAGCTCTCTTCAGGTATAGTACTATTTCGCCTAATCTCGTCCTAAATTTTCACACGCTTCCTTAGCAACCAGATAAGGGAGTTTGCGGAAATAGTGCAAAAAGATAAAGATTTTTCAATACAAAGAACACGCTGGGCGGAGATTTCATAATAACCATCATAAATATTCTTTAAGATATCGCGGCCATTTTTTTAATTTTCAAAAAAAACTTGTATTTTTGTTTAAGAATATTGTCTTGAGTTTGAATTTTTAGAAACTCTTCTTTAAGTTTTAAAATTTAAAATAAACACTCTTCTTAAACATGCCTCGTCCACTAGACTCTTGTATTTTGTGCTCTCGAGTATACTTAAGCAATTTACTCTTTGTAATAAAGTTTGAAATTTAAATCTTTACATTTAATAATAATAATTTCAACGTGTTAATTATCATCATACATGATGCTATCTAGTAACCAGCTAAAGTGATGAAGATCTATCCTTTCGGCTAAACTGCTGAAAGATAGATGAAAATAGTGAAGCGGAGTAAGAGAGGGTAAAGAAAGAAAATGTCTAGAGTGTGGGAAAAGTGAAAAATATCGATTCTATGTTTCTCGCTTTCTTTACATTCTCCGCATTTTTCGAGATCTCTATATTTTAGCCACCCGGTTGTGCTGTTGCTTTTAGAGTATATATCTCGATGTCTGGTGAACAGCGAGATTTTTGACCCTATTAGGACTGATATCTTTTTATTTGAGATTTCATATATGTTTCAAAATAAATCTAAATTTCACATATCTTTCCTATGTATAAATTATAACCTCATATATCGCTTTTCAAATATGTCCTGATTTCATATATCCCCTCTGGGATGTTCAAAAATAAAGCGATTTCTGAGACTTATGATAAGATATATGATGTTAGCATATTGCATATTGCATGACCACGTTCATTTTCTATGTCTCTTTCACAGGAATTAGCAACACCTTGAAATATATGAAAACGCTCAATTCGATTCATCGTCCTCACCATATAGACTCGATGATTCTATTATTCCATTTTTATTTGATTTGTATTTCTATATTTAATTTTCTTGCTCAGAGTGCATGTCTTTATATGTTTTCTCATTAATATTTATGACGATTCCCTCAATGTTCATTTCTAATCAATTTCATATTGATATTATTGGACTTTATCTGAAAAATATTATATTTTAATGATTATTTCAGATGGTCAATAACCCTGCGCAACTATTAATAGAAAGCAATTCGAAAAGCGAGAAAATTAATGGGTCCCGTGAAAAGGTTGACATTAAAATGATAAAAAAATGAATGAATAACAAAACAATTTAGAGCCTCAAAACATCTCATCCCACTTATCGACTCGCCTGGGGTAAGGGTCGATATATTGTATTGGCCCTATGTGTGTTATGCTTTACTGGTAAGTTTGGATGAAAGTTTTAGAGACAACTTGGAAAATATAAGCCCTTAAGCCATGCGAAATAGTGTATAGGAAAAGAAGCCCGTGCCTTCCAATACCCTCCTCTAACCATACATTGTTTCGAAATGGCTTATGAACTTATGGTTTACAAATAGCCTTTTTTAGATGATACAAAAATTTTTTAGGATGTCGATCCAACGATATAACATTCTCATTAACCGTAATATGTATGAACTCGAATAGTAGTCAGGTTTAAAAATGCTCACATTCCGGAGAAATTTGCTAGTTTTAGCCTGAGTCCATATATTTTTCCCCTACCGATTTATCGCTGTCTTTCGCAGGCACGGGTGCAGGCGCGATGATATTCGCATTACCCGCCGGGTATTTACTACATCGATTCGGCGGACGATTAGTCTTAGGTTAGTCTATAAAAGTTCAGTTTATCCAATTTGTTCAAACTATAGCAAATTAATATGTCTATCTTTATATTTATTCTTTTGTTTTCAGACCTACCTAAAATATATATATATTTTTTTAAACAATTATTTTAGGATTTTCCCTATTATTTTCATCAATAGCGACATTATTATTACCTACAGCAGCTTTGGTAGCTCAACATAATGATATTCCAGTTTCATATTTTATATTTCCTTTAAGATGCATTCAAGGTGCGTAAATTGAACCAATTTAGCATTTTAGTTGGTATTTCAGGCTTCGCGGTAGCCTGCGTCTTGCCTATGGTAGGATTCGTTAGTGGGGCCTGGTCGCCCGTTTTTGAAATTGGTAAACAGTTTTTATTTTAAATAAAAAACCTTGATATATAAAAAGAAAGAAAATCCTGCTTTACTATGAAAAAACATTTTAATTAGCAAATTTTAAATATCTGAAAAAGACTTAATTGTTTAAGTAATATCAAATTAAATATCAGGAAAATTCGTCGCCTTTCTGTCAGTCTGTAGCCAACTGGCTCAGATCTTCACCATGCCTGTGTCCGCCAAACTATGGTAATCGTCCATTTTGTCAAAAATTCAAACAAAAAAAACAATATTTTACAATTTAGTGTATCTCACGGTTGGCCTTCCGCTTTTTATTTTCATGGAATAGTATCGCTAATTATCTCCATCATTTTCCTATCATTTTTCACAAATTCCCCCACGAAACATCCTTTAATAGGCGAGAAGGAATTGAGCCTAATTATGAGTAAGAAATTCGCATATTTTTTGCAATATTTAAACGTTGTGTTTTTTTCTAGGCGAAGAAAAACGAAAAAGAACCGGAAAAATACCGTATTCGGAAATCCTCAGATCCTATCCTGTGTGGGCTATTTGGGTTGCCTTTTTAGGCAATGCGTTTGGGTTTCAGCTCATCGTGCAGTAAGACTAAAGTTTAAAACAAAAAACTAATGAAAATATTATAGATTTATGCCGACATTCTTGAATAAAGTCCTAAATGTGCCGATAGAGAGAACGGGATTTTCCGCGATGGTGCCCCCTTTAGCGCAAATCGCAATCAAAACCGTCGCTGGAGTGGCGAGCGATAGAATTACATGTTTTTCAGTAACCACAAACCTACTTTTGTCTAATTTCTAATTGAACATTTCCAGGAGGTCAATAAACTGAGATTATTTAATACGCTTGGCATGGTCGGATGTGGCTTATGCTTGGTACCGCTGGGTTATTCACCGTCGGATAATTCCAAAGCGACGACGTTCGCGATATGTAAGGCGTTATTTAAAATTAAAAACGTCGTATTTAAATTAAGAGCGCTATATTTGAAAGAAACGCCATATTTGATAAAATGATGTTATTTGAAAATATCACGTTATAATGATTTAATTTTAGTCTTCTTCACCGCATCGATATCATTCCTCGGACTTATAACTTGCGGCTCGATGAAAAGTGCGACTTTAGTCGCTAGACAATACGCCCCATTCGTAATGAGCGTTGTACAGGTATGATTGATTGGAAGAGGGTGTCGATATTCAAAATTACACTATTTGTCTCTCGTTTTTCTTCTACGCGGCTCACTATTTCGTTCCCAAATTCGATTTATAATTTGTGGAATTGAATATCGACTTTCTCTCCAACCAACAATATTAACTTCCTGGCTTCTTCAAATTTCTTGATTAATTTAGCTCGTAGCCTGCATAGGAATGTTAATAATTCCATTATTAGTAGCGGTACTAGCGCCCAATAATGTTCTGGAAGAGTGGAGGTTCGGTTTAATATAATTTTATCTGCTTATCGCAATTAGTTCATATGTTTTCAAAATTGCCATCCTCGTAACTCAATGTGTCATTTTCACTATCTATAGCCAGAAATAGTATGGGAAAACATATGAGAATTTTAATTACTGATAATTATCGGATGATCCAATATAAAATTCTAACTCGGAAAAGAACCCCCAAACTCAATGAATCAAGACCCCCGCCCAATTTATCCTACCAGTCCTATACCATAATAGTAAAACTTTCAATGTTTAAATTGGAGCTCTTTTTCATTGGGTTTGGAGGTACTTTTCCAATTTACCATATAAAATCTAAAAAATGAACGTGATCTTTCTCAGATACGTATTCCATGTGGTATGTTGCGTGTTGATTCTCTCGAACGTGTTTTTCTGCGTGTTTTGCGACAGCTTGCCGGCCCCGTGGACAAAGCCTAAACAAACCGACTTGCCGCTGGTCTGCAGCTCAGGCGAGAAGAACGGATCAGTCGGAATCGGAACTGGAAAATTAGCCGAAGATAATCATCATATGGACAAAAATCATGCCTAATTCCATATTCAGCAAAAAAAACCGCTTATCGGTATCGAGCGATGCTGATGTGCAGCTTTTTTGCTGAGTAATTCATCATCTAAGCCTAATTCTGTCATGAAGATTAAGTTATTTTTTCATGTTATTAGTTACATAGTTCACCATCTAAACCAAGTCTTCGCTGTAAAGATCAACTATCTTTTACTTTTCAGTGCTATTACTTCTTAAAAAGGATTATGTTTAAACTGGTAAAGCAAAACCTTCAATTTTGACGTAATTATTAGCATTTTCCTTACCTTGGCAATATACTGTGATCTATAATTTTTAACTGATTAAGTCATTTTAACAATGAATTTAAACTGTGATCTCATTCTAAGATATATACAAAAGCTGATCGGGTTCACAACTCAGAAAAATGGGGTAAACTAGTTGAAATGTTAACTTTTCATCATAAGTCTCGATTTAACGATTTACCACGGGATTTTTGGTATATTCAATGATTCCACTTTGTGAATATCTGTAAAAATTGAATATTTTAATATTTGAAATAAATTTATATTACTATAATAAAACATAGTAAAAGAGTCTGTTCATACTCAATGAAGAATTTCTATCAAAGAGTCAGATAAGGTCGCTATCGACTGAGCGTTCTTTCAGCTCTTTTCATTCTTTTCGAAATCGAAGAATCACTTTCTTCAATTCAACAAGCTGTTATCTCATGTATACGTCACTTTTATTTTATAAATAAATAAATATATTTTAAAATAAAAACCGAGATGTTTATTCCTCAGGGACTTTGGTCTTCGGTATCAAGCATTAGGCAATTAGTCTAGAACCACGTTAACCGGACTGTGAAGAAATAGTGTGGTTTTCCGAGAGAGCGGAGAGATTCCGGTCCGCCCCTTCCGGAAGGCAAACGGAAGACGGAAAACATGTGTGCGCATGTATCTCTGCTTCTCCGCGTCTCTTGTCGCATTTGCATCTGAGTGTGTCCAGGCTCTGTAGTCAGAGTCATTGTTCAGTCGATCTGGGACGACCATGCACGTTCAGATAGGTTGCTGCTTCATTTTGAGCAGCTTTCTGGCAACAGTACATCTTTCCCTTGCGAGTGTTCTTCAGGTATTCGAAGTTTTGCCCATAAGTTGCACGGCAACTTGGAAGCCTCAAGTTCCCAAGCGATGCGAAATAATGCGAGGAAAGAATCGTTTCCCCTACCGTCCCTCTCATCTTATTTCGCATGGCTTCTGGGCTTGAGGTTTCCAAATAGCCAATTTGCACACACCTTTGCACTTGTTGCACGTTTTCCCGCCAGACGACAATTTTCGTTGTTTTATATTGACCCTCAGCAACAACGCGCCTACATACCGACGTATGCCGTACAGCTGATTGATGGCCAAATCGAGAGAATCCAACAGGTATCGTAATCCTATAAATTAGCATAATTGCAAAATTGAAATTGAAATAAAAGGCAGAAGTTGGAAAAAGCCCCCTAATTTCCCCTATCAGCACTATACCCTAATGGTAAAACGATTTTAATCGGGGTTCTTTTTCATTGAGTTTGGGGGTATGTTTCCGAATTAGCGAAATAGAATATTTAAAATATAATATCTTGAAATTCGTCCTTGAATTTTTAAGCTATCCAAAAACTACAGTAATCTTAAAGAAGATCGTGGCGAGACCATTGTTTCATCATTTTTGCATGATGTTCGCACATCGAAATTTCGTGTGTATTTATTCGAATCGAGTGACCAGTTTTTCATTGCCTGGAAATCTCTTCTTTCCCTTTACTATTTCTCTCACTGAATACACACTTCGTGCTCAACACATGTGGCAATTTGTTGAATGTGGCAGCAACTTTTTATTGATAGAAGGACTTAGGCGAATTTTCTGAATGGAAGATAATAGTAAAAATAGTCGATTTTTCTTACGTCAGAAGTGAAGATCAACGAAAAATCAATGATTGTTTGCCTGTTATTAGGGAGTTTCCAAGTGGCGCAGTTATATGTTCGTTTATTAGAAAGGGAAAAATAGTAAGCCAAAAGAAGAGAGTGGTTTAAAACCATGCATTCTCACGCTATTTTCAACCTTTCAGATTTCTGGCTCAATCATATGAATTTAGGGATCTAGACTGAGATCATCAGTAAGTCTGGTCTACGATGGAGGATATTTCATTCTGGTTGACACTCCAAGCGCTACTGATATCGAGGCTAAAGATCTCATGCTGAAAGGTATGAAGATAGACTTTATTCTGGTAAAAATGAGAGATTTGTTTTATGAAGATTAAGCTTATTTTAATTCAAAAAATCATGAAGATCAACTGTTTCTTAGTAGAACCCTAGATTTTATGATTGAAATCATGAAATTTTGGCGAAAACCAGCTTCTTCGTATATAAAATGCAATTTTTAGGCATAGCATCAAGAAATATCGTTCCCGGGGAAATACAATTCGTTTTAACCACTCATCCGCATCCTGGTATAATTGAATTTTATAGATTTTTAATTAAAATTTCAATAAATTGAAATCCTCAGATCACTTCGGTCAGCTGAACTTTTTCCCGAACGCCAGGCATTTCTTCGGTGCGTACGAATACTCGGATGACAATTATATGACGACGGAGCTGAATTTGGTATAGACATATAATCAGATTTAGGAAGGAGGATAGGTCAGGATGGTGGCAACTGCTATATATCGTGATGGCGTGAGCTATTTTTCTCCCCCACTATTTTCCCTACTTTCCTTTCCTCGCCTATCCTTCACTATAGCGCATATGCCCGCACGACATTACGATATATAGTAATTGTCCAGAACGTTCATCCGACCTATCCTTCCCATAATATTTCCTTCACAATTTTATACCTCTGGCCTTGAATTTTGAAAATTTTCCTGCATTCATGATGAATCCATAAGGTAAAAATCTCGCTCGTGCGATCTACCCTCAGTATATTTTTGAGTCTGACTCAAATACTCCCTAAGTCTGGATATATATAATTGAATATAAAATGTTGAAATTTAGAACGAAACGATGAAATTGTCGAATAACGTCTATTTGATGAACACTCCAGGACATACCGCGCAAGATGTTTCGGTCATCGTTTTGAATACGCCTTGCTGCGGCACGGTTGTTGTGTCAGGTATTTATATTTATTTTAATAAATCAAATATTTCATTATATCATATCTATTGAATTTTGCATCATGAAACACTAATAACTTGCTACTTCTCTTCTAATTTACTTTAAATTTATATTGATTATATATAAGATAATTCTTCATAATTTCAATTATTCAATTTTAGATTTATTTATACTTATATTAATTGAAAAGTGATATACATGTCTAGACAGAGCTTAGGACCGATTCCCTTTGTGTACTTTTTAAGCCAAAATATTCTGCCAAAATCTTGATGCGTACCACCCTATGTATCAGCTTTCTATAGAAAAATTGTTGAGTTGCGTATCCTCTTCTCTGTAAACTTTCGCCCTGGCTGAAGGTCTACCCAGATCTGGAGATATATCATGAAGTTATCGATTTTCCTAGATTTTTCTCCCAATTAGTTTCTCATAGTTTGCCAATGAGTGTCTCTTTTTCGGTTATTCTCGAGTTTCTTTGCGTCGTCTCCAGTTTCTCTGCGCTCGACCACTTGCGGAAATGCGCGCGCGCGGCACACATTTTTCTTGTGCCGTATGCCGGTCGGCTTTGTAATTCTTCATGTTCTTCTTGTTCACACCCAACCGATTCTTTGTGGGGCCCTTCTGTAAACACACAGGGAGAGAGAATGAAGAAAGACATGCCTTCGGACACAACCCACACACAAGGAAAACATCAAGGCTTAAAACTAACAATAAGAACGAGGGGTCATCTTAGATAGAAAAATGTGTGCATGTGTGAACACCGGATTTGCAAGAAAACAACTGCAAAGATTCGTCATCATCTCTAAACATGTGATGAGGAATATAGTAATTAAAACTGGCAAAATCATTCACCAAATAAGGAGGTAATGCAGTTCGAAAAGTTTGCAAGTTTGTTGAACGTCAGGTGATTGATCTCTTTCCTTGATATTTGATCTTTTTTTCCAAAAATTTGGTCTCATAATTTCAGGCGATCTCTTCTACAATGAAACCGACGCCATGCTAGACTCAGGCGAGTGGTTTGAAGAGGCCTGGAATCCAGTTGAAGGTAAAGAGATAAAATAGCTGAAAATAGATCATCAAAATATTGATTTTCAGGGAGGAATAATCGATATAAAATTCTGTGTATGGCGGATTTCATCATTCCCGGACATGGAAAATTGTTTAAGTAGTTTATAAGTTTGCAAATTTCGATTCATACTTGGAGTTTAGAGTCAACTCTCACATGCGAAGAAACGCTAACTGCGCGACGGTGAACGCTACGAATTCTCTGTTGATCGAGCTTAAACGGCAACAGACCAATGGTAACTGAAATATATCAGATTAAATATATGAAGTAGATGTCTAGATTATCATAATATAGTTAACTTATAACTCGGAATTATATATATATATATATATAACTCTACTTATTATCAGTTTCAGTAAATTTAACTTATATTTGCGTTGAACATCGAATGTTTCAATTTATTCTCGCCATTTTCATAGTATAATTAAAATTAAAATTATATATTATAAATGCTTTGATTATTAAATAATTTAATTTAGAGCACAATAACATCGTCAATCAATTCAATTCGTATTCTTCGAATCAGCAAAATTCCAATGGCTCGATGCCCCCGTGCAACAAAAATACCTTCTTCCAACAACCCGTCCCTCAACTGCAAACTCAGGCCACTACTACTACTGTAAGAATTGGAAAAATCGATAAATTTCTACTATAAAGCTTGAAAATCAATATTATATCCATTGACACATGCGCCATTTATTTATAATCAACATAAACATAAATGATCTATATCGCTATCATTGCAAATGATTAATATCTTATTATTGTGACATCATAAAGTCAATATTCATTAATTGCGACGTCATTCAAAAGCCTAACGTAGAGCTCCTATACGATCTCTAAACTTGCGCGCACTAGACAGGCAAAAGAAAAAAAAACATTGCGCGCTTTAGATCTGAAGTGCTTAAGCAGAAGAGGGCCTCTTAAGGAGGACTTGATACGTGAAACGAAACGAAAATTGCGCGATTTAAAATAATAATTATATTAAAATTTGAATTTATATTCCAGACGACCACGCCCATTCCTAAATTAAGTGATGAAGCTGTAACGCCTAAACTGTCAATTCAATGGGCTGATGGTATGTATTATAATATTCAATAATAATTTAGACTTTTTATTGTTGATGCCGAAATCTGGGAGGCGTGCAAAGTGGTGCACGGTTATTTTTAGTGGCTAGAAAAGCGAGAAATAGCACGCGAAAAAGAGAGACTGGCCTAAAATCCAGTCCTTCTGCCCTTCATTTTCGACCTCTCAGATTTCGACATCAACAATAATAATAAATACTATTTGTTTCTGATACAAATAGATGTTTAGAAAATGTTCGGTATTTTAACTCAAAATTTAAAATAAAATCATAGGCTTCCTAATATAAATGAATGTTTAGATAAGCCAAACACATTTAACAGCTTGAATGGCAACAGTAATAATGCGAATAATTTGGCTCGACCAAATTACCAGCCTAATCCCAGCCATCAAACCTTCTCATCACTAGCCGCCCAGACCTATCAAGCTAGACGTAATATATTAATTAATAGATATATTAACATAAATTCAATATATCCTAGCACATATGCTAAAACTTAGATAGAATAATGGGCATAGATTAATCCAAAACTTAAACACTTTAAATTTGATTAAAATCACTATTTTAGAATCCATTGCTCCCGTTATAGAGACCGCTGCTCAGCAATTATCGAAACTGCTGAACGTCCAATTGAATCAGAAAGACCCAAAAGACGTGCCCTTCCCCCATACCAAATTCTGGCAGGACACCATCAGTAAAATCAGCGTATACACCATTTCATTTACCATTTGTTATCATAAGCTGTCATTTAGATGGGTCAACTACAGGGTAAATTGACTACTGGTGTGGTTGGTAACGTGCCTGGCGGCTTATCTCAGGCAGTATTATCAGCTCAGGTACAAGAATAATTCTTTTTGGAAAACGTATCCACTATTTCCTTATGAAGTGAGTAAACTTACAAGAGGGGAGAAGATTAGATATATGAAATCTCATTTTCCAGTTCAACCCAAATCCCTTTCGATCATTCAACTATTTGAACGCTGCATTCAACGTCTCCTCTCCGCCTTCCGGATAAGCAGGGATCTGATATATCCGAACATATGTGGAATCGGGATTTCGTATATCCCGGATCTTGTTAATCTTTTCAAAGTCTATCGCTGCCTGTGATTTTGCGCAACACCCTTCCAAGCCATTCCTCCGGTTATCAGTTACGACTAATTTATTGTTAATTTATTTGAATCGAAAAATAAAGTATTTTCATAAGTCTTTATTAAATCTTGGTTTAAGATAAAATAATAAGGTTAAAATAAAACGCAACGACCAGGCCTTAAAGTTTTTGACATTCCCATGTTAAATATGACAGCGAGAAGAGAGGGAAAATAGCATGGCAGCGCACGGTGGCAGACAACGAAAAGAAAGATGAGAAAAACATTCGCTCTTCTTCTCGTTCTCTGCTATCGCGCTTTTCTATGCTATTTCGCCTTTCTTCTCGCTGTCATGTTCAAAATGGAAGTGCTAAAATTTTTAAGGTCCGGAACGACTTCAAACAACTCATTAATACCCTTAAAAATGATCAAAACTCACGGTTTTGTAGGGAAAGAATAAAACAAAAAGTAGCCCCTATCAAAAATGCTTAATCTAACATATTTGACAGTCTTTCACAACTCACTTAAAATAGGCTAATTATTTAAGGGAAAACCCAAATTTGGTGACGATAAATAAGATAATGTCAACGAAAAAATCACACTTTGTCGAAAAACAAGGATAAAAAATCACAGAGCTTAATAAGATGGGTGAGTAACTTGTCTTTTCATACCAAAAGGGAAAATCATGTTCTATGCAAGATAACGCTTACCCTATACAAGTCTTAGAGTGTTAACCAGGAAATATAATATGTAGAATCTCAAACACCAAGGTAATAAATCCCATAGGAAGAAAACATATAGCAGAAAAGACTAGATCGTAGATGGGTACTGAATTTGAATTACTGTAGTTCAATTTTTCGTATTTGAAATGAGCAGACTTTATTATTGTAACAAACAAAACAGGGGATATTTGGGTGGGACAAACGCTTCTGAAATATCAAAACCTTATTTGCTTCTAGGCAGAGAACTTTTCGATGTTTCGGAAGCTCTGGGAACAATTTTGAAGTTGTAGAAAACTTTCGAAACAATCTCTATGTTTGTTTCGGAAATTCCGAAAGAAAACCAAAGGGTTTGGGAACACCTTGGCAAAGTGCCAGGGAATTGGGGACATTCATTCATTTAGTTAGGTGGGACTTGCGGGGGATTCCATGTCGACGTCCGTCACATTTGGTCCAGCAGGTGGTTGCTCCTCTTTGGGTGACGTCATCAGTCCGCCAATTGATGCAGTCGGTGGGGCGTTGGTTTCCATCGGCGTCATCGTTTCAGACTGCTGCAGCTCCCCAAGCTGATCACCACCAAGAGGTAGGCCTTCGTCCCTGAAAACATTAATTAAATTTTACAAAAAAAAAATCTTGAAAAAATTGATAGATGAATATATTAGATATGTGGAAAGATTTTAAATTATATACGTTTTTAAATTAAATAAAACATTTTGCCAAAAGTCCAAAACCAAGCGATCTTACCACTTATCCACGATCTGCTGCTTGCCGCTCCTCATGCCGCTCACATAGGCGCCTCGGCCGTACGACGCCCCTCTGAACCCGAAATCTCGTCCCCGACCGACGAAACCGCGACCGCGTCCGGTGTGTTGCAGCTGAAAAAAATTGAAATAAAAGAGCGTTAGCGAATAACATTCAAAAGGCGTCATTTGAAAATTCTGAACTTACAATAGCAGGTGGTTGATCGCCGTGCGCGAAGCGACACCGCGCGCCGAAGTGACATCCCTGGGGCGTTCGGAAATAGACGCATTGGCGAGTGGCGACTGAAAATCCAACATTATCGTGAAATAACTCATCTCACTTTTTAGTTTCTATACGATTTCTAA
Organism: Diploscapter pachys; assembly: GCA_002287525.1. Taxonomy (NCBI): domain Eukaryota; kingdom Metazoa; phylum Nematoda; class Chromadorea; order Rhabditida; family Rhabditidae; genus Diploscapter; species Diploscapter pachys. Next base: position 199,859 of record LIAE01010208.1, on the reverse strand, counting down.
ATTCAAGATCAAATTTACAAGATAATTCATATGAGCAATCTGTCTAACGTTTCTCTATTTTATCAATCTAGCGTCCATATAAATAGATCGTTTTCTTATTATCTCTCCCTCTTTCCACTTCAGAGTCTCATGTGATTCAGCTAAATTCATCCTTTCCTAACCAAAACCTATTTTGTAATAAATGATGTAATCTTCTAAAATAAAGAAATGAGTTAAGGTATATCCAGTTTTCTTATTTCTTTAGAAATATTTTAAAAATGCATCATTATGAAAATTAAAGACGTCATATTTAAAGTAAAAATGCGTTATCATAACTCGAAAAAATCAAAAGACCCAATTTTAAGTAAAAGGCGTTGTGTAAATTTAAAAGGGCGCCATATTTAACTTTTTGATCAAAAATAACGTACATCCCGAATCAAGCCGCATCGGAAATCTGGCGCCTGCGGCTCCAAGTATGGGCATGGTTGGGGCGTGCACATCGACGCCAGTCAGCAATTGGAGGGAAGAAGACGATGAAGTGCCAAACAGGTGGTCCGCCGCCGAACTGATCTGCTGGTAGGCCGGGATTTGCTGATAGGCGGGGGTCTGAAAAATGAAATTTTCATTTTTTTTTTTGTAATTTTCAGATCTAAGGATGGTAATCGTCAGAAGGGGGTGTGCGTTGCGCAACGCTATGTACCCGTTAGTTTTATTTAGGATTTTATGTATAGAGAAAGATTTTCTTGTATCTTCTGATATGATAAGTAGAAAATGCTTGAATTTCCTGTCAGAATTGTTTATTCAGGATTTTTTATTTGAAACCAAGCGTATTCATAGTATCTACCTCCTCACAACGCCATAGTAACAAAAACATACCTGAGCCAGTGAAGCCAACTGCGCTACCTGAATGGTGGGTAGGATGGGCGTAGCGCTGCTCGAGGTGATGGAATTTATCGACGACGACAGCGAGGAAATGGACGAAATCGAAGGCAGCAGCGAAGAGAAACTGCTCCCGACGACGGAAGACGCAGAGGACGTGTTGCCGTCGCCACTCATCATACCCTGGAAATTTGGCATTTTACTTAGGGCCCGTTCAAATTTAGTTGTCAATGCAGCTTGCAACTCGTTCGAAATAGCCTGGGAAATCAAGAGAGAACAAGAAATGATTCAATTGCGCTCTTTTAATTTCTCACTTTATTTCGAGCGAGTTGCAGGTTGCAAGTTGCATTGCAACTAAGTCTAAACGGGCCCTTATTTGTTTTCATTTTTTTAAAAACAATTTTCTTCAGACGTTTTAAGATTTTCAGGATTTTCTATAACTTTTATTTATTAAGAATAAAGATGAATACTATTTTTTTAGTTTGCTACTTTTATAAAAATTAAAATTGATAGAGAAATAGGTTAAAATTCTCACCTTCTGTTTGAGTCCGTTGAGCAAGTTCTGAAGACTGGCGGGGAGGGCGCTCGCTCCTAAGGCCGAATCTGCAGAGTTGTCTTTCGCGTCGTCGGAATCAGTTGGGGAGCGGAGTTCCGTATTCTAAAATATAAATGTTTAGGGGCGTCGTAAAACAACTTTTTAAAGGATGTCGTCATTAATAAAATTTTCAAAATAATATCATTTTTCAAAGTGATCTCACATAAAAATACAGTGAACTCATATAAAGGTCATATGATATGAGATGGTGATATTTTAAAATGGTGTCATTATTTTTTGCTAATTTTCACCATATGTTCCTCCTGATCGTGTCCATTTCCATTCTCCTCGTCCTCATTTTCGATCGGCTCAGTCGGAATGGTGGGCGGAACGTATCGGCGTGCGGCCAACGGGTCGAAGTCTTCGGGCTCACCGCTGATTTCCGAGGGGCTAAAATGTTCAAATTTTCAACAAAAATTTCCTTTTCTTCAAAATTTATACATTTTCATATTATTATCACTTTATTACGTTTTTGTTTTCAATCTGGAATTAGACTTAATATACCTGATAATTTTAAACTTTTTCAGCACATATTTTATTATGATTTTGGTACGATTCCTTTTTAAGTTGAAATTTAAAGGTATTTTTAAAAACCCACTAATTCGGATCATCGAAAGCCCGCATCGCATGCTTCTGCCTTTCGAATTCTTCCTGAAAGAAATCATTCTTTTCAGATTAAAATTTAGCTATTATATAAATTCCTTTTCCATATTCATATCCTTTAAAAGAAAAACTAAAATGTCAAATTGGATTTTAATGTTCTGAATCTAGTGTACCTGAGCTGCAATACTATTGCATCCCCGATCCACATGAGGGATGTCGAAGCCGGAAATGTCGATGGTCAGAAGTCGCCACTGAAAAAGGTTTAAAATATTAAAAAAGAAAAAATTAAAACAATACAAATAATAATACAAAAGTCACAAACTCACCCTGACCTGCTGCTGCTGATAGTCCTGCCTGCCGTCCTCCTCTCTCTCTTCGTCGTCTATATTGGTCTGCTGCCGGAATCGTTTCTCCATGATCATCTCGTGGTGCTTCATATCTTCCGGTGACATGCGATTCACGTTGACTGAAAGAGATTGATCTCTTTTCACAAATTTTGATACCTTTTTCCAATTTTTATCTCTGTACAGATTTGATCTTATTTTTAAATTTTCAAAAATCTTACTCCTTTCTCCTTCTTCAATCTCGAATTCCTTTATAGTGGTCAGTTCTTTCCCTTCTTCATCAGCAAAACGAATACGTCTTTTCCCAGGAGGCGGAAGGTCGACCTAAATTTCGAAAAGAATCATTGATACCATAACAATTTTGAAAAACAAATCATTGTTACTCCCTAAACATTTCAAAATCTCACCTCTTCCTCTGGAATTTGGGGAGTCGGGTCGGCGATGGGAGTGGGAGATTTCTGCTTTGGGGGCTTGGCAGGCTCCTCCATCTTCTTCAGAGTTTCAGCATCTTTGAATAGACCGTCCTGAAACAAAAAAACGATTTCATAATCCCAAATGTCATATGTCTCCCTTTAAAAATATAAGAATTTCATATATCGCTTTGAAAATTAGAAGTTTAAAGTTCCCTTACCAGAACACTGGTTTCCTTTGGTTTTTCCGTGGCCTTCGACTTGGTTGGCTTCTTTTTCTTGGGCTGAACGGGCGTCGGCATGAGTAGGGCGTCCATGAAACCCGTCGAAAAGGTCGCATTGCTGTCTAAGATATATGTTCATTTTTAGGGATTACTGTAGTTTTACAAAATATATGTATTGCAGTTTTTAAGAGTGCGCAAATACATCATTTTCTTCTAAAAATTACTATATATTTTCATTAAAACTAGTTAGAAACATTTGAAAGATTACTGTAACTTACTTTTCGGAGAGATGATAGGTTTCTTCTCTTTCTCTTTTTCCTTTTCTTTGGCGCCTGCTGGCGCAGTGGTGGTGGATGTACTTGGCGGGTTGGTTGGTGGATGCTGGAACTGAGTTGGGATGGCAGGCGGCTTTTCAACCCTCTTCTTTTTCGTCTCAGGCGGTTTGATGTCTTCATCTAGAAGGCCTGAAAATCGCATTTTTGATCTTTAGAATTTTGTTTGATCTCTTTTCGAAATGTTTGGATCTCTATTTGAAATTTCTGACTTCTTATAAAAAGATGACCTCTTTAAAAAATTGATTGGTAACTTTAAAAAATCAAACGAACCCCCGTCCTGCCGTATAACATGGTACCTTTTCGAAAAAAAAGTTAAGACATTTTGAAATCATAGATAAGATGGAAAAAGATAACGCGCATAGGTCATTAGAGTGGAAAGAAAAAAACGTATGAATAATCGAGATGCTAATCATAGAATCCTACAGAATATAGCATATAACGTGTTCTAGATTCAAAGAATACGGTATCGTCACGACATCATTTAGGTTCAGAATCCGCAACTACCGTAATCGACAATAATATATATTCGGCTTTTAGAGAACTAAACTTCTGTACTATATGCACACTGGGGTTTTCTTTTGAATTGAAACTTCGTCAACTTTATTACTTGTTCGTCAAATCGTTCAACGTTCTTGTATTGTATTCGTGCAACGACATATAAAGAAGTAGGAGGATACGGTAATTCTCTTAAAGAAGGATACTGTAGTTTTGCCTTCGAGACCCCGCCTCTTCCTCCGCGCGTCTCTCGCCTTTTTTCGAGTCGAGTCCGAGGAACGAGGGGGAGCGAGTCCGAAGGCCTGATTATTATCAAAAAAATCAATGAATGATGATGAAGAAATCGTTGTGATAAATCCTGATAAAATAGAGCAAATGATAGGTACGGGACCGGCCCGTAAGAATCGGTACATGAAATACAGCAGGCGGAGGAGGTTCGATTTCGATGAGGGATACCTGAAATTTGCTTCAGGCTTATTAAGCACATTTTTAAATAGCGATATTTTTCTTCGAAATTAAGAAAGATTACTATAGTCTTTAGACAACAACGTTATTTTTCAAAATTACGGCCAAATTCGTTACCTGTCAAGCGGTCCTTGGATCTGTAGACATTGGCTTTGTTTGGACGTCGCTTCTCCTTCTCTTTTTCTTTCTCCTTGTCTTTCTTCTCCTCACTTCCAGACGGCTCCTTCTTGGCACTGAAATCATACATCATTTCCAAACATCGATATTACTCGGGCATCTTTAATCATATAAAAATGGTTAGAGACGCAGAGCAACGAATATTTCTTTGCATTCTTCGAAGAATCACAAAGAATCGATAAAACTGATCTGATTAATCATTATGAAAAGTCATTGACGCAGAGCACCCCACCTGTCTTTCTCCTTTTCCTTTGACTGAGCGTCGTCTTTCTTTGACTTCTTCTCTTCTTTGCGGACGTCCTTTTTGGATTCGACCGACTGTGGGGAGGGAGCTCTGTCTTTCTCCTTGCTAAAATCCGAATACTTCATTTTCAGAAGACGTCAAAATATCGAATTTTCGTGACGTCAAATCAAAATTTAAAATTATACCTGGCGTTCATAGTCCTTTTCGCCGCTGGGTCGTTCAGATTAGACACTTCGTCCATCCACTTTGCAACACAAATGTTCGCCAGCTGTTTGACTTCTAGAAATTTTATTTTTAAATTTTAATAAATGTTTTTTTTTTCAATTTAAACTTTTAAAAATAAAAACAAAACCTGAATTGGACGAATTTTTCGCTAGCCTCTTCACCAACCGGGGCGTATCGTTTGAGAGCAGGAGTTCCATGGAGACCTGGGCCTGAAAAAAAAACAAATTAATTTTAATCCTTTTCCTCAGATTTTACATTCTTAGAAAAAAACACTATTTAATCTTTTAGATAAAATAAAGTTGCTAAAAAATCGAATTTTTAACCTTTGTAGATAAAAAACAAACTCGAAAATTATAGGAAAAAAGATCTTATACACGTATCAATTTTAAAATATCAACCTTGGAACATTTGGCCAACAAGTCCTTGAGCATATCGATGTTATTTTCGTCCCTGGCCTTTCTGATCCACGAATTCATCAGCTTCCAACCCGTCTCCGTGCTGATTCTCCGCAACGCGGCATCGTACGCAGCATCGCTAAAACACTTACTGTAAAAAATCATTAAATTATACAAATCCTGGAATTTTTTCCCGAAAAGATTCGAAAATCTGCTCCATTCAGGACCCGTACCAAACTCCTCAGGTCAAATTAATCTCAGGTCAGGTTAACTGTCTCCCAAAATGCAGGGAAGATCGAGTTAACTAGACTAGTTAATCTGAGGTCAATTTAGAGGGAAGACTTCATACGGGCCCAGAATTAGTGGAAAAATGTAGCTTTAGGGCAGATTTCTTAGAATTGTTCGATAACAAAATTTCCAGTTTAATAAAATGCCTATGAATTTTCTACAACTTTTCCAACTGATTTTCAATGTAATACTTGAACATTTCAACTTTGCATTTTCATGACATTTTGTTAACTTTTAATCATTTGATCAACATTTCACTTTGTATACTCTTTTTGTCTTGATTTGAAGCGTATACAATTCTTTATGAAGTTGTATATAAAATTTACGAATTGTTAGCAATTTATGATATTTTCTAAAAAAAAAATAAACTTTTCAAAGAATAAAAAATAAAATGCATTTTTACGCACGTCGCTCCAACATGCGCCACTGGCGCCGGGTCGGTGCGTCGTTTTTTCGTCGATGACGTCCCTGACGTCGTCTTCTGACGTCCTGACGACGAAGACGCCTTTGTGGATGGCACTGGGGCGGCAGCCTGAATCGGGGCGGATGACGGAACGACAATCTCTTCCTCGACGACGAGTGGAAAGGGAACGGCTACCGCATCCTGGCTCATTATCGTCGTCGGCTGCTTCTGAATAGCAGGTGGTTGTTGTTGCTGTGGGTAGTAATGGGGCGCCGTGGTCATAATCTAAATTTTTAGTGTCATTTGCGTAAGTCACGTTATTTTTAATCTATTATAGGAAATACAGGATTTTTGTGCAGAAAAATGATTAAAAAATCGATTTTGGATTACGGCATTTAAAAATCTCACGTATTGATGAGTTGGGTGATGTCCGTACTGTGGCATCGCACCAGTCATCTGCATTCCAGACTGATTACTATAGCCCTGGTGGTGGGCGTGCATCGGGTAGTTCTAAATTTACGCCGTAAATATCGTTTTTCTTGCAAATCCTCTATTTTTGTTAGTTTGTGCGAAACCAGACTTTTTTCGGTGAAATTTGTTATTCTCACACCATATACACGACAATTTTCACATAACGTTTTTCCCATGTTTCGTAAAAACCGGACACGATTTTTAAGAAATTAGAGAAAATGGAAATTTTTGAGATGCGACGTCGTGACGCCATAAAATTGACGCCACGACGTTAAATTTCAAGAAAATAATCAATATACCACTTGCTGGTGATTGCCACTATTACAGTAATCTTGATAAAGTGCAGGTGGTTGTTGGTGGTTACTGTAGGTGGCTGTCATTTGCATTGGGGCAGAGCCGATTTGCGATTGAGCATGATAACCGTAAACTTGCGACTGTTGAATCGGGGGATACGGTATGTTTGGCTGAAACACGTCATCACGATGTCACGAATCAGACAGAAAAACCAAATACCGTAATCCCAGACAGAGAAAAGAAAATGAAAAACAATAATCTCATATCACATTTTCATGCTTATATACAGAACATTGCATTTGAAAATGTGCGCAAAATCATTGATATTTCATGCGAGCTGTGCGAAATTCAAAAATTTCAATCAGATTTGTGCGTCTTCAAACCGTACGGTTAACCGTATGAAGCGAGATTGTGTGTCTTTTCAAGGCTTCTTTTCGTCTCTCGGAAATACCCACTATCTCGCTCCACACGGTTAGCCGTGCGCAGTTCGAAAACGTTGCAACCTGGGCTTGGACTCGAGTTCAATTTACAATGCTTGTAAGTTGAACTTGGGTCCAAGACCTGATTCTAATTGAATTTTCAAAATGAGTATATAAAAGAGGTAATTTTGAAAATTCAAAAGAAAAAACGTTTGGAGGAGTGAAAATAAAAACAAAAAAAACTACCTGATGATAGTGTGCCTGTTGAGGGGGCGGGGCGTAGTTACTGTAATCCTGAACGAGGTACTGTGTCTGGCCAGAGGGGACGGGCTGGTGATTTTGATAAAATTCCGACTGCTGTTGCTGCTGCTGATGTGACTGAGGCTGACCATACTGATCCGCACCGTTTGACGCTCCTCCAACAGACGAAGTCGAGGGAACGTCCATCTGGAAAAAAATGCATTTTTCTCATTGAAGTTTTTCGAAAATTTGTAATTTTATCCAAAAAAAAAAACATCGAAAATTCAAAATTTTTCCATCAACAATTTCAAAATTTATCTGTATCTCCAAAGAATCAATGAGGTTCAAAAATTAGCATATTACAAACGAAATATGATTTGTTTGAAATTGGCTGCATCTCCAAAAAAGTCAATGAGATTAACACAAATTTTGCATATCCAAAACAAGATAATTTCTGATGGAAGAAGATCGATGAAGAATTTCGAATGATCAACTTGAAAATCCAAGAACTCGATTCGAGATTTTTGAAAAATTGCAAGCAGTGAGGCATAAAGCCACGCTCACAAAATGATAGAATCATAAAATTCTGAATAGGAGCTGCGAAAAGGAATAAAACAAAAACGCTACAAAAGAAGCATGTAAACGAGACTATTTTTGGACAGAAAAGGGAGGGCGAAAGAGAATGTAGTGTGGAAGAATGGAAGAGAGAGAGAGAAGAGAAGAAAAGAAAAAGACAAACAGACTCCGGTGAGGGATCGATCGATAAAGTAGGCTATACGAGTGTGATAAAGAATGGAACGGAGACGCCGAGTTTAGAACTAGAATGCTAAATGAAAAAGAAAAAGAAAATTAGATTCATAGAAACCAATCAAAAAATCGCAAGAAAATCGCACTTAAAAGATGATGTGATAAGATGCGCTCTGATAAAGATAAGGAAAAGCTACAGAAAAATGATAAGTTCGAAATAAATAGCATAGAAAACTGATGTTATATCACGACGTAAGAAATTTTGTAGCGCTATTAACCGTCAACAACTCGGTGCTTTGAACAATTCAACTATTTTTGAAATGAAATAGAGCCAGACTTTCAGCCAAAATAAGACATTTTAGGGGAGAGGGCACGCAAAACAAAGTTCTTCTATAGAAAGCTGATGCATAGGAGGGTGCGCAACAGGACTTTAGCGGAGCATTTTGGCTTAAAGGAGGTACGCTCGGAAAATTTAGCTTAAACGCTGAATAGAGCAAGTAAAAATGGCTGGTTTTTTTTTCAAAATCTCCTTATTTTCAAATCGTCACCCACCATCTGCCCATTGTAGTAGGCTCCAACGTCGAAATCATCATCTTCCGGATCCAACGAGGCGTCCGCCTGGTACATTGTAAACCCAGGACGAAAAACAACTACCGTATCACCACGACTTTTGAATCCACGAGATCTGAAATCCGAACGATTTTCGTGAAAATCCGCGAAAAATCAACGGAAAAAAACGAGAATAAATCGCCAAAAAATCAGAAAAAATCAAAGATTTTCAAGAGATGTGAAGCAGAAATGGAAATAAATCGATAAATCGATGAATCAGTGGTAAAGAATTTTACCTCCACTTGCTATTTTCGAAAGAAGGATATTGATGAAAAGCCACCTGATATCGATAAAATCACTATTTTCTTGGAAAAACTTTGGCAGTATTTTAGGAGAGTGGGCGAAACTTTTCGACAAAAATAGTTAGAGTTTTTGCAATTCAACTACATACTTTTCACCAATATCTGGACTACGAATCGTGCAAAATCGATAATGAAATTCATTTTTAGGAAAACTTTATTGGAACTTCGAAATGCTAATTTCGAGGACACATCATTTCATCGCGTGTTTTGCTATGTAAAAACCGACCAAATGATTACAGTAGCCCACAATTTCATTAAAAGTTAAACTATTTATTGATTTTTCTATTAAAAAAACGGAAAACTTCATCGATTTTATGGAATTTCACATATCGGGCCGCGTTTCGTAAAGAAGGATGGGGAAAAGTGGTCGAAGAGGCGTATTGCAGGCTGACATACAGAGAAAGCGAATCGATATTTCTCCCCTTTTCGTCTGCGCCTCTACCTATCTCACATTATTTCGTGCATTCTTTCACTCTCTACGCTCTCTTCTATGCTACTCGCTCTATAAAACAAACCCTTTTTCTCTAGATCCTCTGCACAAGACATGAGCGAAAGACGGTCAGAGATAAGCAGTTCTTTGAAGAAAATGAAGGATATTATAGTAGACCATCAGAATCGAATGAAAAATTTCACAAAAAAATGACATACATTCAAGAAATTTCGACTTCAAATTCGGCTTCTAGAGGGTCGATTTATTATAGAAGATTTTTCATGTTTTTTTACGCTAGAGTTTTGAATTTTTATCTCACTTTAAAGCGATCTCATTGTCAGGCATTTGACGTGTAGGAGAAGCGAAAGAGTTGTCTTTTTGGTTATTTTTGGCCATTACTTTAATTTTTTAATAAAATTTTCAGAATTTATTTTCAAATACCAATCATTAGGTTTTAATCAAAATGTAAAACAATATCAATTTTGTAACCCGAAACTTCAACATGAAAATAGATGCGTTTTGAAACAAATATGATATTCGCTGAGTATCATTCCGTGGAAAGTTGATGCAAATTTGTAAATAATTCTAGAAGTTTCTAGAGAATTTTTAAAAAGTAATCTAGATTCTAGAATATTTCAGAAAATATATAGAATTATATTGTCAATGACCGATAACTTGAGACAAAATTAAAGCGATGAAATTTTGATATGGAGAAATTAGCGCGTTGTTTTCAAGCGAATAGACGGCATTTCATTGATCCTCAAGAAATGACTTTGGCGACTATTTGAAATTACGCAATGCACACTTCGCATATTTTTATCTCTACATCATTTATTTTGTCCCAAGTTATCGGTCATTTACAATAGCTCTAAATAATTGTTTTTATGAGTGTACAAGAAGTCAATCTCGTTCTAGAATGCCTTAGAAAATATATTAATTTTTGTAGTTTTAGAACTATCTAGGAAATTTTTATGAACTATCTATACTCTAGAATTTGTTAAACCTAAAATTTTAAATTCTAAGATCTTCTAAAAAATATTACGATGGGCTATCTGGGGCGTAGAATATATGTTCTCGAAACATGTAAATTGTAATCAGACAATTTAAAACGACGAAAAACGCCGCACCAGCCATATCGACGAGGGAGAAAAATCGCTGCCATAGTAATTTATTCCTCTCGCCAGATTCCTAGTTTGTACTTTTTAAAAGAAATGTTTTGTTTATTCGTATCTACCTGATCATCCAAGTACCGCCGTAATTCGTCGATACAAAATCGCAATTCTTGGATTATATCCGACGATTTCTCGTTGATTTCTTCGTTTAGCTAAATTTAAAATGAAAAATAATTCATCAGTTTAAAATTTCGATTTAAATTATCATTATTTCGTGTTAGATTAAAATATCATTTGTTAAATTGAAAAAGAACGAAAATAGTTCATATTGTATCTGAGAGGAATTTGATATCTGGGGTAACTTAAATCTCTATATTCTAATTTAATTTATACTGTTTTTCATCCAAATCTGGCCCTGGTTTTCAATTTTCTGGCTTCTCGTTCGCTCTCTCTTTCAAACATTCTCTCGCTCCTCCTTTCCTCGACGCGTTCAGTTTTAGATGTCGTGCAAATTAAAGCGAATATAATGCAATGGTAGTATGTCGGGTTTAGAAAAATCATTTGGCAACAGAATCACAACTCACTCTTTTGCAATATTCTTTGCCATATTTCGCCTCAGAGGCTAGAGAGTTGGAATCAAGACGGGAAACGAATGAGAAGCGAGAAAAATGAGAGCCAGGACCAGATTTGGACGAAAAAGAGTAGCATATAATTAGTTGAATTTAACTTACTTCTTCCGCAACTTCATTCCCAGCCACTAGATTAACGACCCACGCAGGCGGGACGACTTCCATGTAAAGCATTCTCTCGTGGGCGAAAATGATCACGACTGAAACCAGCACAGCCACGACAGATATCATGAACTCGACTAGCACGTACATCCCTGAAGCATTTCCCCTTCATTTCTTTAACTCGTAAAGTAAATTTCCAGTTTGTCGATGAGTTCAAAATTTGAGCGTTACTGAAGTGTTTAGAGATTTAAAATGCTGACACATCAAATATATTTTAGGTAGTTAAGAATTTAAAAGAGAAATTCCGAGAATTTAGGTAAGTATCCTGAAGAAATAATCCATTTGATCATATAAAAATCAAATTATGTCCAGTAAAAATTTCATAGATACCTATAGAATAGAATTCGTAAAATTTAGGTAAATAGGTAATGATGCGAAATTTAGGCTATTTGGAAACCGCGAGACCACGAGACATAGCGTGAAATAGTATAGGGCATGGGTAGGGTGTGGAGGATGATAGGCTTTTCTTTTCCCCATATTATTTCTCAATGTTTCGCGTCTCGTGATCTCGCGGTTTCCAAGTTGGCCAAAATTTAAAAATTTAATGTAAGTATGTAAAAATGACCTAACAAAGGTATGCCCTCGGCACTCCTGGGCATCTCGGCGGTGACCATATCCAGAATGACGGCCATCGTCAACATCGTCGTTAGGCCCAGCGAGACGTGCTCCTCGCGATTCTCGCATGTAACGCCGTGAGGCGTGAACAATCCGATATTCGATACGGTTACGATTAGAAATGCCGGAATCAGAATCACGACAATATAATATAAGGGCTTTCGACGCAGCTTCTGAATTTAATTTAATAATAGTTGAAGCTATTTTACTAGAAGGGCAACTCCTAGCTTCGCAGCCTATCAAAATAGTATGGAAAAACGATTCCTACCTACCTTGCCCTACACCATGCTCATAACTACGGGCTACTACGAAGCTACGAATTATCCAAATTGCCTTTTTGTGAAAAAATAAAATTAATACTCAACGCTATCTACTTGACGTTATGAGTGGGTATATTTTAAATGAATGCGATGTTTAAGTATAAATAAATGAAATTGAAATACTTTTATGATGAAATACTATATCAGGAAAAATATAAAATCATATCTAAGACGTGATTTTCATTGCATTTTAATATATAAGTTGAATTACTGCCGTAATCTAAGCCATACCAATTTATAAAATATCTCCTCGTATTCGTTAAACCCTCCGACAGTATTGTTGTACTTCGTGATGATCTTCTCGGAAACGAAATCTAGTATTTCCCATTCAGAGTTGGTCTAAATTATTCGAATTTTTGCAAAAATCACGAAAAATAGCATTTATTTCTTGCTTCGTCAAGTAGTGTCGAATATCGGTTGACCTAAAATCCCCATTTCTTTGAGAGAATCAGGTAATTACCACACGACACCGAAGCCAATAAGCAAGGTTTTCCATATATGATGCATTTAAAAACAAAATTAGCATAAAGCTCAGTAATCTTTAAAATTAGATGATTTCTTTATTTAATTGCTATTCATTCATCTATGTATAAATTTAGATATATCTTGAAAATTGGTATGAAACTACAATAATTCTTAATTTTTAAAGATTACTGCAATTTTCGAAAATTAACATATTCTTACCGTGCCTTTGTATATCAAGGCGTTTAAGACGTGAAAGCTAATTTGTTCCGAGGTGTAACTCCACGAGCCAAATTGTAATGAACATGTCTGCTCATCGAACGGGAACATCAGCACTTAATTAGGGTAGTTAAAATAGACACTTAAGGTAATTAGCATAATTATACCTCTCATGGGGCAGGTGACGTCAATCAACTTGTTGAAATCGACCTCTACGAAGCCATCGTATCGAACTCTAGCGTTATGACGGACTAACGGCTCTGACGTGTCGACGCTAAAATAAAATGGCGTTAGTTTGAAGGGTAACGTCTTTTTTAATTTGACGCATTTTAAGCATGGAGTTAATCTTTCGTACGTATTGAAGATATGTCCATCCGGCAGCCATATCATGCTGGTAGGCAAGTTGATTTTCCTCAAATCATCCCACTCCTGAGGTGACCATTGCAAAAATTCATCGGTCCAACTCTGAAAGTTTTTTTTTTTTTTACTTTATTTTTATACCCTACCCTAAAAATGTTTGCCTTTAAAGAGAGACTTTTCGATTTTTCTAATCCCTCAGTTTGTTTCTTTGAAGTTTGCTCCCAATACAAAATGTCTACTTAGATTAGTTCATGATTTCCCGAAAACTGCTTAAATTTTTGATAAAGTACAGCTAGTTTTTGAGTAATAGGTTGATTCGACATTGATAAAAAATTGTGGCTTTATGATTTCCAAACGAAAAACTAGCTTTAGACCAAGAGAGGTAATTAAGTTTAAGTTAACACGCTCAAGTAATAGCAATAACGCCAACTTGTTTTTGAATATGCTCATTTTTTAAGTGAAAGAAAGTATTACAACGCAACTTTTAAATATCGATTCTCATACTTGTAATTTAAGTCAGTTAAAAATAGCAAATTGTTAAACTCGCCTGCGGAAACCAAATCAGCACTTTTATCTGCTCTTTTTGCTCGTCCTAAAACTAGCATATTAAAAATATACGATGAAGATCAGCTTTTCTTGAAATATTTTTAACTTACAATGTCCACCAAGCTATACAACTGCATCTGACTTGTGATATTTATGACATGTTTGTGATTTTTCACCTGAAATCCAAAATTTTAGGTTTTTATGCTAGTTTTACTCACCGGTCTAGTATTCTGATTGTAATTTTGCATCAGCGTGGTAACTAAATCGGCCTCAGTCCTTAAATTTGGTCTTTCCCTCGCCACCCGTTGTACTTCTTCTAGCAAAGTTGAGTTCTGTTTGGGGTCTTAAAATTAGCATATTTAAATTTAATGGTTCAATTGTATTACCTGAGCTGCAAACTGCTATAAGCGTGAAAAATGGCAATAGTAGGATCATCCTAATTGGTACTCGATATGAGATCCGACCTTGGGTGTCGACCATTTAAATAATTAAATCCATAAATAATATATCTTAAAATCTTTATTTCATATATTTTAAAATAATAAAAAGACCCTTAGGCTGTATGAAAACTGAGGACATTCAAAACAACTATGATTCAGACAAATATGGTATAAAATAAATATTGCATATAAAATAATAGAAGATCTCCTAAATCTACAACTTGAACATAGGAATCTTCTAATATTTCGAAAGGGGAGCTACGAATGAAATTATAATAAGAAGTCTTTGTTAGATGAATTCATCACTGAAAGCTTATATTAAATTTGTAGATTGTTTAGAAATAGTAGAAAACCCCTCTGAGTCTTATATGAAAATAGGAGGCTCTTCTACTATTTCGAAAGGGGAGATCTACAAACCAAATTCTACGAGTCTTTTGATGAATCGTCTTTCGGAAATGATGATGATACAAAGTTGAGCAAACAGCGCGACGATAAAGAAAATATAGGAGGCGGGGAGAGGGCTCTTGAAATGAGAAAGTCTAACGGCAAAACTTTTCAAAGGGTAAGAGTGGAAATGGATATTGTTAGAGAGTGTGGAGAAAGAAAGAGCGGATATTTCCGACTGCTTAAGAAACGAGAGAAAACATGCATGAAAACTGATACGATAGAGATAACAGATAAAGATAAGCATAGCATATAGGTTAAAACTCAGATAGATCGATATATCATCTGAAAACATGACGTCGAGATTTTTCATCGGTATTGTGCAGTATCAAAAACGGGCTTGGAGGTCTATGCTTCAGCACGTAAATGAAAAGTCTCGGGTATAAAATGAGATACACTTGAAGGCACACACGCTAGGCACAATCTATAGAGGAAACAATACCCAAGTTGAATTTTGATCCAGACCACGTCTACTTTGGATTCAACCCAGGTAAATTGATTTTTGGAAACTTCATTCGCGATTGAGATGAAATAGTGTTGGAAAAGAGGAAAAGTGGGTGAATTTTCAAAAATCGGTAAAAACTTGAAATTAGATCACGATAATTGCCGAGTTCCAAGGGGATCTTCAATCCAGGGATAGGATTTGGGGCAGGATCCGCAAACGCGGAACGAGTGCGCGTACCGCAGACCGGAAGAAGGAGCGTACGAACAGATCGAGGGATTCTGTAACGCATACTTTGAATACATATTGTCTTATTTTACGACAATTTTTAATTGTGAGAAAAGTTGATCTTCATATTTAATATGCTAATTTTCGTGAAGATTAACTTTTTTTTAAAAATTAAACATCCTTACCTCGCAGGGGTGGACGTGGTCGTTCAGCAGGAAATTGCACTGCCACGCCCTGAATTGTCTGACGTCGTCGATTTTCTTCGGATCCTTCATCCAGGATATCAATTGGGAGTTCGTCACGACGTAGACGTCCGTTTTATTCAACACCTGAATTTTTTTTACTATTCCGAAAAATACTGTTTTGGTACATAACATAATTAGCTATGAACAAAAATATATGTCTGTGCGATGATAATTGAATACTGTTTTTCAATAATAAAGATAAGTTGAAGTATAATTTAGTAGACGCTAAATATTTGTCTGTATTAAGATGTTCAAATAGCATTATGATGTTAATAAAAATAAATAGTGTCCTACGTCTTGTAGCCATTCCTCTAATGCCTCAGCGACTTGGTTATCCGGAGCGTAATTCAGCCACTCGGCGTCGGCGTTCAGCACAAATGGGGCTCGATTGGACTTGTAATTCCTGTAGAAATTCCGTTGTAGGAATTGCTTGATCGTGATTTTCGTGTCATAGGGCTGAAGTTTAAATTAAAGAAAAAAAAACATTTTTTCTGACCTTGATCGTTTTAATCGCAGACTCTTTCCACATTCCGTCGCTGCCTTGGAGCATCTGGAATTTTGGATTTAATATATTTGAATATTTTGTGCCTTATGATATCTGGTTTTAATGCCCTATGTTTTATTCGAAACTACAAGATATTTTGGAATTTCATATATCTCCCCTATTACCTGAATAGGGATTTCCCAGACCCCTTTGTGCGGTTTCTTGGGGCATCTTTGTTCCCCGCAATCCCAGGCAATCGAGTGATCCAGCGTCTGAGGCCAATAGGGTCCATTCGAGACAGGCATCGAGCTGTCGTATTCGAACTCGTTTCGCTCCATCATTTCAAACTGATCGTCTCCTGAAATTTAAGGAGGATTTGATATATCCTATTTTTGACAGGAAAAAGTTGATTTTCAGCAAAAATCACAACGCTCTACGAATTTTCTTCATTCTTTTTCGAGTATAAAAAGTTGATCTCCATCAGTTATTATAATATTTTACGATCTAATATATCCCCCTACCTCCCAATATTAGATGAGGCGCCCGGATGCCTTTTACGCTCTCTTTGTCGACATAGCTGAATGCTCGTAGGGAATCCCGCATGCCGGTCATTTCGTGACGCCATCGTTCAGAGGATTTGTCTCGAAGGACTTCAGACGTGATGGAATGCACGGCAATCTCCCCACCGCGACTATGCACCCATTGAGTCTGGATTTTATATATTCGTTTTTTGTTTTTTAAATAATAAAGGATTTCAGGTCTTCTGCACTAGTTACCATCAAGCTATCGTTAATTGGCGAGAAAACCGATATATTCATGCAGCAATTGGAAATCGAATTTGGAATGAAATAGTAAGTCGCATAGAAGAGAAACGAGAGACGAATAACGTAATTTTTGAATATCGGCGTGTTCTCTCCCAATCGATAATATTTCACTTTTTATTCTAATAAATAATTTCATTTCATATTTTTTCTTTCATTTTTAATAAGATTTCATAGACCTCTTTAAAAATTCAATTGAATTACCTGGTCATAGTTATTAAACTGATGCGAAATAAAGAATGTTCCTCTGATAGGGCAGCCATTAGGGTTTCTCAACTAAAAATGAAAATTTCTCAACAAATTTCCGATTGAACCAACCTTTCCATCGAATAAAGACTTGTAAATGTTGATGACTCTATCTAAATTTGAGTTATAAATTGAAATTTAGATTTAAACGATACCGGTAATAGGCCCAGAAAATGTCAAGACTATCATTTGCGGGGTCTCCTTCCTCTCCAAACCGCCTGGGATCTCCATGCCGGATCTGCAAAAGGGATACACGAACTCTCTAAATATCCATGCTTTATCTAATACCTGGAGCAATAACAATGTGGTAGAGCGCAGGAACCATCACTCGGACAGGCCGTTAGGTTCTCATTCCTAGGGGGTGGCATCCTTCTGTTGTTATCTAAAACCAAATTCGAAAATGTTGAGTTTGGTTAAAAGTGGGCGGAGCTTAGATGACCTCGCTTCCGTGTCATCCCTTTGCAGTTCACACCGTCGGCGGACACGCCCCTTTCACAAACACACAAGTTGTTACGACAAATTGCACCATGCGCACAAGCGTCGTGGTTAGTACAGGGTTTGCCAACCGGGATTACTGTAATTAGTGAAATTTTAGTAATGCTATCACTATATCTATATAATATAGTACAGGTGAAAATTGCGGTTATCTCTAATTTTTTAGCTAACTTCGACTTTATATTATAGGACTGATCATTGTAAGATATTAAAATAGAAACATTTAGGAAAAGGGAGAGAAAGAACACGCCCATTAGATCGTGCGGCATTGCGTTGCTTCAGTTATTAATGAAATGATTACGTTGGTTAGATCGTATTACACAGACATGATCAATACATTCTGAGTTTTCACCACACTTTACGTTTTCATCGCAGAAGGAGCCAGGTGGAACTGAATATTCTAATTTTTAAAAAAATCTAGGTGAAAAATTACCGGTATTATTCCTGTAAAGACAAACGCCATTGATATCATCCATAGTAAACGGGCATTTACAATGGCCGTCCGAATCACAAATTCTTGGAGAATCACAGTCCCGGAAAGATCGGCATAATTTCGCTAAAACTTTTTTTTTCTAATTTTCAAAGGTCATAGTAAAATTGCATGGTGATCAGACTTCTCAAAACTCGACCCGCAGAAAGAATAGTATGCAATATTGAGAGTAAGAGAGCATGTA
Source organism: Diploscapter pachys (assembly GCA_002287525.1). Classification (NCBI taxonomy): domain Eukaryota; kingdom Metazoa; phylum Nematoda; class Chromadorea; order Rhabditida; family Rhabditidae; genus Diploscapter; species Diploscapter pachys. The sequence goes on along the minus strand of LIAE01010208.1, from coordinate 181,342 downwards.
TTCCTTTCTTCTCTCGAAAAGATAAGCTTTTTTGCGGGTCGAGTTTTGAGAAATCTGATGATGATGAAATCTAGAATATGAAAAATTATTTTTGAAAAACTTTGAATTTCATGATTGTGTACAATATGAAATTTGAATAGTTTCCATACGTTTGTTGGCTTACGTTTCTGACTTTTCTCCTGGCACCTATCATTGATCTTCTCGAAATTCTCAATGCAATCGCATTTATAGTCGATGCAGGTTGAGTTAGGCATTTTACAGTCAGATTGAAGTGAACAGGAGTCGCCTAACTCTGAAATTTGTTTGTGTTTTTTTTTCTCTAAAATTTGTTAGATTTTCTTACTTGGGTAAGATCTAAACTCCAAGTTTAGAGTTAGTTTTTGCGAATTGCAACTTCCATTTCCGGTATTGAAGGTCGGGGGTAGGCACAGGCAATATTTGTCACTACATACTGAACCGCCCTCGCAAATCGTGTTCGTTGAAGTGCATTCTGCTCCGGGTAGGGCTGAAAACATGTGTTTTTCTTTGAAATCTATTTTCTGAAATAAATTTTTCGAATTTTTTCATCTGAAAATGATATATTCTGAATTTTTTTGCTAAAATATGTGTTGTTGTTTTTCTGAAAACAAATTTGACCCAAACGTACCAGCACTCGTGTCAGTTTTCGCATAAGGCACACAGTGTCCCGTCGAATTGGTGGTATGGCCTGCGTGACAGACGCAGAAATTTTTCCGACAAATCGACCCGAGCGTGCAAGTTGTGTTACAGATCGATCCAGGATAGGCCTGAATTTGTCTATTAAAAAATTACGATCAATATTTAAGAAAATTTGTCATCTAGTGTTTAAGAAACGTTCAAAAGAAATAGTGAATGTCTCAAGAAATATGATGGTTTCTTTTAATAATAAAATAATTTATTTTTACTTAAATTAAACCTTGAGGGAAGATCAACCTATCCTTTCATTTATAAAGTAGTTTTTATAACTTAACAAATAAATAAATTGTTGATGAAGACCAACTTACCCATTTGAAGGGCACGCATTTTTCTTCGATATAATGCAAGCCCCGTCTACATGCGCACCTTCGATTTACACATAAAGCACCGCCAGAGCACTCAGAGTCCATTGTGCAGCCGTCTTCGGAGTAGGATCGGAACGCTATTCTCGGCAATGAAGATGACAACACGCACGATGAGCGGTCGAAGCTAGAAATATTAAATTCAACTTTATTGTAGGCTTAATATGTGAAATGAGTTGAAACATTTCAGGACTAAGGCTATTTTAAAGATTACCTTAAACTAGATTTTAATTGTCAAATTTTAATTAATCGTTTCCGAATTAATGCTATTTTTTTAAGAAAAGGTATAAATTTACCTCGGTACGTAGCCTTGCTCACAAGTACACGTGCCGATCAAACAGGTACTCCCCCCGATGCATTTACTGTTGACGTCGCAAGGGTCACCTGGCCTAGCACTTCCCGAGCCACCATCACTAGATAGTCGCTGAGTAACAGGCTGGAGACACGAGTTATTCAGGCAGTTACCGGTATCAGTCTGAAATGCACAATCATTTAAAAATAGGAAGAGTTCCTAAATTATAAAAAAATAAGCATGAGCTTTTATTTTATCTATTTAAACATATTTCGATAATCTTACAACTGGCCATATTAAATGAAGATAATGAATGATGATACCCTGTGTATTTTCCATCAAATTTTCGCTCCCCTCCAATTTTCTCGCTTCTTCTTCTTCTCCTTTTCCTTTCTCTCACGTCACTTTTCCTAGACATCTAGCTAAAAACGAGATGTAGTGACAAACAACTCTGGTCGTAGTGGTAGTGCGTTGAGTATCCTCAAATCACTTGGCAAAAGACCTCAATTCTTTCCTAGAAATCATTTTTGTATATTTAGTTAGCATTGTTAGGTAAGAGATAGTCAAACGAATAAAGAGACGAGTAAAAAAAGCAAGAAAAATTGGGGGAAGCGCAAATTTGGTGGGAAATACAGGGTAGGATATCATATAGAAAATGATAAAATTGATTACCTGATATGCAGACACGATAATACAAGAACCAGAAACTTCAACACTGCCGAGAGGACAGGTACAAACTCCGTTAACGCACAATGAACTGCCGCCACATTTTTGCAGGCAAGGTTCGAATTCACAACGGGGGTCACAAGATTGGCCTAAAATTGTTTTATGCTAATTAAAAAAATAAAGATTAAAGTACCCGGTCTCAATTCGAATGCATATGGTGGTGGGGTGGGTAGGGAACTTGGTACACATTCGCCATTGAATATAGAGTAACTTGGCTCACAAACGCATAAGTTGTTTGGAGCACAGGAAGAACCTCCTAAGATATAATATAATAGTATTTTAAAACAGAAAAATAATCTTTTATGGTATTTATTATATCTAAGAAGTGAATTAGAGTTCTAAGATATTCAAACAATGATGGTTTGGAGAAACACATTATTGCTATATATATAATTTTTCATGGTTTACTATCTTAGATATCGTATTTTAAGGTTGCCCAAAATGTCTAATTTGCATACTTACCTTTACAAATAGTGCCGGGCGTTTGGCAGCTTTGTCCGGGATACGCGTTGCCGACAAACTGTACGCATTGGTTGTTTGATAGCACTAGGTTGTTTGGGCATATGCATCGGCTGTTCACGCATAGCGACTGCGATCGACACATCATCGCTCCCGGCCGCATGTCGCACTGCTGACCCGGCATGCCGAAGACTGAATATGTTAATTCATTTAGAGGTACTGTACTTTACTTTATGATGGTTTAAAGACGTTATACCCTATAACTTGAGTGAATCTAAAGATTACTGTCATTCATTTTTCATACTAATCTTAGGGCTACTTATACGTGGTTCAGATGAATTCCTAATGATATAGAAATGGTTTCTATGCTATTTTTATGATTACTGTATTAGGGCTTACACGGTGAAACAACCGCGTCATTTTGCAGTAGTGAAGGTTGACAATTTTGATTGCAGTTTGGTTGGCAAGAGGGGGAGCACGAGGGCTGGCACTGACCGTTAGACAAGGAATATCCCTGAAAGAGAGCGAACACTTTAGAAAAGGGATAAAATATTTACCTGGTTACAATAACATGAGCCCTGTTGGCAAGACGCATATGAACCACACGGGGGATCACACTGGTTCTGTTGACTTTGACACACTCCCGAATTCAATTGGTAGCCCTAAAATTAGTGTATTGAATTTTAATTTACGTAAATTTTATACCGAATTGCAGTTGCACGAGCCTTGATAGCAATAGGAATTCTGGCCGCATGGTGGATTACAAGAGCTCGAAGAATAGGCCGAGTTTTGGGGGATGCACGAACCTCCCGAATTTTGGTAGCCCTAAAATTAGTGTATTAAATTTAAATCTATGTTAATTCTATACCGAATTGCAGTTGCACGAGCCTTGATAGCAATAGGAATTCTGGCCGCATGGTGGATTACAAGAGCTCGAAGAATAGACCGAGTTTTGGGGGATGCATGAGCCGCCCGAATTTTGGTAGCCCTAACATTTGTATTTATTCGAAGTTAAGTTTATGTAAACTTCATACCGAATTGCAGTTGCACGAGCCTTGATAGCAATAGGAATTCTGACCGCATGATGGATTACAAGAGCTCGAAGAATAGGCCGAGTTTTGGGGGATGCACGAACCGCCCGAATCTTGGTAGCCCTAAAACTTTGATCTATTCGATTTTTTTTAGGGGTTAAGTTACCGGATTACAATAACAATAACTCTTCATACAGTAGGAATTTTGGGGACAGGGAGGGTTGCATGACGGCAAACACGCTCCACTTTGCATTGAATAGCCCTAAATAAGTGGAGATCAGCTTCAAAATATCGTAATTTATGCTAATTCTACCTGATTACAGTGACACTCGTTCTGCTGACAATAGGCGTTATTCCCACAAGAGGGACTGCAAGAGTTTATCGAATTCGAAGCTATAGCCGGTGAACATTGTCCTGCATTCATCGAATAGCCCTGAAAATCAATTACTCTAAGAGTAGAAGTTAAAAGTTAGCGTACCGGAACACAATTACACTGATTATTTTGACAATAAGAGTATTGACCGCAGTTATTATTACAGCCGGTATTTTGATAGGTATTGCTCGGCATGCACAGACCATTGTTATATGAGTAGCCCTAAAATTAGAATAATTTGTTGAAAAATTTTAGATACTCTGATTACTGTATTGCAACTACAGTATCCTCCGGGGTTGCATGATGAAAATTGAGGGCAGGGCGGGTTGCAGGAATTAGGCTGACAAAGACCGTTTGAGTAGCCGTAGCCCTAAGTATTTTAGGGTCTTATATTGCATTTAAAAGGACGTTACCTGATTGCACATACACTGTCCCTCAACGCATTGTGAATACTGACCACAAACCGGGTTACATCCTGTATCCCTGACTAAGGGATAAGCCAAATTCCCTTGACCGATAATCTTAGCGCATTGACCGTTTAGGGCTATCTGAAAAGGTTTAAAATTACAAAAAAAAATAATACCCTTAAAAATACCTGGCCGGAGGGGCACCTGCACACTCCTTGCGTACAAACGCTGTTTCCGGTGCAAGTTGTGATGCCGACTTGACACATTTCACCAGGATCCGCTTGCGAGTCCACGGAAATACACACTCCGTCCCTAAAAGTGCAAAATCTTACTGTAACTACAGTAACCCTCAAGAAAATACCTAATCTGCTCTCCACCGGGACAGACGCAGAAATTATTAGCACAAATGGAATTTCCAGTGCAGGTAGTAGTGCCTTGAATGCAGGGTTCACCAGGCTTAGCTAAATTACAGGAATGGGGAAAATCAGAATATCTAAAAGTACCATAAGCAGTAGTCCCAGTTGGGGATACGGTAGGATTGATTCCAGATGCGGAGCACACGCCGTTTACTGGGACTTGACCTATTGGGCACGCACAAACGCCGTTGAAACAATACGAACCGCCGGTACACACATTCGGATTATTCATACAATTTAGACCGGGAGAGCCTAAATATTTCGCGTATATATATTTTTTTTCGAAATTTAGTATTTTTGATGCCCAACTCTGAGAAACATGCAAAGTGGGGCGCACAGCTATTTCTAGCGAGTAGAAAATCGAGAAATAGCACGCGAAAAGGAGAAAGACTGGCGTCTAGAATCGCCTTTCTCCCCTCATTTTCGACTGCCAAATTTTGGCATCAACAATAATACACTGTCTTACGTTGAATAGGGTTCGGGAACGACGGTACGCATTCAGTGTTGTTGACCAATGTTGTGTGCGAAGGACAGGTACAAATTGACGATAGGCAAACTGAGCCACCAGTACATCGTTCACCATTAGCACAGCTTTCAGATGGGTTGGCTGAACATACATTTATAGTCACCTCAGTTTTAAGGATAAGGGAAAAAGCTGATCTCTATCAATAATAATGCATAAGCTTTGATTTATGAATGATATGAAATCGAATACCTAATATCCTAACACAAATTCCATGTTCATTTCGATGCGTAGACTGGCAAGTGCATATGGTTCTGATGCAACTCGCCCCGCCATCGCAAAAAGTACCGGGAGAGCAATATGCACCCACAGAGGCGATAGGGCCGGCAACTTAAGCAAAAATTGCAGTTTCAGAAAAAAAAACAGAAAACTTCTTACTGCGGTTTCTCAGGATACAGGCTTGACCGGTCTAAAATTACCAGGAATTTTAGAAATCTTGTGGATATATGAAATAATCCAATCTCCAAAAATTTAATATATGACTTTTATATTATGGATTTCTAGATACATGATACTATACGTTGTTTTAGGATATGAAGTGTTTCTAAGTTTAAAAATAAAATCAAACTTTACCTGTACATAGACTCCAGAAATGCATCGACAGTAATTGTTTACGCACGAAGCCCCATCGACACACTTCACATTGCCACTGCATCGTTCCCCCGCACTAATGCCACTCCACTCTACGGAATTTTCGACGGCCTTCAAAATCCGGTCCAGAAAGCCCCGATCATTTGATGAAATCTGCCTTCTCTTTCTTGATCCCGAACTTATAGAGTTTTCCGATATGGTTTCTATAAGAAGGGTCGTGTTGGTTAGTAGAGTTATTTTCAATTTCATGCAGAAGTTAGGTTTTTTGTTAGAGTTAGAGAGTTTTTGTTAGAAATTCACAGCTTTTGTCTACCGACGGATTTTTCTTCAAATTTTGTTTGTTTGTTTGTTTGTTTTTTAATTTACCAGGACTCGGTTCACATCGGTTGTCAATCAAATATAGTCCATCGTTGCAGACGCATAGACCTTCAGCGCAATGCGAATTTCCCCTGCATTCCTCGCCAAAAGCACAGGACGTACCGGGGTCGGCTGAAATCGACACTTTTTTCGGAATATGCAAATTTTCATACCGTAATTTATGGGTATACAAAAACCGAAACGGGACGGGGCCAGACCGGCCAGACATCTGCACTGGCCTTTCACGCAATGGGCACCACTTGGACATTGCAAGGACGAGACACAGTTGCGCGCTAAAAGCTGGACTTCAACAAAAGGCGTCATAGGACGTTATTTTTTTTGTATGTAACGCCTTTTATTTGTATCATGAATGACGTCATATTTTAAGAATATAACGACTGTCTTTGTGATATAACACCATTTATACAAATATGACGTTAGCATAAATAAAGGGCATTATAGGACGTCATTAAAAATAACAAAAAGCGTTCAAAGCAAAAAAAAACCAACCATCAGCCGGGCTAACGCAAGCATCGCCAACCAAAGCCAAACCTTCGGGACACTGGCAATACGAATTAATACAGGCCGAACAATTCACACACTGAATCGTGCTATCGCAAGGGAACCCGGGTTTAGCCACTGAAAAGGAAGACAAACTTAAACCTGAAAAGCAAAAAAAAACAAACATTTGAACAAAGTCTGGGATTCCTCAGTTGTAGGTATAATTGAGGGGATGGTAGGAGGCAAGAAGGGCGTAGGTGACGTCGTTGGGATTGAAGTAGATGACGTCAGGGCGTAGGGAAGGGTGTAGGGCAGCCGAGGCCTGGGACGTCGCGACGTCATCATAGTCTCAGCTTCTTTTTGGAGGATATCGCGAACTTAAGAAAATCAAAGATACATTCATTGATTTATAATTAAACTCGGATAGAATATAATTAAAAACTTAGGCTTAGAAATCAACATACTTTCCTCAGTATCCTTGCATTCTCCACGGAACAAGGTAAAGTTCGCCGAGCAAAGACACACTCCATATACGCACTCGGCGTTCTCGGGGCATATCTCCCCAGCCAAACACGATGATAGGGGTCGAACTAAAGACAAACTTAAACCCAAAAAGAGGAAAAACTAACGGCAACCTTGAATAGGTCTTCTTTTCACGCAACTTCCATGAGCGAAAATTGAATCAGCACCGCAAGAGCATTTACCTTCTGAACAGAAGAAAAGCTTAAGGTTGAAAATCTTTTATGTTGCTAAAGCTTAGCATTTTAGCAGATTTATACAATGTTTTAAAAGTAGCAAGTAAAAATCTAGTTTGATATCAAACTATAAAGTTGTGCAAATTTAGCACTAAATAGTTTTACCGCTACTTTATAATTAATTGCATCAAAACGCCTATACAAAAGTCGATCAAATGTAGCTTTAGAGCAGATTTTTAGGCAGTTTAAGCATTGATTTACCTATACACGTAGATCCCCTTTGGCAAATTCTCATTCGATCGCACATTTCGCCTGGTAAGACCAGGAAAATCGTGGGTAAGGTCACAAGGGCGTTTGGTGGATGCGTGGTGACGAGTGTCGGTGCGGGCGAAGCGAAGTCCGATCTGATGATGCACTGCGTCGAGCCGAAAATCCGGTAGCCAACTCGACACTCGCACGTCGAATTTGAACATATCGAATTGGGCACTTTGCAATCATCAGAACTTAAACAAGGATGACCCAACAAACCCGCTGAAATAAACACAGCTTAAAACATTCACAGCAAGCTCATATTATTGATTGGAAGAGAACGTGTCGATATTCAAAGGCTACACATTACTCGTCTCTTTCATTTCTCTTCTACACGACCCACTATTTCGTTCCAAATTCGATTTCCAATTGCTGCATGAATATATCGACTTTCGCTCTCCAATCAACGATACTATGATTTAACATAGATCACTCAACTTAAAATACATGTATAACAAAATACGATTTTTACACATAGAACAGTCAGAAAATACAGGGTAAAATCTAAATCAAAGTCCTGGACTTCTATTTTCGGTTTAGTGGTATTATATTTTGAAATCTCACGTTTTCTCGGTCCGGCTATGGAAGAGCACACTCCATTTCGCATTTGAGATCCTGGAGGACAGGAACAGAATCCCCGATTGCAAACACTACTTCTTGGGCACTCGGAGTTATTTCTGCATCTCGATACGGACGATTGTGGTTGCGGCCGAGCGGAAGTGGGTTGGACCTCGGGCAAGCTTTTTATCTCCGCTGGTCCCGGGCCTGGGGTTGGAGGTCGCAGCGTCAGCACTATTTTTGCAACAATTATTCCTTAACTCGGAGATTATAAAAAAAAAACCTTGTCTCTCGCTGCTAGGACGCGGAATGTCAACGCAAAATCCGGCCTCAGGTCGCTGATTTTCGCGACAGGTACAGATTCTTCCATCACAGAAAGAGTTGCCGACGCATTTCTCGCCGTTGCTACAAGGCATGCCGATGGAGGCTAAAATAGTCGATAAATATTATTGCTTTCCAGATGGAATAATAGTAATTTTTGTACATTCAGCCTGAACACAGGCGTTTCCTTTCGGTACGGTACCCTTAGCGCATAGACACCGTCCATCCAGACAAATTCCGTCCATACAATCAGTCGTCTCAGAGCAGGATTCGCCGATCGCCACTAAAATTCAATCGTTTTCTTTAATAAAGTACAAATTTCATGCAAAAATCAATCATATTTGGGTAGGTGCGCGCATGCAATAAAGAAACTAAAAAAGTCGTCCTGAAAAGGTAATCTTCACAAACAAATATTTGGTAGTGGCCTACCCTTGATCTCAGCGGCACATTTTCCGTTGGAAATTTTGAACCCGATTTGGCACTGGCACCTCGATTCAATACAAATCGATTGACCCGTGCAAATGTCGTCAGGCTCGCAGATAAATCCGGGTCGGGCTTAACAAATTTTAGATAGGTCGAAAAAAGTAAAAAAAAAGGAAACAATGTACCGGTTTTTCTCGGCCCACAGACCCCATTCCGCACTACGTCTCCCTCTCGCGTACAATGGCAAAAGCCTTCCTGCAAAAATTTTAGGTAAGTTGGGAAAGGACCAATTTTTTAGATAGGCTAAAGAAAATTAAAAGTTTTAAGTAAGTCAGACAAAATCCTACGGAACACTCGGATCCACCAAGGCATAGGTCGTTCTCCTGACACTCACCGCCGGCCTCGACTAAAGTTTTCGTCAAACATTGAAATTTTTCGCATTCGTTGCCGACTTACCTTTCCTCCGAAAGGAACAGATCATTCCCCTGAGGTAGGTTCCCTCCGGACAGGTGCAAGTTCCATCGGTACAAATCGATTTTCCCATGCAACTATCGGAGCTACCACATTTTTGGCCGGGTAGCACTGAAATTTGTCAAAAATTCTAGGGTAAGCTAACGAAAATTCACCCTTAAGAATGAAATTCTTCAATGAAAAACGTATGAAATGCATGACAAATTCTGTGACGAGCAAGATTTTTGATAAGTTTTTAAAGTAACTATTTCTTTCAAGGACGATATTAAGGGTCTTTTGTATTCCACATTCGCTTTTTGAGAAGACAGTAGGGGAGAAGAAAAAAAGTGGGTATGGAATACAGGAGGTCGTGATTAAGGCAAATTTGTGCTAAGCCTTACCTTGCCTCTGTTGAACGCATTTCTTGTCCAGAGGACGCATATTCTGGGGACACTCGCATCGGCCCCTCAAACAATAGCTTCCTCCGCCACACCGATTGTTCAACGCTCGATTACATCTCTCGCCAGGCGGTATGATTGACACCGAGACGCATTCCTAATCAAACCCACAATGCTTGTTGTTGAATATTTCTCGAACTTACCCCAGAAATAGTCTCCTCTCCCCGGGAACAGACACATATTTTCGTGAGATAATCGCATTTCGACCCTCCAGAGCATAGGGTTTGTGTCCCACATTTGTCACCGGGTAGGGCTAGCAATTTTTTGTTGTTGAGATCTCGCAAAAATTTCCGTCCAACACTTACCCATAGCCAAATCAATGCACTGCTTATCGACCTCTTTTTTATTCTTCGGACAGGCACATTTGTTGCTGATCGAATCGCAGACACTTCCGCCCACGCAAAGTTCGTTATTATTGCAGGGATACCCAACATGGGATCTCAATCTTTCCACGCAGTTACTGCCAATCACCTAAAATTCAAAATAGCGCCTTTTTTTTAAATAGGACGTCGTATTAATTAACGTCAATTTTTACCATTTGCGTATCACTCTTGCATTCACACCGCTTCGTCTCCTTGTTACAGTAGCTGTTGTCCAAACATTCTTCTCCTTTTGCACATGACGCCCCGGGAGTTGCTGGATTTTTGAATTTAAAGGACGCCATTTAAAAATATCAAGGGGGTCACATATAATTTTATGGCGCCCTTTAATAGCAATAGGAGCGTATATTTTCATACCTGTAGTGTACGGAACGCACTCCTTATGATTTACCGTAGTCCCGAGAGGACAGACGCACACGCCCGCAATGCAGACTGACGATCCGGTACATTTAACGCCAACTCGGACGCACTGATCTCCGATATCGACAGTGACTCAAATCAAATCATTGATAGAAGGGGAGGAAAACGTAATATTTAGAACAGAACAGATAAACATTATTATCATGCCATGCAAGGAACGTCATAAAATAATCTGTGGCGTTATATTTTTAATTATGACGCCCTTTATTGGTATATTAATAATGAAACCTCGCTCTTTCTGCTCAGACAATCGAATCTTGACACGGTTAGTTTTCGAGTGCACAATGCAAGTACCATCCTCGTGCTCACCAAACAGACATATACATCTACAGTAATCCACAATTTCCACAATTAGAATAAAATCAACTGCAGTATACCTTTTCATAATACAGGCCCTTGGTGGGGGACACTCGGAGTCGAAGTAACAATCTACTGGGGGTGGCTCTATCACTGGAGAATTCAACGTTTCCGTATCAATACATCTGGAGCCAATCGCGACGAGTCCGTCTACAGTAATCCAAATGATCTCACGACGTCATCATACAGTAATCCTAAAAAAGACTTACGCGGACAGACACATACTCCTAGCACATGATCGCAAATTGACGTTGGGGGACAGGTTAACGCTGGGTCGTGACAGAATCCAAGCGAATGGGATGAAGAATGACATTCACCTCGGTATGCTAATTTTAAGGGTTACGCTAAATACAGTGTCCAAAAATTAGAATACCGATGGACCCAATTGGGCAGAGACACACAGAATCGACACAAGTAGAGCCTCCAGAGCATAGAGTTTCCGGTGTACAATAAGAGCCAGGCATGGAAGAAGGTACGCAGAGACCGGTAATGGAGAGGGCAAAACCCACAGGACATGTACAGATCTGTTAATTAATTAGAGGTCAGTAAAGTACACTCATTGTCGTAATGAAAATCAGCTTTTTTGTTAAATATTGAAATTCACCTCATCCATGCAAGTGCTGCCACCGGTACAGTAATCGTTAGACGAACAGCGCGAGCCGGGATGTCTTATATTCTCAGGTCGATTATTGTTGTTATTATTGTTAGGGTTAATGGATACTGTTAATAAAAAATCATCAGTCTTCAAAAATCTTCGTTAAACTTACTTAATGTAGACTGGGTTACTCGGTGAGATTCGGCTAGAAGTTTTTTTATTTAATTTTCTTAAGTTTAATGAAAATCTACCTCCAAGACATTCCCCATTATGCGACACTGTACCTTTGGGACATCTAATAAAGTTTCATTTTAGGAGAGAAATTTCCTGAATCAACTTACCTGCATACTTCTCTTTCACAGATACTGCCGCCTTTACATTGAACGTTGACCACACAATTCTGACCGGGTAACGCTTCTTCAAGACATTCGCCGTCGTATTCGACTTGGTTGGATCGACAGGCTACAAGTTTTAGGCATAAAGGATTTTATACGTCCCTTACCATGAACACAGATTCCTCGACTATTTGGCATGTATCCCTGAGGACACCGTTTTTCGCACTTCATCCCGGTGAAAACCTGACCTCCGCTACATCGACACACGTTACGGTCACATTGCATTCCACCGAAGAAGGCCTAATTTGTTTAATTATGGTAATTATGAGATCATTTTAAAATATTGCAAACTATTAAAATACCTGGCATTGTGAAGAATACACGCACTGACCACCTGAAATCAAACTAATGCTCTTCTTTTTCTGATTAATACCTTCATACATTTGAACTCTCAGATTTACATTTAGTAATAACCCAAAAATTTCAAAACTTATTTTGTTGATGACCGCTAACTTGAGACAGAATAAAAGTGAAGAAGATTTGATGCATGAAAATTAGCGCGTTTTTTGCAAGCGAATAGACGGCATTTCATTGATCCTCAAGAAATGACTTTGGCGACTATTTGTGCATACGCAATGTACACTTCGCATATTTTTATCTCTACATCATTTATTTTGTCCCAAGTTATCGGTCATTGACAATAAATATCTACCAGGTTGAACTGTAGGCAAGCATTGCCCAGTCACACCAGAATACGTCTCCCCATTCGAGCAGTTCCGTCCACAAGTGCCGTCTATAGCAATTGGGAATGTTGGGGGGCAAGTACAAGTCTGCATGAAGCAGGTGGCTTCTGGAATATACTAATGCAATAATATCATTTATTTCGAATAATATGACAATTTTTATCGAAAAAAGTTTGCAAACCTGGATATGCAGCAGTACATTGAAGACTATGAGAACAACCGTAACCGCCTGGGGGGATAACTGAAAACAGTGTCAATATAGAGAAAAAATATGACGTCATATATATATATATATATTTTTAAAAATTTAACTTACCCTCTTTACACTCTCCCAGCTCAGAAATCCATATATGACCCCTCTGCGTGCATTCATTGTTCACGAAAGTACATCCAGTACCACTTTGCTTCATACCGTAAACGCATTCACATCTAAAGTTCGAATTTAAAACTATACCAATCGGTTTCGAATACCGCAATCTCAAACAAAACGCTCCAGGCTCAGATGCAGCACATTGTTGGGTGTATTGGCATGGGTGGCCGGGGTTTTGGACTGAAAATAGTTTGTTTTTTTTTCGTATCAAAATACGCTAAAATTTCATATCCTAAATGTATGACATCATAATGTGTATCGTTTTTTATCAAATTTCCAAGATTTCATAATCATCTGATGAAATGTGCAAATAATTTAGCCGTATCCCCATACTTGTCATGCAGGCGCCGGCCTCTGTGATGTATGTTTGACCAGGCGGACAGGCGGCGGCCGGTTGTAGGGCTAAATCGGTCTCATGAAATCCTCGGTCAAATCAATTCGCACATAGTACGGGTCCGAGGCCCGTACCAGGTGTATTTTTAACCGACCTTGGTTTCGGCCCAGACAAGTAGTGCCCGCATTTATCGCTCCGGAGACGCACCGACAAGTGCCGTCGCAAAATGATAGCGGATATCCCGCACAATCGGAATCAATAGAGCATAGAGAATCTAAAATAATCGGATTTCATATATTCGTTTCAGGATTTATTATACCCCTTCGTATTTGATATATATATATATATGAATTTGATTGCTAGAAAGAAGGCTTGATCTTCATTTGAAATCCTAATACTCTTTAGCCTTTCTTGAATATATGATATATGATTCCAATTCAAATAAATGTAAAGTTGAATTTCATTGATTTTTGTTTCAACTTTCATACATAAAAAAAAAAAAAAAAATTTCCTAGCCTTATATTCCCCACTAGGTGGGGGTCGGCTACCCTCAGCCCGTAATGGGACAGTCGGCCTATCCTAGCCACACAGGACTAGTGGCCCGTTCCGAGGACAGACTGTTGTTGTGTGCAACAGCCGAGGGATTTTTAGGCGAATTTTTCGTGGTTTTATCCACTACCAAAACAAAAATTTCTTAACCCCCTTGGTTTGGGTAGGAGCGGGGGGCGGACTTGAGCCCTAGCTGTAGGCAGTAACACACAACCACTGCGCTACGCCGCTCCTTTTCAACTTTCATACATCCCCTCTAAAAATACCTGGTGGTAATCCATTAGAAACTGAATTATGCTGAACTGGAGCCCTTCTCCTATAGAAATTCGTCAAAGAATATCGATTTCTCAGGGGCAATAAGTGTTCATCGGATAATATCAAGTTTGACAAGGCAGAAGCTGAAATGGGTAATAATTAAATTCAACTAGGGTAATTAAGTCTAACCGATAATTAGGTGGTTAATTATAGGATGATTAGGGATTAACATTGATGACTCATGGAGAAAGTGGAAGACTTTACACTATTCGTCGGGGAAAGAGCATAGAAAATGACTGACATGTCTGAGGCAGAAATATAGAAAATGCAGAAAGAAAAGATAAAGTATTGAAATGATAGATATATCAAAAAATAATGAATAAGAAATAATACATAAAAAAACTATAAATTAAATTGAAATATTGAATATAAATATATTAAAATGAAATATAAATTTAAAGTTATATATTAATTTTAAACAAAACTCTAAATATAAATACTCCTAACTACAGCTAATTTAAATATTATTGTCGATGACCGATAACTTGAGGCAGAATAAAAGTGAAGAAGATTTGATGCATGAAAATTAGCGCGTTGTTTGCAAACGAATAGACATTTCATTTGATGATCCCCAAGAAATGACTTTGGCGACTATTTGTGCATACGCAATGCACACTTCGCATATTTTATCTCTGCATCGCTTATTTTGTCTCAAGTAATCGACCATTTACAATATTACTCCTAAGGTTAATATTTAAATTAAATAGAATCAAATGAAATACTCACGCATAACACAAGTCGTCTGGTGCGCTATCATTCCCATAGGGCACACGCAAGTCCGAGAAATATCACATTCAGCCCCAGGGAATCCTTTAGAGCATTGTCTCGAATCTTCACAGCCGAATTGGCCAGGATAAACGGCTAAAGTTTTAAATTTTAAATGAATGCTATAATTCTTAAATAAATTTTATTTTTCTTTTTATAGGTTTCAAAGAGTTGGAAGGAATTCTATAATTTTTTCTATAGATCCTATGATGATTTTCGAATTAACTTTATGATCTTCTTACTTATCGATTTCAGGAAACTTTAACAATATTTTTCTATCTTAAAGATAGTTGAAATTATTTCAAAAGTGGACCTAATTTTCCTATGTCTATATTTGGATATTTGATTTGATCTGAAAGTTCGACTTTTGTGCGACTTCCGTTTTAGGCTCTGTATGCCATAAGCACTCGAGCGCCAGCCGACACTTTACCGAATCCACTCGACAAATATGGGTAAGCGAAATAGCGCACGAGATGAAGAGAGACGAAAGGCATACAGAAGACCGTTACAGATGAGTCAAAGCGCATAAATATATGCCGGATATATTTATCTATTTCTTATCACTATATGATTATCACTTAGCCGATATATCGAAGCGATAAACAAAATATTGATAGGGAAGTCGTGAGGAGCCTCAAAGAAATCGCCAAAATTTTATTTTAAGCTGCCGAAACTTCAGAAAAACGTTCAAAAGTCTACCTGGTTTACACTGGTTTCCAATTTCGACATGGGTTGACAAACACATGCAAATTGCGAACGAAGAGCAGAACTCTCCCTGGCCTCGGCATTCCGAGCCCCCACGACAAGACCGACCCAGGGTCGTACCTGAAATTTTTTTAAATTTAGGAATTTAGGTAAGTTGCTCAACTTTTGGAAAATATTTTCGGAGTTCTATGTCACTATGTTAATATACGATTTAATTTAGCGACTATATTATATTTTTATAATTTAGATATTTTTAAAGTCATACTCTCTTCCGTAACGCATGATCCATTTATAAACCGATAGAAATTCGTACAAAGACAAATCCCGTCAATGCATTCGGAATTCGATAAAATACAAGGATTTCTTCCAGGTAGACAGGGTCCTCCGACCTGGCCCGGTAAGGGAAGTACTGTAGCTCGACTTGACTGAAGTCCTGAATTTAAAAGGGTGTAAAAACCGCTGATGACGTTGAAAAATCACTAATTTTGCTTACCGTATAGTAGTAAAAGTAGCATAGGGATGTTCATATCATAAATATCTCCCCGTTTTGCCTTTGGTGGTATTTTCGTAAATGCGCTAGCTTCTGCACTATCTCTTAGGCTGTATTTGTCTGATTCTCTATGCTCTCTAAAGCTCATATGCTATTTCTCAGTTTTCCTGAATCTTTACGGTCTCTACAAACACAAATACTATTTCCAACTGGTCATCTAGAAGCTCTCTTCATAAGCATAAACGGGGACCCAGAGGGGGTTAGCCAAACACCCCAGTCGGCGCGCATATATTTGAACACCTAAAACAACACTGCGCCGAAGAGCCGAGAAATAGTAGGGGAATTTGAAGAGACACACAAAGAAAGAGCTTCATCTAAGAAGATTTGTCCTTAAAAGGTAGAGGGGCAAAGAAAACAATACGTGCCAAGATTAGCACCGAATAACTTCATCTATACGTGTGTTAAGCAAAATATGTGCAGCTTAAAATTGAACACAATTCCTTAAATTGTTTTCATCTATGGATAGGGTTTAGTCACTCAACCTATATTCAAAATTTCGGCTGGGGGCGTTTTTCATTGAAATTTTCGGATTCGGATTTAATCCCCGGATACTTATGCATAAACTCCACGCGGTAAGTTCCTATATCTTGCTAAAGTTGTCTTGTCAAAATCTTCGTATCTCTTCATTTTACCTGATATTTCTTATTTCAGGCCTTTTTTCGCGTCAACTTTTGACACCTCATCAAGCGAAGGAGGAAAACTCGAGCAAAATGAGATCTTATTACACGCTAAACGCTAAAACATTCATATATCCGACTGAGTTTTCTGCAGTGCACAGAAAAATCGTGCTTTAAAGCTCATTTTACTCGTCAATTTATTATCAACTTTTAGGCTTAAATTTAGCGGACACGCCCCCTTTTGCTCAAGGGTTACAAGGAATTTGAGATACTTGCATATCCTCTGAGTAAATTGTATTTACAAAATTTGTATATCTTCAACTTATATCAGCCGATTTTATGAAGCTATGTTATGGCATGAGGCGAAATAGAGTTCCGATTTGCTCGTCTATTGTCTTGGAATTCCTCTGGTCAGCTGTCGTATGATTTCTTTTTCTTTTCCGCCTCTAATATCCACGTTATCCTCCTCGCTTTCTTACATTGTATTCAGCTCTCCTCAAATCCGCTTTTCGTTGATATCTATTTCTGCGAGTTTCAAATTTAACCTCTATTTAAAATCCTTGAAAAAATATATACATTCCGGTTCTTGCCTCCTATCTTTCACCATTAAAATTCCAAGTTCTGAAAAATATAAAATCCGCTTTTAGGGTCTATCTTTTATCATAGGAGTTTTTCAACAAGTTTTGGTCCAAATCTACCGAGTAATTGGCTGGGATTTGGTTTATCCTTGTCTCTTAGAAGATTGCATTTTGTTCGGTCCACTTAACTCGGAATTCCTTACTTGCTGAGCTTAAACTCAAGTCCTTTTCCCTTTCTTTTCTCATTTATAGCCAATCAACTTTCTCTTAGAGAGCACGACAAAACCTAAGTATTCCTTCCTGTCATTACGTATGCCTAAACTTGAGCTGAATTAATGAATTTTCATAACTTCTATAATTTAAAATTTTACTAAACAATTCATGGGAAGATAAACTGAATTTCACATTTAATTGCAATTTACAATTGACGTTTTATTTTGATTATTGACTTCACACTGCGCCGAAACTTAGAAATGCCATTAATTTTCATAGCTTTCGATTTAGATCTTACCTGACTGAATTACATAGTTTTCTTTAATTTCAAAGAAATATCAAATTTTTATGATTTTCGCGATTTTAAACTGCGAAATATCTAAGTTTTGATCAATCTGGCTGCGCGTTTCTTTTGGTTATAGATTTGACCCGATAACCCCTTGCACAAATCTGTGCATTTTAGAGAGCATTGTATGACCTGAGATCTTGTTTTTCTATCGATTTTTTTTCTAAGATTTCCAATGTTTCCAGAATTTTAAGTGAGATGTTCTTTAACGTTTGGACTTAAATGATATTTTCTTTCGAATATAATGATCTGAGAACTTGTTTTCGATTGCTTTTGGGCTATTCGAAAACCGCACGACATCAAGACTTCAAGACATGCGAAGTAATGTATGGTTAAGGTAAGGTATTGGCTGATAGCGATTTCTTTCCCCCCACACTATTTCGTATACCGTGAGGTCTTGAATGTTAAACGGTTTACAACATTGCCTTTTTGTTGTTCGATGTTCTATTTTTTCGGGATTTAAAAATGATTTTGCAAATGGAATTTCTCGGTTTTGTTTTGAATTTAATGTTGCGCTCCATTTATCTCTTCGATTCGAATGAACAAGCAAAAATGCGCTCCACGCGTTTCCGCTCCGATGAAAATGCGCAAATTTCAGCCTTAAGGAATTCGAAGACTCAGGCCGATATTCCACTTTTTTATTTTAGTCATTGAATCTTAAAATATCTTTATTCTTTTTAAATTTATATTTTTAAGCGTCACTCTTTAAAATGCTTTTACTTTTCCCAAAGTTATGTTTCTATAACCAAAATTTTATACATTAAGTCTTAAATTTTCATTTTTATATTCATATTTTAGGTTATCTAAATCTTAAAATATCTTCATTTTTTTAAATGTGTATTTTATTTGAGCCCTCTGGAATCTAAAATATCCCCAATATTTCCGTCAAAATCCACTTTGTTTATAGTAATCGCCACATGATGAAGTTCTAAATTATAAATTAAAGAATAGTTCACCTTTAGAGCTGATGATCATCAAAAACGCGCATTTTTCATTAAAAAAATTAGGCAGAATCATGGCAATTTGTATTTTGTTACACGCATTCCATAATCTACGGTGGAATTTGTATTTTCAACATCAAACAATTTGATTTTTTCCATTTTAAAACTACATTTTTTGCTCTCACAAACCTTAAATTTCAATAAAATTGTCTATTTTCCTATTGCAAAAGCCGACCTTCACTGATTTTTCTTTTTTATCTTTGAAAAACTGATCTTCGTGGGTTTTCACCAGATTTTCTCCAGGTGCTAAAATTCTGGCTAATCAAATTCGTAAATTTTTGTTGTGTGTGATCCGATTTTTACACACATTCTGAGCACTCATATTTTGCCAACTGATCAGGGCTTTTATCCCATTTTTCCATCATGAGCCTCCATCCTTTGAGATATATCCTTGCCCTCCCTCTCTGTTCGTTCGTTTGTGTTGAGAAATGGCTTTGTTTCTCCCGGATATTTCAAATCCATTGAGTGTGATGAGCCCAGGGTCTAGGGCGACTTAGCATTACGACGAAATTTTTGCGTCTCGGGCTTTAGTCCAGTGGCCGAAATCATGAGTGATTTAGACTTTATCTTGATCCTTGTTGTATTTCTTTTCCTGACTCGACCATCAATAAAAGTAGTCCGATATAAACGAGTGAAATATGTGTCCTATTTATAACTTTCCATACGACTTTTTTACTTATTTGACTTTGCATTTTTCTTTTATCTTTTTAAAATTTATAAATTTTTAACATTTGAGATTTCATATATCCAGCAAATGGTTAAATATATCTAAAGGAATCCCCATTTTTCATTCATCATCATTTATGCAATTGCCTAAAGCTTCCTGTCCTAGATTAGCTCAATTTCTCGATGAACATTTGTATTTACTCACTTTTCTTTGCTACTATCTTTCTGCATACACTCACATTTTATTTTTATTACATCTGATTTTTATGTAGAATAATGAAAGACGTTGATTCTTCCCTATTTTCTTCGCAAAACCCAGGTTCATTTACGCTCACACTTTGTCCATTCATTCGTCGTGCTTTTCTGACCACTCTCTAATTGCTCTACTTTTTAGGACCAAATATTGAGGTGTTTCATTCTTCGCTTTACTTTTTATTGCGTTAACTCAGACTTTTCAATATTTGCATATTTTTCTTCACTCTCGTTATTTTTTTTATCGATTTTTTCGTTATTTTTTATCGCATATTCTTCATCCCTTGCTTATTTGTTTCTGTAGATTTCTGGAAATTTGGAATTGTTATCGATTTTTGACCATTTTTGAGAGTAAGGGTAGTGATTTTGAAAATTAGTTGAAATTTTCGCATTTTCAGCCTCCTCCAAAAATGGGCGGCAGCAGCTCGTCGCACCACCCGTCGCCCGACATGATGGACCACCATCACCAGTTCCCCGACATGAACGTCCTCTTCAAGGACATCCACAAAATGATTCAGGTACCATTTTCGGTACTCTTTACCAAAATGCGCACCATTTTTGATATCATATATCAAGTTATTTTCCAAATTCCATCATTTTTGCCAACTTGTTAACATTTCCGGTACGATTTCGTTACACCATTTACCAAGTTATTTTTCGGAATTTACCATTTTTCGCATCACGTACAAAATAATTCTCCGACTTTATATCATTTTTGATAGCTTATACCATATTTGGATAACATTTACCAAAAAAAGTCACAAAAATTGCCATTTTCTTTCTTGCAGGTGGCCGACGACATGCACCGAATGACGGACTACATTATGGACCTGCGCAACCTTACCATCCTCATGTTTTTGATGTCCGCGCTCGGTGAGTTAATTGCGTTGGAAAGGGGTAGTTTACTGATTTTTTTGGTTGTCAATTTGATTTATTTTTGCAAAAAATCGATTTTTCCAGGAATCCTCTGTTTCCTCTGCCTGAGGGCATACACGCGATCCAAGTCCAGGAAAAGGAAGCGCTCTTTCGTCAGAAATGCCAGGTAAAACTTGAAAAAATTAAAATTTAGCATTTTAAGCTAAGAATTGGCATAAAAATACTCGAAATTTGTGTCTTTAAATTAAAGAATTTCCATTTTTCCCTAATTTTTGAATTTACGGACTTTTCAGTCCGTCGATCCTCTACTCCATCCCGAAGACGGAAATCACCGCTAATGGCAACGGCACGATGTCGGTCTGAGGGCGTCAGAGGCGTAATCTTTTAATATTTTAACGTCTTTGAAAATTTAAAGGGTGTCATCCTTTAATTTTATAGCGCCATCTAAAATTCTAAAAGGCGTCTTTTATTTTATGACGTCCTTAAAATTTTAAAAGACGTCACCTCTTCTGTAAGTAGCACCCCATACATTTACTTCATCTTTTATTGTTTTCGAAGTTTTTAAACCTACGTCAATGAAAGTGACAAATTATGAGTTCCAGACTCTGCCATATATATTTTTTTAAGTCAGAGACACAGAGGACGTCATTTTGATTGACACCTAGATTCACACAAACCTTCACGTGTTGTTGCCTCAGATTTTTTGTTAGAATTTTTAAAGTTGCAATTTTCTTGATCCTTCTGATATTTATTCCGGTCTTTCTTGCCTTGACATTTTTACGACATTTTAAAGATCCCATTTTAATGTTGCCAAATTTAAAATCTTTGGCCCCCGTCCCCCCTCCAGAAAAGCATCATATTCAAGACGAGTTCCATTGCCTGTATACCATTCTTGTATATTCCCACAAAAATTTGATTACTTGCGCGATTCCTCCTTTCAACACCGATAACAAATAAAGCACCAAAAAGGCACTCGATAGCGAGCGTAAATCGCTCTATTTGCATT
Organism: Diploscapter pachys; assembly: GCA_002287525.1. Lineage (NCBI taxonomy): Eukaryota > Metazoa > Nematoda > Chromadorea > Rhabditida > Rhabditidae > Diploscapter > Diploscapter pachys. The sequence goes on along the minus strand of LIAE01010208.1, from coordinate 159,403 downwards.
TTTTGCTGCTGTTGATTTTCGCGATTTTTGCTAAATTTCGACGATAATTTTTGTCTTAGAAGCTGCTAAAATCAATAGTCATTAATTTGATATTGATAAAACTACCAAACACGCGGAAATAGGGCGATAAAAACGGCAGAAAAATCAGGCTGAAAGAGAGAGAGATTATTCGTGCGCAACGATTGCAGAAAAAAGCCTGTGGGCGTTCAAAATCGGCGGCCGCGAACGTCCGTCATTTACGAGTTTTTTTTTGAAAGAAGGAATCGCAAGTGTTTATGTGACATTTAAAAATTAAGTTTTAGCACAAATTTTTTTTTAAAGATTCAATAAATTTACTATTTTATTCAAAATGACTAGCAAATATATTGATGAAGAATCGACGTTTGGCGGTAGGAAATGCATTAAATTGGTATTTTACGTAAACTTATAATTATTAGATCATCGGTTTGATATGCGAAATTTCGTTGTATGACAATGATAAGTTCAATCTGAAAGCTAAGATCAAATTATACTGTATTAGAGCTGATCTTCACGGTTAAATTTGATAATTACTGCATGTAGGGGTCAAAACCGAGCGTAGCGTCCATATAAACATCCGATGTTAATGTAGCGGTGGTCATCTGAAAGTTTATAATTTCAAAATTGAATAATGGACATGGTATCCTAATTTTTTTAAACAACATGACTATTTAAAACTAATATGCCAATTTTTAACCTACAGTAATCCACACTTACCATCCCACATCCGACCCCGATCATAGGAGAGATGCTCATAATGCCCGATTGGTCGTGATTTTCAGACATTTCTCCAAGTTGAATCGAATTTTCGGCCTCAGGCTTCAGGGCGTTATTCTGTGCAGAATTATTGCCGTATGACGTCATTTCAAGATGGGGCGTCTCAACGTCCATCCTCTCCATGTAGCCTAATATGGTGGAAAATTTGAATGTAAGAAAATCAATAATTTAGAAAATCGACAAATTTATCCTTTAATCTATCTTAATATAGAAAAAAACAGATTTAAAAATCGGCAACTTGAACAACGGAATTTTAGTGCAGTTTAATATAGAAAGAATAAATTTTCAAAAAAATCGATATTTAACAAAAACCAATAAATCCTACCGTAAGACGGACTCTGCTCGGTGGTGCTTCCGATTGGGGAATTACTGTCGCTGTCCGTCTTGCTCATGCCGCCCGCACTCTGAGTCCCCCATCTTCGGCCAGCGTCTTTTTTCAGTCTCTTCTCTTTCGCACGACGATTTTGGAACCACACCTTAACATATTTTGGGGCGTTTTTTTTATGAAACTATTTCTGATGTCAAAATCTGGGAGGTGTACAAAGTGGTGCACGGTTATTTGTAGTGGTTAGAAAAGCGAAAAATAGCACGCGAAGAAGAGAAATCGGCGCTTAAAATCGCTTCTTTCTCCCCTCATTTTCGACCTCCCAGATTTGGGCATCAAGAATGCCTAAAATCTCACCTGAACAACCCTCATATCTAGGTTAGTCTCTCGGGCTAGGGCTTCGCGAACATGACGCGCCGGTTTACTCGAGGCTTGATAGGCCTGAAAGATTTGTTTTGGCTCCATGTAAAGTGTTTTTCTTTTTAATAAAAGTCCGAGTTTTTTGTTATTTTAATGGCTATTTGGAAATCACGAAACCACGAGGCACGCGAGACATAGCGCGAAATAGTATAGGCTTAGGGTAGGGTATAGGATGTTATGTCTTCTTTTTTACACTTTCTCAATGTCTCGTGGTCTCGCGGTTTTCCAGGTTGTCATTTTAATAAGGAACTTTTTTACCTGCTTCAAAATCTCCAAGCTCTTAGCCGAAATCGTGGTGCGTGGTCGCTTATTCGAATTGTCCATATCAGAGTCGGCTAAAAGTTGAAAAGTAATAAAAATGGTAGGAAATACAGATTTTATATGTTTTATGTGTTGCAATGAAATAGAGATTCGGATAAAGCACATCGCCAAGGAAAATTGTACGAAAATACAAATTGGGGAAAGATGTTAAAAGCATAGGTGAGAATTGAAGTATTTTGAGGGGGTGACTTGGGAAATTTTCCATGAGAATTTCGGACTATTTTCTGACTCCCACACGAAATTAAAATAGGAAAAGTTCGAAGAAATGAGTTATACCGACGAAGATCGGCTTTTTAAATTCTAAAAATATGAAATACGACATATTATTCTTAAAATATCAAGTTTTCTATGGGAATAATGATGAAAATCAGCTTTTAAATAAAATAAAATAATTTAAGACTTACATTTTTCCTTAGCCACTTCATAATCAGCCTTGCATACCAGCCTGCCTTCCGAAGGAACCAGAAAATACTCGTCTCCCGTTTGAAGTTCGGTTTTACAAATACAGCATATAAAGCAGTTCAAATGATAGACGTGGTCTGAAAATCGATATTTAAAAATATATAGCTAAATTAAATAACATCATAAAAACTGTTATATAAAATATTTCATAAAAATCGAAAATTAAACAAAAAAAATATATATATAATATATATTTTAAGTGACGTAATATATTTTTCATTCTTACTTGCGGCTTTCCTTATGACATTATCCGGTAGTAATTCCTCACCACACCCCGCACATTTGGCGCCATATCTTCTAAAAATTAGTATAATCTTTATTAAGTCTAAAACTTTTAAATACTTGTAAAAATGAATCCGGCAGTACATATTAGCCTCCCTTAAGTAGCAAGACGTCGTTAATAATAGATTGCAATCGTCACATCGAATGCATTCCGTGTGGTAGCAGCTAAAATTCAAATTGCAATATCGACTTTTTAAGATTATTAAAAGTGTGATATAAATTTAGAAAATCAAAGAATCATTAGAAGCCTTTCCTTCATTGTTTCGTTTAAATTAAATAAAAATTTTAAGTTTCAAGAATAATAGGAAGAAATGTAAAGTTTTCATTTAGATTATGTCAAATTTTACAAGTTAAAAGATCTGGAAATTATTTTTGATGCCCAAATCTGGGAGGTCGAAAATGAGGGGAGAAAGAAGCGATTTTGGACGTCAGTCTCGCTCCTTTTCGCGTTCTATTTCTCGCTTTTCTAACCACTACAAATAACCGTGCACCACTTTGCACACCTCCCAGATTTCGGCATCAACGATAGCATACCGCTCCAAAACCTTATGCACGTATTGCTCATGTATGGGTAGCTCACATTTTGAGCATACAGAAAATGGAGTGCCGGCTGCGATAGGCGATAGGTTTGTCGCATCTGAAAGTTTCAATTTTAATTAAATGACGAAAAAATAAATTTATATTTTATGAAACCTAGTTTTTTACTATCTTTGTCTCGTATCCAGAAAACTTTATTCCACTGGAATAAGTAATTTCTTTGGAATATCTAGGAAACCATTCCAAAAGAATAACTTATTTGAACGGAATAAAGGTTTCGGGATACGAGCACTTAAAGTAATTTATTATCTCAGATTTAACTATAATAGCTCTGAAATTTTAGTTTTTAATCAAAGTGATTTTTTTTCCGGAGATCTTTCATAATTATAACTCTTAGGAAGTCATTTATATTTTAGGAGGGAAAAATTCAATATCGGCTGGCCTAAAAGGGGGATATAAAATGGATAAACAAGGATATTCTCTCTCGACAGATGTAGTCAGGTTAACAGGTAGTAGAAGCGCATTTTGGCAGCATGTTTGCAAACCTTTTAGCACCTCTTATGGACGTTCTATGTTTAAGCATACGAGGATAAACTAGATCATATATAATTCATCCGCCCTACCTTCAAAGTATACGCCCATCGATTGAAGATTTAAATTTAGGAAGTAAATAAATATTTTAGATATTTAAATATATTCGATCGTTTTAACAAAAATGCTTAGGAAGTAAATTATAGTTTCAAAAAATTGAGAATCAATAAAGTGGTCGAAAATTTGAATTCAAAAGGATTCAAGTCGGGGATTCACGCGATTTATAGGCTCTAAAGCGAAGCCCTAAGATAATCCATGATATGGGGATAAATTGTAGGTGGTAGTAGGAACAGTCATAGGGACGAACAAAAAACGGATGAATGAGTTCAGAATTTGATAAAATTCAAAATCATAGTCTTAATGAATCTATATATCCACGTTTCAATAAAAATCAAAAATTTGCATAAGTCACAAAATATTATAAGCTATATATAGCATTTAGTAATACCTGTACTTCTCCCCGCCGGCAAGTTGGCAAGATTTGTAATGGTCTGATCATTCGGAATCGATGTTTCGAAATTTTCATCCTCACAAGTCTGGGGCATCATCATGAATTCTAAAATGCTTAAGTTTGACAAGAAAAATAAAAATATTTTGAAAATTTCAAGTTATGGATTTTTGAAAGTTCAAAAATTCACAAATATAAAATAATATGTCCACCCATATATGGGACAACCTAAGATGTATCGAAGAAAAGCCCTAAGATCTTGAGATATAAGTATCGCTAGTGCGCAAATTCAGTGATAATTCTGCGAAAATCCGGCAACATGTTGTTAGATTATCCGGTACGTAGACCGGCTTACCGAGAGATATATGAAATACCATTGATTGGAGAGGACGTCGATATTCAAAAATTACACGCTATTCGTCTCGTTTCTCTTCTACGCGACTCACTATTTCGCGCTACAAATTCGATTTTTAATTGCTACACGAATATCGACTTTCTCTCCAATTAACGGTACCAAGAGCCCGAGCAAAATTTCTTGAACAATGAAAATCAAAGCGCAAGTTTCCCAGAGTGCTTCAGCTTAAAAAATCAAAATAGCGCATTTTATATCTTCCAAAATATGCACTAAATTCGCGAACCTCTCAAAATCATTCTATCATGATTTTGCAGGAGAATCTAAATCTTAGATATCCTAAATTTGATGATATGATAATCGAATCTCTAAGCATATGACCGAAAAATCGTCTGGGTTATAGAAGGAAATTCAAGAATGCCTTTATTCTGGAAGCTTTTCCAGTGTTAAGCTCCATTGTCCTAGCCTCAAGGCCACGCCCACTTCCATTTAGGCGACCAATAAGCATTGGCTTCCATAGAGAAGATGCATAAGGTGATCTTCCTCTAAACTAAGGGGCATCTTAAGACGGATTACGGTAATTTCTGTGTTCTTAGAGGCGAATTCATAATGGAAAATAGGGATAATCTGAGAATCTTCAATATTCCAGCCTCAGGTCAAATATAGGCATGAAAGATATAATATTAAAGAGCAGATTTTCAATATCCTAAACAAATCCTTGGCTAAGTATTTTTCAATGTTCGAAATGTCACATATTATAGTTTTCTCTAAGTTTTTTTTTTCGTTTCATATATTGATATATCAAATTATATATATATATATATCTAAAATCCCTGAAACTTAAATTAAATATTCCTATCTTAAAAAGTGCTATATCATATTTTATATCATGCTAGATTTTAAGTAGACTTTCCAAGTTAAATCTTCCTATCTGGACTTCCCGTATATATGGACTCTCCCAAATAAGGAATAAAGAAGGGAAGAGCTATAGAGTCATTACTCTTGTCTGTCCTTCTCTGTTGCTGCCAGACATATCAATTAGGTAATGGCAAGAGAGGAGGAGAGGGAAAGAAGGGAGTCAACCCCCATATATGGCAGTGCGCAATATGCCAGCCAGCATTGCAGGACTACGCGGCCACCTGCCGCTACCATTCGCCCTACCCATTTATGCCCATTTCGCTACCAATTATGATCCATAAAATGGGACCCATCAAATTTTTACCGCATTTCCTCGAATAGTTGTCACTTGAATTGTAGCTAATTTTGGATGTAGCAATTATTTTCGATTGTCTTAGATTTATGCAATATCCTTAAACTATATTATGTCAGTTTAACTTAAACTTAGTTTATTGCATATAAATATCATTTCTTAAGTTGTAAATCTTTTTTTTTTAATTTTAAATATATAAATTATTTTAGACTGTCAGATTTGGTGTTACATTTAATTTAAATTTTAACTTAGAATGGAAATGCTAATTATATTTTTCTAAGAAATGCATACTGTGGATATGCTGGTGAATTAAATTTTAATAAAGCTTGAAAAATTAACGAAGGCGGTAAATTTCTTAGCCCTGAATAAGATATTAGTTATGCTAGGACAAAGGCAAGCATGATATATGGAAAGACATTTTATTGTGACACTTTGCAGAAATATCGATTTTTGACCTTTTCTGGAAACTACCGTACATCTTAACTCATCCCCGAGGTATCATTATTCACAACACCGTATTCCAAACGGGTTTACATTTCCATTCCCCCTATCTTTTACGACCTCAGACGGAAAGTCGTTAACTTTGCAATGGAAAAATCGATTTTCCAGGGTAAAACAGAAAAGGTGAGCTGGAAAATTTGTGATAAGTAAATTTATATTTAAAACATAAAATATTTATTTATTTAAAATTAACACTTTAGACTCATAGATTAATGTGATTTATGAAAAAAATAAAAGATAAAATATTTTTTATGAAATCGAAAATGCTGTTTTTATAAGATCGCACACGAAACGGAACGGACGTGGTGAGTAGGCATATCGCCTCTAGCCATATAGCCGTTTTGCTAAATTTTTAAATTAAAAAATAACCTTCAGATTTTTTTTCGATATTGCCCCTTTAGTTTTTTTAAGTTACCTCTTTAAATTTGTTTGTTTTAAATATTGCCCTTTTGATAATTTTCTTTCAAACTCACCTTTCTCTTAGCCGAGCCATTAACAGACCCATTCAGCGATATATTATCTTCTCTATAAATCGATTCATCATGCAGCTCATGATAACCGTCAATGGTTTGTTCTCCAGCTGGAAAATTCGTCAATTTAAAAAAAAAAAAAATCAATTTTCCTACATCTGGGCCTAGCACACAGCTCCCAAACACTCCGTCTATCATTTCGGTCGAGGAAATAGGTGTACATCACTTTGCCCTGAATTTAAAAATATATTAACTTCGAAAAATAGCGGATATAGCAATAACTGCATAATTTTATGGGCGTGTGGTTTTTCTCTTCCTTTTCTAGCTTTTTCGAAAGAGGGGAGCAGAGAGTGGATTATTATTGAAAGAATAATATACCTTAATATCAGTATTGCCTCTGTCCGAAAATACGAAAGATTGGTTCGTCTTTAGTCCGTTAGCCTTTGCCGTGTCCGATACGTGAATTTTCACCGGTATCCCGCAGGCTTCCATTTTATTCGCAGTTGCGACGGATTCCCCGAAGAGACAGTATCTAAAAATTGTTCAAATTAAACAAAAATCGATAATTTTTTATTCTTATAAGAAATTTCATCCCCAACCTACCTAGGCATTTTCATGCCGACTACCCCAGCCACAACCGGGCCCGAATGGACTCCGATTCGAATTTTGATGGGCCTATGAGTGATAGGCGACTGCACGAGTTTAGACTCCATAAGCATGCCTAAAATATCGATTTTTTTTTTGCAATTTATTGATTTTTTAAACTATCGATTCTTAAATATCGCTTTTTCCTAGACTTACCTATAGATACATCCAGAACTCGTTCGGCATGGTTATCGCAAAGTTCAGGCAGTCCACCAACAATCATATAGGCGTCACCAATGGTTTCAACCTTGTAGACGTCGTGCTGAAATTCGGAGGTGTTAAAAGGCGTCAGAAATAAAATGACGTATCACAATTAAAAATAAAAGACGCCCCTAGCTTACCAGCCCAACCAGTCTATCAAATCTCAGATATAGATCATTCAATAGAGTAACGACATCATAGGGCGTGCACATTGCGCAAATATTCGTGAAGGTAACTATGTCCGTGAACAGAAGGGTACAATCATCGAATTCGCCTAAAATTTCATATATTTTTCTTCAAGCATAAGGGATTTCATATATCCAAATATCGATTTTTATGATGCTTCAAATTTCCCTTACTAGCTTCCATCGTCTTTCCCTGCCTTAATGAGTCGGCTACCGACGTCGGCATCAATTCGCAAAGCAATTCATCCGTTTTCCGCTTCTCCACCTCTAACTCATTTGCCAATCTCTTAAGCTTCTTCGTGGTTTCTTCAAGTTTCCGACTGAAATTGATATGTTTAATAGGGACGTCACATGAAAATAAATTACGCCTTTTAAAATAATAGATAACGCCAAATGGTGGTGTTATAAAGTCTTACTTCAGCTCAACTTGACTCATTCGGCTTTGATTCAACATGATCAGATCTCGGGTACCGTCGTGACGCTGCATATCGGATAGATGAAGGGTACGTTCAATCAAATCCCTGAAAAAGATCAACATCTTTGAAAAGAGATAGAAGAATTTAGAAAAAAAAACCAAAAAATTGGAAAAGGGATCAGTTTACCTAACAGTCGTCACGTTTAAAGAGCACATGAACAAAATGTGGTTTCCTTCATTCACGTTCACCATTGCGCCTAAAGTTTTTACCTATTTTAGAAGCAGGTTATTTTTACCTTTCAAAGTAACAGACTTCAATTCTTCCTTATTCGAATGAACCATATCTCCGGAGCTTTTCAGCCGGAATACGAATAGAGAGTTGCTAAACGCCATGATACCTTCGTGGGAAAATGGGATCTGAAGTTGAATTTTAATGAAGAGCAGCTTTTATATTAATAATAATCATATATCAATTCAAATTATAACACTTTAGAATATATTTTAGATTGAAATTAGATGAAGGTGATCTTTTTTTATTTAAAAATTACAAATTACAATAAATTTAAATTAACTATATTAAAATTGAGCTTAAATGAAATGAATACAGATCTAGGGAGGACGATCGTTAGAAACCCCTTGCGACCTACCCCCTATATATTTTTTCGCTTGACGAAAGTACCCCCTAGGTCTGAATGAATATCGACTTTCTCTCCAATCAACGATACCTCAGGGTGAACCAATTCCAGAATATCGGTAACCCTCGTTTCCTGCCTTGTAATCGTTGGGTAGGACTTCTTGATTTGAATGCCGTAGTGCTCGATAAACAAATCCTAGAAATTTGATAATTCTTTTCAAAAAATGCAACTTTTATATACCCGGTCGAAGCAAATGTGGTAAGGGAAAGCAATTGCAAAGTCAGTGGGCGAAATTTCGTAGCCGATCTAAAAATGAAATTGAAATTTAGTAGTAGGAGTAATCAATCTAATTCATACGATATAAACCAGTAAAATTTATGCAATTGAAGAGAATAAATCATAAAGTATTTTAATAGATTCTTGCATATTCCATATATAAATAGCCTATTTTTGTTGATTTTGAAAATTTGAGATCCGAATTACCGCAGCCAAGTTCGAACTCGAATCGGATTTTGACATCATGGTTCTCTGCTGAGAAGAACCGTTTTCGACTTGGGTCAGAATAAAAACAACGTGTTCAGTAATAAAGGTATCTAAATTTGTTGTTTTTAATAAGTAAAAAATTAGGTAAATTGAAAATCTATAAATAGGGTAAGTTTGACACATTTCAAATTTTTGACCTAAATGCTCCTGTTTTCGCTCTTGGACTTTCATTACGACTTCCGTTTCGTATATTCTTCTAGCGACTTCTCTAACCACGCCTAAATTTAGAATTTTTAGAAATTTAAAAAATTCCGTGTTTTTTTTCAAAATTTACGATGAAGATCAGCTTTTTCAGATTGAAAATAAGCTTGTTTAAAAATTAGTCTTTTCTTACCTTTAACAATCGGATATAGGCCACTTCTTTTAGAATAATAATGCAACAATAGAGCGCCATCCGAGCCGACCTAAAATTCAATTAAAAGAATTAAAATATAACTTTTAAAAGGCGAAATTCATACTTCACATCTGAAAGATGGGCCTCGAAGTTTCGTCTTATATACTACATGGTCGATGAAGTAATGAAGAGCATCCAGCGTATTTAGGAATCCCTAATTAAATAGATAATGAGAGGATAATTAAGTATTTAATTTGCTAATAAAATCGTTAATTACCTCGAGATCCGGGGCCATTGCTCGGAGTAGCTCATCCCAGCCGGTTTCCATCGTGAACTGAATCAGAAACCCTCCGTACGCCTCCCACACTTCTTCAATGGGAATTCCTAGAGTTAATTGAGGGGCAATTGACCGAGGTAATTAATTAATTTGAGTAGTTAAGTATTTAATTACCAATTACGTTCGCCATGGAGCCAACAAGTCGCATAGTTTCATCATCATTGTAATAATGAGCGATTTCCGATTCGGTACCGATTTCAAATTTGGCCATTTCTCTAAACAACTTTCGACATAGGTCGGAGTTTCATAAGACTTATCTTTAACAATTAAATATTCAGAAAATTATTATGAAATTGCATATCAATTTGGAATTATATTTAATTTTTAGGTAATTAAATATTTAGTTAGTTACTATTATGAAGAAATATTTTCTAGGATTTTATTATTTTCTTTTTTTTTAAATAAAGTCTATCTTTTCCTTCCTTGGATATCCTATCATATATCACATTTATCGATAGCTCTAATTAGCTATGCGCAAGACTGCTTCCCGGAAAATATATGACGAAATGAGAGATATTTCTCATATAAAACGCTCAAAAAATTCACTAATTTCGATCTTTTGATCTCAAACTCAATTAATCAGTTAACTATCTTAATTAGGCATTTAATTAGGGGTAATTAAGTCGGATTTAATTACTCACACGATTTTCAGCCAGATTTCTTTGCCGTACTTTCTCGACACCAGCTGCCGAAAGGATTCATGTATCCAGCCAAACTAAAATAAATGGAAAATTGAAAACATTTTTAAATCAATATAATTTAAACTTACCATTTTTGGACGGGAGCCTTATCGGGAGGCGGATATGAGTTTGATGATAGGAGTTGATAAGGGAGTGATAAGAGATGGAAGGAATTGATAAGGTGCTGATAAAGATAAGGATAGAGATAAAATGGCTCGGATCTATGGGTGTAGTGAAGTGACTTTAGCACGCGATCACAGCATTGGCTGGCATAAAATATTCATCAAAGACGCCCCTTGCGCGGCCAGGGAAAATATGACAGAAAAACCCCGAAATATCACTGGAGGCTACAAGTTGGAATTAGAATATAGCATTATTATTAGCTCAATGATACTGAATATAATCGAAAAGTTGAATTTTTAGCCCAAACTGAACACGATCTAGAGTAGATAGTTGCAAAAAGGCTGTTGAAGAGTTGTGCTCATATATAGCATTCTGGCAGGTTAGTGCATGCACTTTTCCAAAAAGACAAATTTTCATTCTGTCCCTGGCAGATTTCATATTCGCTTCGGTCGAGAATCACAGAATATCATGAACTTCCTTTTTCCTATTGTACCCCTCTCACTCTCTTGTGAAAATCGTTGTTGTTGTTGTTGTTGTTTTTTTTTTTTTTTTTTTTTTTTAAATTCAGTCATTGAATGTTGTAAACGCAGTGCATGATTATTATGATTATTTAGGGCCCGTGCATACTTAGTTGCAATGCAACTTGCAACCTGCAACTCGCTTGAAATAGCATGCAAGTGAAGAGAGCACGATTGCATCATTTGTGTGCTCTCTTGATTTTCCATGCTATTTCGAGCGAGTTGCAAATTGCAACTAGGTATGAACGGTCCTTGTGCTCATTGCTCATTTTCGCTCGTTCTTGTACACTCATTCATTTTCTTCGATTTTTACTCCGATTTTCTTTCTTCGAGAATAAGGTTCGTAAGGCCATGTCTTTATCTATTTTTCTTTGCAGATTACTGATTTTTCTCAAAAATGATCGTTTTCCGCCAAAATATGTCAAATGCTCATTTCTAGTGATTTTTGTCAATTTTTCCACAAACGACTGATTTTTTCAGGAATGTCGACTTTGAAAGGCGTTTACGGGGAGCTGCCGCGATTCCACGTCAGCACCGGGCACACCTACTATCTGTCGCAGGAGGGTAAAAAAGCCAGCCGAAGTGAGAAATTTAAGAAAGAAAATTGTTTTTATTTTTTAAATAAATTATATTAAATTAAAAGTGATTCCCGACACCTTCTATAAGAAGATAGACATTTCTTCCATAATTCCTTCTGCGAAACTATTGGCATCATGGATCTTTTTTTTAATAATGGTTTCTTCCCGACCCTTCATGAGATTTTTTTTTCGATAAATGACTTCTTTACAAGTTACACAAAATTCTATATTTCAAAATTTTTAATTTAAAAAAATCAAATAATTTCAGAGCGTCGCCGCTGGACGCTGCTGCTCGTGCTCGCCATCCTCTTGCTGCTGCTGCTCATCGGCGCTTTGATCTACGTGCTTGTCTTCCGAAAACATGGACTCTGATAGATTTTGAAAAGGTACCTTTTCAAGTTTTTTTTTAAAATAACTAATGGACTGGAAAATATTAAAAAGCTAGCCTTTCATTTTTTATTACTATCTTCTATTTATTTTTTACTTTTTATTTATATATAAAGTGAACTCTGAAAAATTGTATAGTTCGATTTAAAAAAAATTTTATTTGATAAAAATGAAAATAACTTTTTCAAGTATTTTTTTAATCATTTTTGTAAGAAAATTGAAATTTTCATATTTTCATCAGTCCCCGATCTTCATTCCAATCGAGTCGAGCCCGAAAATTGATTAAAAATCGCTCTCTAAACCCAAGTAAATCTCATTATTTTTTATTTATTGTCTGTATATTTCGTTGAAGTGTTTTTTTCTGTCGTTAGGTTTCAACGTTTCTGATCAAAGATAGTAAAGTTATTTTGTGAAAATCATTTTTTTAAAATAATTTTTATTAAAACTATTTCTTTATTCTTAAATCCACTTTTTCTTTGAGCTAACAGAGAATATCTCATATTTTGATTTCTCTAAGATCCTTCTTTCCCTTAGCTGTCAAAACGCTCACGCCCTAATGCTATCTTTCTCTCAGATCTTCATTTGCATATTTTCTTCGTTTCTCCTATTTATTTTCTCCGATCATGATTAAGCTACTTTTCATGGTTATTCTATTTCATTTTTCTAGCCAGGTTTTATTTTCTGTTTTAATTTAAAGATTTTGCTCTGACTTTAGATTGACCCCTCTGAAAATCCATTAAATGATACAGCTCCATCATTTGAACTGAATCAGAAATCTAAAGCTACTGGTAAATCGATTTATCTTGGGAAACTTGGAAACCGCGAGACCCCGAGACACAAGACATTGAGAAATAGTGTGAAAGAGAAGACATAACATCCTATACCCTACCCTAACCCTATACTATTTCGCGGTTTCCAAATAGCCCTTTATCTTGATTTTGTTTGGATTTTTCGTTTCAGTGAAATTCTACAGACATCCGATAAGGATTTTATCAACGTCATATCCAAATTCGAACCTCTATCCGGTTTTACGGACTCCGCAAAACCAATTGCCTCAAATTCAACCCGCACCTGAAAATAGACCGATGAATTTGATGCGTCAGCCCCCAAATCCGAATTTCATAAGGGAGGATCCACGGAATATCGATCAAAATCAAAATCAGCCTATAGATATCCGACTCTCACCACAGGTACTAATCTGATAAAAAATTGAGTCATGTTTAATTAAATTAACTCTAGGTTAAAGTTCAATGATATACATCCACTTTAAATTAATATTTGGGAAAAATACCATTAATAAAGGCAGTATTGTTGATGCCGAAATCTTAGAGTTTAAAAATGAGGGAAGAAAGAATAATTTTAGACCAGTCAGTCTCTCCTTTTCGCGTGCTATTTCTTGGTTTTCTAACTATTAAAAATAATCATGCACCACTTTGCACGCCTCCCAGGTTCAAGCATCAACAATAAACTGAAAATAATAGTAGCGCAATTGAAAACTTGGGCAATTTAATTCGATATTCTCGGACTACTTTGATTAATTGCAAATGCGATTTCAGACCGGGATGGAGCCAAGTCTAACTTCGGGAATCACCCCTCCAACTGTGAATATTCCAAATATGGCCTCTATTCCCATCCCACCCCCGGCTCAAACTCAAGTCCAGCCTCAGAGTGCCAATAATCAGCCGGTTTTGGCTAGAAATCCGAACTTGTTCTTCCCAAATTCCGGACCTAGATTCTTCGAAATCGATTCGGAATCCTGCACTTTCGGCTGGTGCGGGAATGAGTGCTGCCCGAAAATGACCACCATTGAAGCCTCACCTATTCCCGGTAAGTTTCAAAATAAAAATTTTTTAAAAAACGCTTAAACTGAAATTTCATAATCGACTATTCTAACAGATTTAATGTCGAAAAATGTCCTTATAGGAAATTTCATAAGCTTTCCATCTTTATAATATTCTTCTAATAGATTAGTTTAGTATAACATTTTTAGATATGGAAAAATTCCTAGGGGTTTTTTTTTAAAAATATTATTAATTGAAGAGAACGTATTGATATTCAAGATTACGCTATTCGTCTCGTTTCTCTTCTACGTGACTCACTATTTCGTTCCTTCAAATTCGATTTCTAATTAATTATATAACTTATATGAATATATCGACCTTGCTCTCCAATCAACGATACGAAATTTATGATTTTCCCAAAAATATAGAGCAAACAAATTCAGGCTCCTACTCCCCATCGCACCCAATAGTCCTTGTATTGCATCCATCGAATGCTCAGCGATGCTCGCCCATGTGCCAACCACAGTGCTCTCCGCAGTGCTTAGCACGGCTACAGTATTCCGCGATGCCTATAACCACCCCTCCTCATAATATAAGACCCCCCGTCCGTTTCCCGTCACAGCAACAATTACAATGTAGATCTGATTGGTAGGAAATTTGTGTTTTAGGTCAAATAGAAGATTACTAGTTTTTTAACGATATATTTTCCATCTAATTTAAAAGTTAGTGTTATTTTATACTTATAAAAGATTACTATAGCCTAAAATATCGATTTTTAATCTACTGTAACTTACAGTATGCCCTCGTGTCATGTGGACTGTCTAATTCTGCCCCCGACTATATTGGAGTGCCCCAAATGGCAATGCTTTTGCCCCTCAGGATATATCAGATGCTCGATGTTTACCTGCTGTAGCCAGTATCAGGTATTTTATAATTTTTAAAGAAGGATTCTGTATATCTTTTTCTCGAAATTTTGGTGAAATTCAGCTTTATATTATTATTACTACAATAAAATCGATATTCGGATTTCAAATACCCTATTTTCAGAATCTAATAAGTAAATTCCGAAACGAGTTGAACGTCTCGGAGAAAACCCTTCTTCAATCAAATGAAAAGACGCAGATTGAGGATAATTTGATAAATCAAAGCCGAGAAGATCGAGGAAATCACGAAGATCTCGAAAAAGCCGCGATTCAAATACCTCTACATACTCAGCGAATGCCTCCGAAAGTTGCATTTTCGGAGAAAACCCATAAAATTTTGCAAAATGGAGTAGCAGAAGGTACCATTTTAAATTATTGTGTAATGTATTCACCCAGTTTCTGAACAATATTATTAAATAAAGGGGTGAATTATAAAAAAAATTTACTTTTATGAATGTGCACCTGAAAAATGAATGATTTCAGGGAAAATCTGCATCGAATTCCAGGAAGCTCCTAGCAAAAAAGTCGAGATTAGAAAGGAGACGAAAAATTGTGGCAAAATTAAAAAGAATAGTCAGTCTGAAAGCAATGAAGATAGATCTACGGTAATTTAAAATTTGACTTGTATTGAAAATCAATATTTTAGGTTAAGCCCGAGGAAACTACGAGAAAAGAGGAGTTTTCGGAAGAAGTAGACGAATTTGGAAAGGAAATTGATAAACCTGATAAAAATGATAAGGAGCAATTCGAAATTGAATCGGAACGTCGAAAAATAGTCGAGGGTGAAATTATGATTCCCACGACAGATCTACCCAGGCAGATTACCATACCCATGTCTGCTCCTATCGCTTTAAGGTTACCACCCCGAACCACTCCAGTGCCAACCTTGATGCCAATTTACCCAGGTGGGATACCATTGTCTTGGTAATTAAAGGAGATTCATAAAATTAAACATGATTTATTGCGTAGAAACTAAATCTAAAAATTTTCTTTTAACTCACAAAAGTTTTTTAGTCATGTTCGATATTGCTTATTACTACTTACTATTTACTAATTTTATTAATAAGCCTTAAGGGCTCATTCAGATGTTAGTTGTAACGCAACTTGCAACTTTTGTAACTCGCTCGAAATAAAATGAGAAATGAAGAGAGCGCGATTGCATCATTTCGTGTGCTCTTTTGATTTTCCATGCTATTCGGTCAAATTGCAAGCTGCATTGCAGCTAGCGTCTGAACGGACCACAATAGCTTAATGATAGTAATTTTAGAGCCAAGTGGAAATTCGCTTGGAGAAAGATCGAAGCCCTCGTATAACCTGTGGCAATATCGGTCTTCGACGCCAGCCCCGCCGACCAATTTGAAGTCCGAGCCTGAACTGCCACTTCTGAGAGCGGTTCCGAACTCGAAGCCGAGTCTAAGATCGAGACCATTCATTAGTGTTCTAGCTGAATTGACGAAATTAAGCCCGAAGAGAGAATTCTTCTCCTTTAAAGAGGCCAAAAATTATCTGAATTTATTGTCCTTGCAAACCGCTTAGGATTTATTATTATTATTATTAATAAAAGTTTAGCAGAGCAGTAAATGTGAAATGTTTATATTTAAGAAATTATATTTATATATTAGTGTGCATAATGCATAAATTTATCTTTTTTAAAGACTTTCTTTATGTATTTTCCGGGTAAATCGCTATTTTCAATGATGATGAAACACGGCTCGTTAAATTCTAAGTCCTATGTCTGCATCTGCACACTCTGTACACCCTGCACATTAGGCGTTAATCACATAGTAACGGGGATTTGTAAAATTCGAGATCATCACTAGGGCATTGGGGACATGTTGCTAGAAATTGCTTTATTTTTCCTTATGAAGGAAAAACGTGAGCTCCAAAATAAAGTGAGAATAAGAGAAGAATGTCTTGAGAAATAGATTCATGGAATACAAATTTAAATTGTAACTACAAAATTGTGAAAGTTCGAATAATACAAAAATACCGCTTTAAAAAGAGTAAAACTAAAAAAAACAAATCAAAGTAAATTACAGCTTTTCTTTTCCTGGAACGGGTTTTGTGATGAAGAGAAGTTTCCGTTGACCAGCACATCCGAACTTTCGTGTTTCACGCAATATTCCATTAGATCTTTGGAGACTTCTGAAATTTTTCTTTAATTGTTTATTAAAAAATGTAATATTTCTAGCAGTTATTACTATTATAATTAATATTATAAATAAATAATAGCCGTTTTTATTAGAAAACTAATCATTTTTATAATCTAAAAAATTGACTTGCCTGACACCTTTTTACGATGAACTTGAGCTTCGATCTTTAGCTGCTCGGTTTGCTGCTTCAAGGCTTCCATTTTGCGCAATTCTTTGAAGAATCGATGAAGGAAACAAGTAATAGTGCTAGTGAACCTCAGGCGAAAGTCAGGGGAAATCGTATATATCAGCTAGATTTCCTAAACAGGTGCTGTTTCGCGAGTCGCATCTCCTATTAACACCCTTCCTCGATGTCTAATTCGAATCTAACCGGCCCACTAATTAACGCCTAGCTCCGCCCCATAGATAGCATTTTTGCTGTTAACGCACAGAAAAAGGACGGTTTTTCGTTGCTAGGCGGTTAAATCGAAGAAAATGCATCAAAACCCGACAAGATTAAATTTTATAGCCTCATTAGGCAATTCGAATAAATTATATACACACACAAAGAGCACGCTTTATTTAAATTGCAAAGGGATATTTGATTATCAATAAAAACAAATTATGAGCAAAAAATAAGAATTGTATACTATTATTTTAAAAAATATTCAATGCTTAATTATTATTATAATATACGTATGTTAGTAGAGTGTGCTTAATAATGACAATGCGTAATGTGTTTATGCTAATTTCTTCAATATTCCATGTTGCCTCTCGAATCTTTTTTCTTTGTTTTATTATCCAAGCCTGATACTCTCTGATTACGAAAATGGTGTGTAGCTGTTTGAAACAATATAAAGTTGAAGTCCCAGGAGCAGGAATGACCTGGGTCCGACCCGAAATTTTTGGATCGTAAAATTTTGACCCATCAACATCCCTGTTCAGAAGGGAATTTGGATAATCCGTAGCTTCGTAGCCCATAGTTAAAGGTATAGGGCAAGGTAGGTAGGAATCGTTTCCCATATTATTTCGTAGGCTACGAGGCTACAAATTCTCCAAGTTGCCGCTCCAGAACAATATCATCATGCTCAACGCGTACAACATTCCAGTAAATAATGAATCATCATTGAAAAATTGCGAAAGCCTTCCTCCTTTTGCTTTGAAAGTATTCTTTGAACTAATTCCTTATCAATTTATCAGCCCATATATTTCTATTAGATTTGCGGCGCACTACTCGGTAAGACTACGCTTTGCCCAAATTACTGATAAAAATCGCGGGAGTATCTTGATTATGTCTCGGACAATAGTTGAATGACAGGCCTTATTTTTTTCTTTTTTCCTTTAAAATGATATAGACCTGTTCCTATGCCAATATATTATATATTTTTACGTCTGTGCTCGTCTTTTATGTCCTACTTTAGTATGTCCGTTGCAAAATATTCGCTTCTCTTACGATTGAATTGCTAAGTTTTCAAATACGTCATTTTTGGCGTTTTTCATTTCATCTTTCGTCTACCTTTCTTTACGAATTATCGTCGAGTTTTCGTATTTTTCCACTACAAATTGATCGATTTGTCATTTTTATAGCCTCTTATAGTTTTTACCCTCTGAGTTGCCCGTACATTTTTGTAGATTTTGTCTCCTTTTTCTGGAAAATAGCAAGGGAAAGAAAAACGGGGGTAAAAAGTACAAAAGAGTAAGGGTAAGGGTAACTTAGGGGTGAGACAACGAGGTAATTTAGGTGGTAGGGGGATTGGACCTGATTTTCTGCGGAACACCCTTAGAGCACTTGTTCCGGGACCTGTGAAGCACGTCTTTGGAAATGTTGAGCATATGGGACGAGCGAATCTGGCTTCCGGAGGACGTTGAATGGTCGGACCTAAAAAGCAACGCGACCGCGACCTACCCCGCCCCTCGCGACCTCGTCTATTCCATCATCGGAGGCGGAATTCTCCTGGTAACTATTTTGCGTCGTATAAAATTCGTTTTTTGTTCAAATTTTTCTACCCTATACCTCAACGTATATAAATTTCAGATAATTCGAATTCTGCTGGAATCATTCGTTTTCCTACCGATCGGATGGGCCATGGGATTCATGCAGCGACCACTGTTTCAAGCGATGTATCAGCATCTTACAGGTGGAATTTCATGTATCCCTTTTACTCACTATTATTTCTGCAGGTGGTTTCTCTGGCAAGGGCAAATTCAAACGAGTCGCTGAATGCGCATGGCGAGCCACGTTCTATATATCAGCGTGGATCGTCGGGTAGGGGATTTCATATACCCCCGGATTTAAAATATACCTAACTTCAGTCTGGTAATTCTTTCGAGCAAGGACTATTTCTGGGATGTGACCTATTGCTGGCGAAATTGGCCGTATCACAACATTCCCAACTCGATTTGGTAGGTGTCGCCAAAGAGTTATCATTTCTGATGCCAAAAGTCATCATTTTGGTACCAAATTATACCAATTTATTTAATTCTATCAAGTATTTTGGTATAGCTACCATTTTGCTGCCATTTCAGGTGGTACTACATGTCGGAGACCTCGTTCTATTGGGCGCTTTTGATCGGCACGATATTCATCGACGTGAAGCGGGCTGATTTTTGGCAGGTAGAAATGCTTCCTTTTAGAAGTTAGGGCAATTGGAAACCCCACGAGACACGAGACATTGAGAAATAGTGGGAAAAGAGCCTCATCTCCCATACTCTACCCTAACCCTATACCATTTCGCGCTATGTCTCGTGTCTCGCGGTTTCCAAATAGCCGAAAGCCGAATAAATTGGTTATACTGTAGATGACGCTGCACCACGCGATCACCATAGGGCTGCTGTTCATTTCCTGGTCCATGAATATGGTTCGAGTCGGGACGCTCATTCTTTTCTCCCATGACGCGGCGGATATTATTTTGTAAGGTTTAGATTTTGAATGTTTCAGAAATCTATCTTCTTGTAAAAATTCGAATAGATATACTTTTCTTAGCAATAACTGAAAATCTGACCAACTTGGAAACCGTCTGACATGCAAAATAGTATAGAAAAAAGCCTACCACTCAAAATCCATTCTATTTCGCATGTCATGAAACCATGCGCGTCAGACGGTTTCCAGATAGTCGAAAATCTTTTTAAAAAATGACCTTCTCATTAAAACTTCGAGAAAAGGAATCATGAAATAAATCGTTTTCTTAAAGAGCTCATTTTAAAATGCCCAAGTTGCAGGGAAATCGCGAAAATCGTCCGTTATGCGAACTGGGACCGTCTTCTGGAGATCCTGTTTGTGGTGCTGTTCCTGGTGTGGGTCGGCACTCGGCTCGTCTACTATCCGTTCGTCATACTCAAGTCGATTTGGTTCGATGCGCCAGCACTGATTAAGGTACGGGAGAGAATTTCATATATCTTTTTTATTTTGAAAGATTTTTTTTATATTTATATATCCCCTTTCAAAAGATTTCATATATGCCCCAAACAAATTTCAGTCCTCCTACAAATGGTCGAACTTCGCACAACGACCTCTAATGCCTCGCGTCTTGATGGTTCTGCTGACCCTTCTCCTCCTGCTGCACTTATTCTGGACGTTCATCTTGATTAAGGTCTGAAATGTTTCTATTTTTGCTAATTTTACTTTATATTCTTAATTATTTAAGTTATTTTTTAATTATTATTTTTAATTTTTCAGGTAGCCTATAACTCGACGAGAGAAGGAAAACTGGACGACGTTCGTGAAGATGATTCCGATGAAGAGGTCGACGAGACGACGATCGCCAAGAAAAAGGAGTAATTTAGAAGAGAAGGCCATTTTGCCAGACCTAAGGGGTTCTTGTAAAAGCCGTACACTTGTAAGAAATATATGTCTGTTTGAAGAGTATAGGGGTATGGAAAGGTAGGCTATGTTCGGTCTCAAAATGATGAACAGCATGAGTAGAGTATTTCTAGAAAAAAGTTAGCCTAATCTACCGAGCCCCTAGTCTTATACCTACTTTTCTAGTGTACGGTTTTTACAAGAAGCCGACCTAGATGCAGGCTTTCAGCCAGAATGGAAAAGTATAGGGGTGGGATACGCAAAACAAATTTTTACTATAGAAAGTTGATACATAAGGGGGGCAAGCATAAGGATTTTAGCAGGAAATTTGGCTTAAGGGGATACACACACACGGAAATTCTGGCTTTAAACCCTGCCTAGGTCTGAAATAAGGTTATTTTTATGGAACTCCAAAATAGCGTTTTTTAAATGGCAATGTTTAGATTTTATTTTTTTTAATATTTAAAAATCGCCGAATTCCTTCAAAAATTTTCAGTTCCACTTGCCCGACATAATAGTTTTTATCTACAGTATTACAAATTTTCAATAAAATCGAAAATTTTGAAAAAGAGATTTCCTGGGTAAATCTTTGTTGATTTGATACATTTGTCCCACTTGCCTTAGATCCGTTGTTAAATGATTTTTGCCATTCAAATAGTTTTTCGAATTTCGATTCGTGAAGTTTGTAGAGTACACCCATTTAAACGATGGATAGTGCATTTTACAAATTTTAATTTTTGCTCATATCAGTCCCGCGTTTTTCTATACCGAATTATATTCCACACAAAGTCTCTATCTCATGGATTCTTCGATGCATTTTTCAATCAAAAACATTTTTATCCAAGAAAAAAACATGACGAAATGAATGAATTTTTAAAAGTCAAAAACAACCACCTGTTTTAAAACAAATCTAAAGTTCTAGAGCCTAAGAATGTTGAAATGAGGATAAATAATTTTAGAAAGAAAGATTGTTGAGATACGCACCAAAACTCGTGTCGTTAGTTTATGAGTTCGCCGCTTGAGAGGAGAGACCGGCCGTAGTCCTTCTGCAAAGGATTTCATACATCCCTTTTTTGGATTTCGTAAATCTTCCTACCTTGAAACTCTGATCTGTCCCGTCGTCGGGTCTCTTCCAAGCCACTGAATGGTAATCTTCTGTCCCACCTGAAATACCAAAATGGTAACAAATCTCAAAAATGATATCCTCTGACCTGTAAGCCTGCCGCCGATGGGTGCTTGATGGGCACGTTGGATAGGCGAACGTTCGGGATGAATATGGGAGCGCCACCATCTGAAGAAAAGGGTGTCAGTAGTTTCATTTTGGTAATTTGGTAATATATCATTTAGATGAATAGTACAGTATTGAGTAATTTGGCAGCCTATTCCCAAAGACCCACCTGGTAACTTCACCATCACCCCTCGATCCGACATTTCAATGATCTCCACATGCAGCATTTTTCCATAGGGATACTCCTTCACTTCGTTTTCATCGAATAACCTGAAATTTTTCAAAAATTAACATAAAATAAAAAAAAGATACGAAATACTATACTTTTGCATGAGGTCCTTTGCCTGTTGGAGTTTCTCTGGGTTGGGAGCGAAGAGGCTCACATGGGTGTCGTCTTCTTGGGAGATCTACACATTTGGATTTCTTTTTCAAATTTTTGGTCTCTTTCAAAATGATAAATTTTCTAAAATTCAACAACCTTAACTCCAGTTTCCGCCTCGATAAGTTTCAGATTGTAGGCGCCATTTCGGAAAAGAATCAGTCGCTTGAAATGCTCTATTGACACCACCTCAACCACGGGGACGGTCGGTTTGAATTGGACTCTGAGAAAAAAATAAAATTGAAAAAATTAGCATAAAGTGACATTTTCAGATCAGTTTCTTAAAATTTTATCTTCAAACAACAAATTAGCATAAAGGTATGTATTAGTTAATTTTCTTTAATGTTTATCGTTTTCATAAAATCCAAAAATAACCTCGGCCCGGAAATAGCTGCTCGCATTTTCCCGAGGACGAACTTGACGCCTCGGTCACCGACCTCGAGCGACTCTTTCAGCTGTTTTCGCGTCAATCCCAATGTTTTCACGTCCAACTGCATCGCAGTGAAGCCCTTTTCGGTACCTAAATTTTTTTATTTTATTTTTTCAAACATTCTAATTTTTTATGTTTCAACTATTTTATTTCTTCAAATATTTGAATTTGATACCGGCAATTTTAAAGTCCATATCGCCAGCGTAGTCTTCCATACCCATCAGGTCGGTCAGAAGACGGTAGTCTTCATCAGGTCTGAACATAGAGGGGATATTTGAAATTTTGTTTTAAACAAATGAATATATGAAACCCTTTTATTAAAGAGGAGATATACAAAATTCCAAAAGAGATATATGAAATTCCCCCACTTTTCCGGATTAGTCATGAGTCCAATCGCCACTCCGCCAACGGGGTTTTTCAGTCGGACACCGGCATCCAGAAGGGCGACACTTCCGCCGCACGCTGAAGCCATCGACGAGGAGCCGTTGGATTCCAGCACCTGCAATAAATACTCGCATTATTATTATTATTTTTTTTTTTTTAGATTGAAAACATGTATTTTTTAAATTTAACTTTTTCAGCAGGTAGTTTCCAAAAATGATCATAATTTCACCTGGCAAGCCCGTCGGATACTGTAGGGAAACTCGTCTGGAATGACGTGTTTCAGCGCCTTTTCCGCCAAAGCGCCATGCCCGATTTCACGACGATTTGCACCTCGGGAAGCCTGCAAAACATTTTCAAAGAGATGATTTAAAGAAAAAGATCAAATTCCTTGAAAAGAAGTCAAAGTTTTCTTTGAAAAGGGATCAAACAGTGTTGGAGAAGAAATTCAATCCTACCGAGATTTCGTTCGTCGCATAGCCTGGAAACTCGTAGTGAAGCATGAAGGTCTTTTTCTGCTGACTGCCCAACATTTGAGAGATGGAATCTGGATGAAACGCTGCTTCAACACTGTCGAATGTGACTGTGGAGAATACCTGGAAGTTTTTTTTTTTTTTTAAATATAAATTTTTCTTTCAAATCATGTTTTTTTATAGAAAATCTCTTAAAAACCCATTCTTCATCAGGACTTAAAGTGTTTGACGCTGAAACTGGAGTCAGTGTCACAAGTGTCAAAAATTTTAAGCCGCTTTCCATAAATAAATCCACTTTTCTAAATTTCGTTTTCTTTTCGAAAATCCCGCGTTTACCTGAGTCTGACCCCGCTGAAACAGGCATGACCCGTGTAGTTTCTTGAAGACGTCGACTTCGATGTTGATCGGTCGAAATTCGTCCAGCTTTCTTCCATCCACCCTCAGTCCCTTTTTCAGAATTAAATTCCTGAAAATCCAGATTTCATATGTCTCTTTTCAAAAAGGGGATTTCATATACCCCTTACTTTTACCTGATCTGAGACTTGACGTAGAGACTGAAAACGGAAGATATCATCGCAGGCTCGTGCTTGGAGTTACTCATGCACTGGAGAAGATCGGCCAGAACTGCCTGAAAACGGGATATTTGAAATCCGGATATATGAAGCTCCCCTAAATGAGGATATGAAAGCAACTTTTAGGAGGAATATCTGAAATCCCCTGCCTTGATAGCGTTATCCCTGGTCAGCTTATCATGTGACAGATCAGTCAAAATGTAGTAGACCTTCTGCTCGCAAATTTCAGAGACCGATTTCATCAAGTCGCTATCCACATTGCCAGCCTAAAAATTCAATAATTAGCCCCAATTAATTACCCTAATTGAATAAACTTTAGATAATTACCTTGGCCAGAGAATCGGTAATTTGACTGATATCGTGGCTCTTCTCCTTCTTCACGCCGATTTCCACACTGAGCTTGTCTTGGGCGTCCAGGATCTGCCGAATTTTCGAGTAGGCTTTATCCAGGGCTGATTCGAATTCGTCCAGGGTGATTTCCTGAAAAATTGTAATTTTTTTTAAAATAAAAAAATAAAATGTTGAAAAATAACAACAAAATTAAAAAAAAAAATACCTGTCCGTCCATTTCGAGCATGACTGTCTTGTCGTCTCTTCCCCCAGTTAGAAGAAGGTTGAATTTGGAATTTGTTAAAATTTTCCGACTCGGGTTTACGATCAACTAGAATAGTTTATTTATATATATTTTTTTTTCTTCAAAAATTAGAAAATCATTCCTAAACGTAATATTTTCCTCGTTTAAATTAGTCAATTTTTAAAGAAGCAGCATTTTATTTTCAAAGGTAATAAAAATCATCTTGAAAATAGACGCTTTTCTTCTATAAATAAGTTCACTTTTCAATAAACTTCATTTTTTGTAAAAAAAATAATAATCAGATTCGCGCAAGTTTTTCCGAAAATTGGCAACCGCAACCACGGTTGCGATTATTCATCTACAAGTCTGAAAAATCAAGAAAACCCACCTCATTTCCTAGCCTAGCGACTCGGACCGCCGCGACCGGGCCCTGGAAATTCAGCTCGGAGAGGTGGAGGGCGACGGAAGCAGCGTTGATGGAGAGCACAGCGCTATCGCCATCGTCGTCCAGTGAGAGGGGCTTGCAGATCACCTGAGATTTGTATTTTATTTGTTCAAATTTTAGTTTTTATTTTTCCTTCTCATGCTTAGCTGGTTATTAACTTAAATTCATTTTTTCATTTGAAAATAAAGTTCTTTCAATAGAAAAAATGAGATTTTGATATATGGTCTCTTATAAAATTTGAAAAATAAGTCTTTTTTTTTTAAATATAAAACACCATATATTTTAAATGGCATTATTATCTTCCTTTCTAAAAGACGTCATATCCTTATTTTACCTGAGTACTCCGTCTGTAGTTCGGCGGGAATCTGGAGCGAATGCTCCTGTCGATGATTCTCGACGTCAAAATGTCAGCGTCACTCTGACCGAGCTCCCTTCGCAAATAGTTAGTCGGAATTCGGCCTACTGCTGCGGCGCTCGGGCTGAAAATTTTAATTGTTTAAAACAATATCTTATCTTTTACAGAAAAACCTTCAAATGCATATATTCCAAAAAAAAAACATTCCCGTAGTAAATATTATCTTTCAATTTGTTCAGGAAATTTAAAAAAAAAATACCGATAATCGACGGTAAGTGGGACGCCTCCGCCCGGAATTTGGCTGGATTCTGAATCCGGCGGATTTGCGACGCACGTCGCCAGAACTGCTGAATCGCCCTGAGATGCGATCACAGAAGACGCGGTGAGGCGAGCCACGTGGCCTGAATATTTTAAAATTTCGTTTTATTTTAATTTAAAGAAAAAATTTACCCGTCTTGAAAACGATCGGCTGCTCCCCGACGGGTACCGAGATGGAGTGGGCGGTTTTTGGATTCGCAGTGGTTGATAATGACAATGAATGAACGACACGAGTGGGGCGTGCATTTCTAAAAAGAACATCAACATTTTTCAATTTAAAAAATTTTATTTCCTACACAAAAATCAATTGAAATTCATGAAGCTGTTAAACTCTGGTAAATATCAGAAGAGAAAGTCGGAGAATCATTTCCGAGAAATGAATAATTTTAGAAAAGAAGTTCAGAAAACTTGCCTCTTGGAGTTGAAAAAAACTCTACCTCAACAAAAATAACAGGTTGATTTTGAATTTGAATATCATTTTGATGGTCGCTTTTGAAATTCCCGGTTAGGCCTTAGAGGTGGGCCCGGAAATGTTCGGGTCCGCAGGCTGCTGCTGGTGTTCGGACTTAGCAATCGAGGCCGGGACTTGATCGTCCAGGAACAAATCGCCAAAGTCGTTGTAGTAGTCGGTGTGCACGATAGGGAGGTCGGACTTGGGGGTGAACTGGAACATGTGAAAATTCAAAGGATGGCATTTTAAAGGCGTTAAATTTTAGAAAATTTGAGAGTTCTCAATAACGTAAAAGGAAAAAACGCCATTTTTTCAGGAGAAAAATTTTCCGACGACGTCATCTTATCGTACCTCCTCAAAGTCCATCAAGTTCTCCTTGCTCTCGGCGGTCTCTAGTTGGTGGCTGCTGATCGCCGACGCGTTTTGCATCAAAAATCGAATCGACGTCGTCAAAATTCAGAATTCTGAAAGTGCGAGTCATCTCACCGTAATTCTCGATTTTTTTTTAAATTTCAGGTATTTTCTCGGATTTTCAAAACCTTCATTTTTCAAAAATATAAATAGTCTTCCTGAGGTAGTATCCCTTGTTTATTGAACCGTATAAAGGTGGGGCCACAGTTTAGAAAATTGTGGTCCGAAAAAACACACAACAATCATATATCGTTTTGGCTGGGTGGGGAGACTGCAGTAATCTCCAGATAGAAGTCATTAAACAAGGAGAATGATACAGGGGCTTCTATTCGAAGATTACGATAAAAATATAGGGATGTGTTGGCTGAAAAACAACAATGTTTACCTGTTTTCAATCAGAGCATTGATCGTTTAACTTTAGAATCCTAAGGGATAAAGTGAACTTAACAAAGTATACGCTACTCAAGGAAAAGTTGAGAAAATAAGCCAGGAGAATAGAGAAATTTAAAGTCAACAGAAAAAACGGATCTTATCAAGATCAGGAAAATATGAATCAGGTCGAAATAATTAAATTACGAAAAAATAGAATAATAAAAAAGCAGAATAAATAATGGAAATGAAATGAATGAATAAAAACGAAAAGGAGGGTGAAATTTGAAAATTCATGATATTTTGAAACACTTGCTTGCGAAATTTCATAAGTTCACATTCCAAACTGTCATATATTTTCTAAATTCCTACAGAGAAGGGCTAGTGGGGAGACGTTTTCAGGGTTTTTTCCAAGAAAAACTGATAAACTAGCCTGATAATGAAAAATATTCTAATTTGTCCTATTTGAAAATTTAGAACTTGTTCAGATTTGACATTTCCTGAGACCATCTATCAGTCTTTTTCTAAGAAATTACCCAAGTTGTTAGTAGTAGTGTTCCTGAAGATGAGGGGCATCTAGACGCTGGCGTATCCCTGAAATCAAATTCATATTCTATTAATACAGTACCATTTTTGTTCGATTTAAATTGAGCATTTCCAAGTCATAATTAAATTCTTCATCAAACTTGCAACGTTTTCGAACCGCGCGGTTAATCCTATAAAACAAGGATGTGCCTTCTTTTTCGTCTCTCGAAAATATGCACTATCTCGTTTCATGCGGACACCCGCGGATGTGAAAATTTACAAGTACGAGCATAAAATTGGGTGAATTATAGAGAGAACCATGTGTCCAAAAATGCCTTTTCAGGGCAAATTTTAATGCTAGGGTTCGATTATTTTCACTTCTTTGCCGTTTCTTTGATTGTTGGGTTACCTGACGCTTGGCGCGAGCCCTGCCGACGAGGTAGGCGACGAGAACAATGACGACAAGGCCGGCCAGACAGGCACCGACCACGATCGGCACCACATCGGACGTCTTCGAGTCTCTCAGGCACAGCTCGTATTCTGCAAATATTTTCTTTATATTTCAGAAATTTACATGATTCCTACGATTTTTCTTTTCAAAAAATTTCAATGTTCCAATTTTATTATTTTTTAATGATTCGTTTTTCAAGAAGAATCGAGGAACCTTCAAACAGAAACAAGTATTTTTTCTGTAAATTTCAACGATTTAAAAAACCGTTTTCCTCTAAAAATGAAAATTTTCACGAAAATACTACAACAAGTGACTTTTCTTGAGAAACGTTTTCCCATTTTTCAACTCACGCTGCTCCTTGGGGAAGTTGGTGGAGTTGAGGTCAGCGAAAGCGATCGTGCGCAGGTTTCGCAGCTGGATGCTCGACTCGTGATCGAGACCGATGGTAGTGTCCGAGCACTAAAAATCATTATTATTTTTTAAAGTTATATCGTTTTGACCACTTTCTTTCATTTTTCTCTTCTTTTACACGGCCTTACAGGCCTTATTCTTTGAGAACGTCTTGTATTTACCTTAACTGTGAACAGAAAAAGAGAACTGGCTGTCTTTTTTGTTTACCCCCTCGCTATTTCTTCCTCATAATTTCGCCAAAGCAAAGGATAAATAAGGCTTGTAATGTCATACTTTTGGATTTTTTTCCAAAATTTTCCATCCTTCCTTATAAATCTTCTAACTTTCTTCTGGAGTTTTCATGTTCATTTTTTCTAACCTGGAACGCATTCTTGTCCTTGGCCTGGATTTCGGCCTCCGCCGATGTCGGTCGCGCAAAAGTGCCCGAGAAGGGGATTTCAGCCGTTCCCGCCGTGACGAGATTGTAGTCGACCAGCTGGAACGCCGCCGAGTCCTGAAAATTAGAAAAGTTTAATTTTCTGCCTTTTTTTTAGATTTTCCTTTGAGAAATTTGTATTTTAAATTTAAAAATTTCTGTCTAAATCACCTTGGGCTTGCCGAACCAGAACTTAACCGTCCAAACCTTAAGCAGCGAGGCCGGGTCTTTGCTGGTCACGTAGAACTCGACCTGGAAATTAAAATATTGATTATTTTTGAAGAGATTTTTAAAAGAAAAAGTAATCTCGAAAATGAAGAAAAATAGGAGTTTTATTTTTATCGCATATGTTTTCTTTAATCTGGCGCACTTTGAGATAGTTGACGGGTTGATTGTTGTGAGTGGTGTCGCACTCGCCGTATACGTTGTTCGTCTGGTTGAAGTCGGCCGTGTAGGACTGCGTCTGGTTGGAAGTCTCCTGAACATTCTCTCTTCAAAATTTTTAGCCAAAATATGTATCTTTTGCAAATTATGGACAAATTTAAAAATCTTTAATTTTCTGCCGATTTTAGAGCGAATTTCGAAATTTCAACATTTCTAACCAAAATATCATGTTTTTGGGGTCAATTTTCTGGAGCAGAAAATTCTTCTTTCTCCTCCCGACTCACATTGAGGAATTTGAGGTTGAAGCTGAGATTGGCGTCCAGGATGAGGCAGGTGAGGTTGGTGTCCGGGTTGGTAACGTTCCAGTGTTCGGCGCTGACCGCCAACGCTCCGCACACGAACACGAACGCGAAACGCATGAACGCCATACTTGTTCTGGAAAGTCGGCATATTTTGTAAAATATCACCATTTTGCAGAAAAAAATTGTAAAAATAGTGAATTTTCACAAAATGCATTAATTTTTCGGGAAAATCGATTGAAAATTTGTAAAATATCGAATTTACAGGAGTCAAAAAACCGACGAATTGGATAAACAATTAGTCAGCTCGGAAAAAAGCGAGGGAAATTGCGCTGACTGTCCCGCCTTCCCATCGAGGCTCTATTCATCAATATTTACAGCGGAAAGAGAACAGAACCAGACATCGATAGTCAAAATATAGGAGAAAAGGGACGAATTACTAATAATTTCGAGGGTTCTTTTACTTTTTTTCAAATAAAAATTTAGGTTCTTCAATCAATCGTATTCAGAATGGATCAAATTCAAAAGATGGGCACCCCCGTCGAAAGCAAGAATTAGAAGCAATTAGTCCTGATAGTCTGATCGAAAGTGACTAGTGATAAGGTGATAAGCACAAATTTTGGGCCTTCTCGGTGTACTCCAATCACTTGCTCCCCCATCTAGAGCTGATAGCGAAAAAACAAAAACCGACCAATTTTCACGATTTTTGGACCAAAATTTCGGGTGCAATTTAAAAATTTCGACCCTCCGGATGCTTTTTGGATATCCGGACATACTTTTGACCTAGAAAATTCGAAAATTTGGAAAAATTTCAAGGAAAATTCAAAAAGAAAAACATCGAAAGGGTGATGAATCAAGTGGTTGGGGGCGTGGCGAATGGTGACAATGCAAGACTTGTGCAAAGTTGTCGTGATAAACAATGAAAACGATTTATTCGTCGATGAGTGAAAATTACGGTAGTTTTTATTCTAGAGAATTGCAAATTTACAACAGAACGAATTAGTTTTTCAAAAAAAAAAATCAATCAAACTGGCGGCGGGGCGTACAACATTATTTTTGCTGGTAGCTATAGGAGTCTTCTCGACATATATCCATAGGTATAGCGATTTGGAATCGGCGATATCCAAGGCATTGACTAAAAATTAGAATTTATTTTTCGATCACTGTATTTTTCAATTTATAGCTTTTAGGGCCTATGTGAAAGTCTATTTGCATCATACCACTATGGGTTACTGTAGTTTTCCCCTAATAAAGTCGAGGGTTGACACTAGGGTTTGATTCAATTTATCGTCATGGAAATCGAGATAAATGACTTATAAAATGCGTGCTAAGGCTATATTTTTCAGAATTAACGCAAAAAATCGACTTTTATTGGTCCTACCGATCTCTTCTCATTCGGGACTAAGTCGGATTGATCTAGAACATCCAAATTCGATGTGATCGGGAAACTTCTGCCTGAGCGAAATAGAGCGCCTCTCAGGGAAAATCCCGGACAGCATAGGGATATCAGCAGGACTAAAGCTAAAGTTTATGGGTATATCAAATCCTTAATCTTTTCGAAATTAAAAAGTACAAATCTGAGTATTTTCTTTAATTTAAAATTTTATGGTAAATTGCTTCAGAGAAAAATATCTATATAAAAAGTTTTCGAAGAAAATAAGAGTTCAAATATGACGTCACAAGTTGAAATTTTAATCCTACCTGCCAATAGGCTCCGAAGCTGCATGGTATAAAGTGAGGGGAAATAGGCGATTTTACGACAATCTGAAGTCCAACTAAGATAAGTAAAACCACGCCCCTTCGGTAGACAATAATGAAGATAATGAAATATAGTCGGCGTTAACTGAAGCCGAGAGGTTTAACCAGAACAATATTCTGATACGCCACAAGCTCTAAATATGCACACAATAATTTAATAATGCTATGATGTAATTCAGAAACGTTTTCCTCAAGACTATTGATATTACTGACTCTACGTATTGTTAATGCTTGAACCTGGGCGACGTGCAAAGTGGGGCGCACAGCTATTTCTAGCGATTAGAAAATCGCGAAATAAGACGTGAAAAAGGGACTGGCGTCTAAAATCGCCTTTCTCCCCTCATTGTCGAACTCTCAGATTTCGGCATTAACAATAATGTTAGAATGAAATTTTTGCTAAAAGGAAAATTTGGGGAATTCAATGAAAATCTGACAATCCCATATGGACATTGAAAATGATTTACGGCATTCCCGCAAAGATATGCGACTAATTGGAAAAATGAAAATAAATTGTCAATCAAAAATTAAGAATATCACATGTGTAGGAGGGAAAATGCTGAAATTAAATCTGAATAAACAAATTTTATCGCAATTAGAAGGATATTAAATGAAACATTCTGAAAGGGCTCGTTCTGACGTTAGTTGCCAACGGAGCTTGCAACTTGCAACTCTCGCTCGGAATAGCATGAGAAATGAAGGGAGCGCGATTGCATTGTTTCGTGTCTTCTTGATTTTTCATGTTATTTCAAGTGAATTGCAAGTTGCACTGCAACTAAGTCTGAATGGGCCCCTGAATTTGCTCATTTTCCAAGATTGTTCATCCTCAAGATGCTCGATTTAAAAAAAAGGAGTCTAATGAGATAAATTTTTTCATCTCAATAAATCAAAATAACGATTTGAATATTTCAAAATTCTATGAAATTACGAAATATATGGTTATTATCAAACCTTGTCCCGCTTCAAAATGACCGTTCTCACGGTGGAATGCTCGTCTCGACTCCGCATTCGGTTGTGGATCTTTTGCTGCTCACTGCTCGCGCTCTCCTGCGTTCTCTCGCTCACCACCATCATCTACAACCTACTCACCTATATGTATTTGGATAGGTATATATTTAGACCATAAAAATCCCTTGGAATTCTTAGTTTTCATTGATTGTAAATAGATATTTTCACATATCTTAAATTATTTAATAAAATTTTGATAAGAATTTTCACCATAGGCTTGATTTTCATTCGAAATGAACTTACCAAGCAATAACTTTTACCGTATGAATTAATGTTATCAAATTTCTATTAACTTCGATTTTAAGGGTAGTTTTTATTGGCGTAGCATATTAATTTGAGTAATAGTAATTGACTTTATTTTAAATGACGTCATAATTAATGATGTCATATTAATTGATGTTAATTCAAATACGCCATCTATTTCCCAGCGGTTCGATCATCTCGATGTTGTGGACGTCGCTACCGATGCTCAACTACTCCCCGCTAATTTCGATTGCCGTCGCGAGCGTCGTCTTTAGCGTCAATTTGGCGATGATCGGCAGCGTTCGCAAGCTCAACCACGCAACAACGCGCATCAGCGTTAATAACATCGCTGTTAGTTGTTTCGATAACGCCCTTTAATTGAATTCGAATGAGCGTCGCGATTCTATCAAACTATTCAAAGATAGCGTTGATAGTATCGTTTTGAGTTTTAGGATGACATCATTATTTAATTTAAGTTAAATATTGTTTTTGTAATTACGCCTTGGCGTTAATTTATCGATTTTCAGTGGCGTACCCTGACGCTTTTCTCAGTCTGCATTCCGTTGGCATTTGCGATTTGTATGTTGACTGCGTTTGCTTATAAACTGCCCGGCTCGCTGGCTAACGCTGTCCATTTGGTGAATGGATTTATAAATTCAATGAATTCAGAAAAAATGATAAAGATCAACTTTAACCTCAGTCTAAAATTGATGAAACTGTAGTAAAACTTCGGTTTTTATCAAAATTTTGCGAAGACCAGCTTTTCGATGAAATTAGGGATACACTAAATTCCCCAATTTTCAGAGAATGCGCCAAATTGCTAACGATCCGAAGGCGAAAATCGATGACGAATATCTTCATGATATTCAAGTCAGACGTGAATTTAGGCTCTTAGGACTCAGATGACATTTTCAGATCGAAATGTCCTGTTGTGGAGTACACGGGCCAAAGGACTACCTGGCATTGCACGATGTGGATTTGATCGATGGAGAGAAGTAAGCGGATATATGAAATCCAAAAATTATTTTCTCTTAAGATATCCTATGTTGTATAAAGGCCATTTTTATCCTGTTTTATCATATATCCGAAGATTTTTGTGACTATGAAATTCGGATTTCATATACTCGATATTTTATATATCCTTTAGCTCTCTGGATGAAGAGCTGTCTATATTGCCACCGTTGAGTTGCTGCATTTCATTCGACTGTTCCAAGTACAGCGCCTATTTGGTGAACAATGGCACCGATTTCGAGGAGTGGTACCAACCGGACGGTAACCAAATGGTAGCGCTACCATTTTAGGTCATGATGCTTTTTTTAGGTTGCGTGAACGCCGCACAGAAGCTGTTTGGGGTTTCCTATAACTACGTGATTCCGGCGATTTTTGGATTCTCAATGATCCTCCAAGCGGTGACGACGGTATGTTGCCAGGTAAGTTGGAGAAAAATACGAAAAATCAATAATTTGTGCTAATTTTAAGAATTCTCATATTTTGTGCAAATTTCAGTACTGTTTCTCATCCTATGCGACTTTGCATGATTCGGGACTCCCAAATAAGGCGATTTCTTTCGGATACCTGATGGACTTCGGATATCCCACGTTTAAGGATTTGCTTGTGAGATTTAAAAATCGTTCCTTTCTCAAATTTTTGTACCACTTTTCAATTTTAATTCGTGAAGTTCAGTTTTTTTTGTTAAAGTTGATCTTTAAGAAAATTTGATCTCTTTTCAGAAGGACATGAACGACTTTGAAGAAGAACGCCTTGAAGAGAAAATGAAGGAGGAAAAGAAGAAATTCATCTAATGTTTTTTAAACTTCACATACGAACAGATTGGTCGAAACCAATTTT
Organism: Diploscapter pachys; assembly: GCA_002287525.1. NCBI lineage: Eukaryota > Metazoa > Nematoda > Chromadorea > Rhabditida > Rhabditidae > Diploscapter > Diploscapter pachys. The sequence goes on along the minus strand of LIAE01010208.1, from coordinate 124,748 downwards.
TTTCACGAAAGTTTTAAATTGAATTAAATTTTATGTAAAGAAACAATTAAATTTGATTTAAATTTTTTCTTGGAAATTGCTCTGGAAACTTCGGGAGCTTTTAGAAACTTCATGGTGTTTTTCTGGAACCTCAAGAAAACTTTGTGCTCGATCGCACCAATTTTTCGTCGATTTTGAATTTTTTGGTGTTGATCTTTCGATCTCTTCGCTGGTCAGAAAAGTTTTGCTCAATTTGCCTGACCCAGCGACTTTTTCTTATCATTCTGATTCTTTTTCCATTGTATTTCTTGACCCCTGATAAAGGGTCAAGCCTCCTTTATCTACCATGCCAAAAATCTTGGTTCTTTCTTTCGGACAGGGCAGAACACGGCTGCTCTGTTATTTTTGTCCCATCCCTAAATATGAAATAAATCTTCAAACTCGACTAAGGGCTCAAGTCAATTCGCATGGACGAAAATAGTGCATTCGCTAGCACCCGAGAAAGATACCGGCAGGATAATTTTTAAATCTTTTTCCGTGGCCTGCATAAACTTCGGAGTTTCCGAAAGTTTGCTCGAAATGTCTGAAATCAATTTCCGGCATCGGCGGGCGGCGATGCGGCTGCTCCAGCGCCAGCAAGAGCACCATTCTGGAAAATTCAAACTTGTTTTCTTGTTCTGAAGCTTTTTTTTCAACTTCTCTAGAACTTTTTCTTAATTTTCATGATTTTTTTCAAGTTTTTAACAATTTGTCCTTGGTTTTCGCAGGTTTGTCTTTGATCTTGCCGCTCCATATCCTGGCTGTTCACCGTTCTCGGCCATGGCGAAAATCCCCCTTTTATAGACGATTTTTAGATCAAATAGTCAAAATGCAAATTTTTACGGTCAAAAGACTTTAATTTTTCATTTTAAGCCTTCCTGACTATGCAGAAAAGTGGGTGTGGCTAAAAATCTAAAAATAGATGGATTTGTTGCAAAATCTCTGCAGATCTAAAGGAATTTATGTCACCTATATCATTTTCCTCTTCACTGTTCGCTATTTCCATGCATTTCTATCTATTTTACGGGAAAATTGATGATACCGGAAATTATCCAAGACGCTCTTCAGGCCTATTCTTTATCATTAGAAAAGAAAATATGGTGACAAAAATGGCCGTCGTTTTCTTATAAATTATCTGATCAATTCTGTTTCTCTCCATATAAAGGCATTGACCTTTTCTAGAGGTTTTTTTTTCCTTTCTCTGCGTCTCTGCATTCTCTTTTATGTTTACGATCTCTCTCTTTTTTCCCTTTCTCAATCGCTTTCCCATTCTATTTCTGTAGTTCTTCTTTTCTTTTACCTTCTTTAATTTAATTTATCTCTGGCATTTTCCCATTCTACTCACTTTCTCAGATATGAACATTTATGGTTTCGTCGCATGTCTAAACGGTCATTTTTAAAGTTTTTCCTGATTCTAAATGGATTTTCATCATTTTTCATCAAAGTTACCCATCTGAAATTCCATATATATAAATTCAACTCTCGGACCTAGAAAATCTGAATTTCCCTGAACTTCTATAACTTGTCACGTATTTTGCTCTGAAATTCAATATTTCTATCTAGCACTTTCTTAAATTTCATTGATCTTAGATCTATCATTTTTAAACCTTAGATATGGCTCAAGCGACTTCCCGTATTCCACATCCACTTTTTTCTTTTCCCCTACCTCCCTTACTCTCTCCTCAAAAAGTGGGTGTGGAATACAAAAGGCCGGTTCAAGTTCTACCTTTTCAGATTAATTAATCGTAAGATTTCCTAGATTTCATATACCCGGTCGTTTACTCATTCTAAGTTATGGTTCAAACTAGTTTCTTTGAGGTTCATTCTTTGATCTCTTGGGTTTGATATATCCTCGGATTTCATATCCCTTTTTATTTGGCCAAATCACCCTTCAAATGTTCCACATTTGCAGTGTAAAATCGCCATTCCAGAGCTCGTCAAAAATCGGCCGGTCCGGAAAAACAACAAAAAAAATCGTTGATCTTTTTCTCCTGTTGATTTCTCTCAAACCCGAACGAGTGGGCGTGGCCTTACAAATCGTGGCAGAAAATAAGCGAATCGCCAGTGCAAAAATCATCAAATCAACTCAATCTGCCATCGTGCTAACCTACATATAATCCCCTATCGATTTAGGTAAGTTGATCGATTTTTTTGCTATTTCATTTTGGATTTTCTGATCTATTTTTTATCGTTTTTATTTACGCATTCTGGGAAAACTTAGATAATTCCATGATTTCGCTTCTTGAGTGATTTATTAGGTTTGATCGATCACGTCCAAAAATAGATATATCACGTCATAAAATCTAGTTATTTTTATCGCGCTGATCTTGAAAAATCAAATGTTGCGAAATCAATGATAATCGTTGATCAAATTCGATAGAATTTGAAAACAATAATCTCCAAAATTTACGTGATTTAATTGAAAAGTAGAGTATGGTTGCCTGACTCTAAAGGTGATGATAATGAAAGTTGATCATTCCAAAAATATCGTTCCCTTTTCTTTTCTCTCTCTCTCTCGTTTTCTTTATCACACCATATAAGTATCACTATCTCTCGTCGCCCTATAAATAGGACGGTTCCTTAGAAGCATGTTTATAAAGAATCTTCAAAGAGCGTTTTGTCGTAATCATTCATCAATCTTTTCTCTGATAAATTGATAAGTTCTCACGCGCTCTAAGTTTGGTCACAGAAAAAAGTGCGCCGCACTTTATAAGAATGCGCAATTTTGCAGAAGTGCGACGCGCTCTAATTTTCATGATCTTAAAGAAATTTACGTTTAGAAAAATGGCCGACCACGATTGCATTTGCACCCAGGACAAGGTTAAGGAATATCTGGAACTTATGGCAAAGGTATTGCTAAATTTAAATTTAATCTCTAAATCTAACAGGCGCTGATTAACATGCGTTAAATTAATAAACAACTTGTTAAGTATTTGAAACTCATTATTATTTACGTTTACGATAACATATTATCATAGCATCGTCTAAGTTTCATCATGTTTATGCAATCTTATGGGCTAATTGCTTCGTCCTTCTGTCTTCTTTCCTCTCTCAATCCCCATGCTATTTTCCTTTCCTTTATATGGTTTTGTCAACGAAACCAGTGGCCCACGTGGTATCTAAAAAGGAATTGATGGACATATCATTGAATTCTAAGATAGTCTCAGAGAAATATGTCTTGAATAAATAGTTTGTAGATTAGAGAGTGAAAAAGAACGAGAAAAGATCTACCGTTCTTCATCTAAAATAGACGTCATCGTGCGATAGACTATTTTTCTCTGACCTATTCTATTTCTCTTAGTTTGATATCTATCAATTTCTCTCTCCAACCATAGTTCAATTTTGGCATGTCATATGAAAAAAGTACTTTGATTCCAGACATATGATAAAAGGTGATGATGATAGAATAATTTGGCTTAAGAGAGCTAAGAAGATGATGCAATATGATTCTAATCCTAATTTTTATACATGCTGATTTTTCAGAATGTTGGAATCTCAGACCTAACCGATCCAGCCTTAGCCGCTTATATTTCTGACAGCGATGGTCTCCGTCATCTCAGGGATCTGTTTCACTACCCGAAATGCGGAAGCCTTCCAGATGGTATACTAAAATTTAGCACTTAAACTTAAATATTAAGATTTAAATTTAAATATAAAGCTTAAATTTTGACTAAATATGAAATTTTACAATTTAGGTTTAAATGCTGAAAAACCTAAAATATCAACTTTTAGAATGTGTGAATTTTTAAATGTTAAAATTTAGTCGACGCTTCATTGGTGGACCCGAGTTCCGACTGCATTTATCTTTGCGGTCATTCTCTTGGTTTGATGCCTAAGGCAACGGAAAGAATCATGAACGAACAACTCCAGAAATGGGCTAGAATGTAATTGTTTAAACTCGTAGAAATTGCGTTTTTAGATTTGAAATACGACTCCTTTATTATATATATAAATAATGAATCTTAGATCAAAATCAATTGCGCCTTAAATATGCATATAAATTTAAAGTATGACGCCTTTTTAAATCAAACAGCTTCGTTTAGATTAATATAATGACGCCCTTGGATAGATTTAAAATATGATTATTTCTACTTTTTATTATGAGAAACTACTTAGGAGTGTATATTAACAATTTTATATAGGGCATATTTTGATAAAAACATTGTTTTGGAGGCGTAATTATTAGGACAAATTTAGGGGCGTCTACGGTCATCTCTCCGGCGACTTACCCTGGGCGTACTGTGACGAAGCCGCGATTGAGGGCGTCGCTCGACTCGTTGGCGCCACGAAGAGCGAAGTTTCCGTCTGTAATGGGCTGACCGTCAACATTCATGTTTTGTTGGTAGGAATAAATGACGCCTTTTTTCATATTACGCCATGCGTCATCTCTTGTATGTCACGTTATGACGTCTTCATAAATATGATCGTCATTTTACAATGTGACGCCTTTAGACGGCGTTCTACAAGCCCACTGAGCAACGCCACAAAATCCTCCTGGAATCGAGGGCGTTCCCCTCCGACCACTACGCTATCGAATCTCAGATTAGGCTAAAGGGAAGGAATCCCGAGGAGAGCATGGTAGGATGATTTTGATTTTTAAATTTAAATTATGCTAGTTTTAAGATCGTCATGGTGCCCCGTGACGGGGAAGAGTGCTTGAGAACCGAGGATATTCTGCAGAAAATCCAGGAAGAGGGCGATCAAATTGCCGTCGTTTTTCTGCCGTAAGAACTTAAATAATCTGAGTTTAAGTTATTCGGGCTTCTTTTCATTTAAGGCTTAGTAATTTAGTTTTCAGGGGCGTTCAATACTATACCGGTCAGCTTTTCAACATTCACACCATCACAATGGAGGCTCATAAGAAGGTAGTGAAGACCAGCTTATTCTCTCAAGTCCGAATCCACAATTTCAGGGCTGTTTGGTCGGTTGGGACTTGGCCCATGCCTACGGTAACGTCCCACTCCAACTCCATTATTGGGATGTGGACTTCGCATGCTGGTGCAGCTACAAGTATGGATGCACGGGCGCAGGTGGGTATCATTTTCATACTATTTGGCACCGCCATTAGGTACCATTTTTGGCATACATCCAAAAATGTGATATTTCAGGTGGTATCGCTGGACTCTTCATTCATGATCGATTTAAAGACGACAAAAGAGATCGAATGTTGGGCTGGTGGAGTCACAAAATGAGTAGTAGATTCCAGATGACAAACGGTAAGCTCAAAAGAGATAAATTCTGAAAAGAGATCAATTCTAGAGCTCGATTTGGACGAAGGTGCGGCTGGGTATCGGATTTCGAACCCGCCAATTCACCTGGTCGCCCCACTGATGGGTAGTCTCGAGGTAGGATTGTTGGTTTTCGAATTGTTGCAAAGATCCCTAGGTCTTCAACTCGGTGTCCATGGACGATCTGAGATCGAGATCCTGTTATTTGACCGGATACATGGAATTTTTGATCAAACACTTCTTCGATGAGGCGTCACCTCACAGGTATAACGTCTTTTAGGGGCGTCATTTAAAAGTGCAGGGACGTTACTTTTCAAATTATGATGCTCTTACTTCAGAAGATCTAAAATCTCCGCGAAAATCATCACTCCCGCCGAATTCCACGAAAGAGGATGCCAACTTTCGCTCCAGTTTTCAGTGCCGGTAGATTTAGTCTACAAGGAACTCACTAAGAGAGGCGTCGCGGTAAGTTTACAAAAAAATAAATTTTTAAACATTTGAAAAATAAACAAAACCCAGGTAGTATCCACGAATGAAGGCATAGAAAAGGAGGCAAGCGTGTGAAATTTTGTATCGAGTTGATTTTTTAGAGTGTGAAGTGAAAAATTGCAACTATTTGAGGTTTTCGTACCTAATAATATTTTGAAAAAGCTGATCTTCGTAAAAATTTCTATGGAAAAGTGCGAAAATTTCATCGTTTTTGTTTTTGTTTCTGTTTTATTTAGTGAAGTGTGATTGAAAATGAATATTTGTTGTCTAAAAACATGAAAGTTTAAATTTAGGTGGACAAAAGATATCCCCATGTGATTAGAGTCGCCCCGATCCATTTGTATAACAACTACACGGATGTCAGGAGATTCATCACGGCTCTTCAGGTACTGGCGACTTGGAAACCATAAGCCCTCAAGCTATGTGAAATATTATAGGAAAATAAACCCGTGCTTTCCAATACCCTACCATAATCACACTATTTCGCAATAACTTGAGAGCTTATGGTCTCCGAATAGCCTCAGGCAATTAATAAATAAATAGTTTAATTCAGTTTCTAAAATAGTCTTTAAAATTTAATTTTTAATTTTTAAAAATGAATATTATTTCAGGACGCTTGCCAGGTGGCTGAACAAGAACTCGGATTGTAAATTTTCAAATGTTTTATCTTTTATTTGAAATTTTTAAACATTTTTCATTTCTATTTTAGCCATTAGGTTTTTTATTTTATTCCTTAGAAACATATATTTAACCTGCCCTAAGAATGAATATAATCTCAGAAAAACACGACGAATGTTTCTGTATAATTTGAGCTCATTATATTATTATGACTATGATCTAAGCTAATTATATCCCATGATTTAAACTGCAATAGATTTATTATATTTCTAATAAAATTTAGATTTAACTTCAATTATTTCGTGTACGTATTTTTACATGACAAAAAGAAATAAATGAGTTTGGCTTTAACTTTTAATTTTCCTCAAATCTTTTCTTTTCTCTTCAATTTCACTACCCCTACCTTTCTCGATTACCCCTAGCCATTTAAGTCTCTAAGTGCCCTCACTCGACTCAATCTTCTCCGTCTCTGCCGATAAAACTACGCTCCTAACCTAAACCAAAATAACGAAGTCCCGAAAAATCGATGCAACTTAAACATTCTAATGCGATATTTTGAATTACTCTTGCTACTATTATCCTTTGTTTATTTTGCGTTTTCGGAAACTTCGGATATTTCTAATAGCACCTATCGTATATCCATTCTAATTCTATCTTCCCCCTCTGAATATCAAGACATTTTACAATCCATAAAGGTTAAATTAAAGGCTGAGCTTCATCGAAATCTGAATTTTTAGGCCTCGTATTTGGAAATTTTTGGGGCCCGCTACTTAAAAATCGGGCAACATCAATTAATACCCTCTTATGTGGACGCTTCCGAATTCCTTATTAAACCCAATAGATTGAATCTATTAGAATCCACCGTCTGTAGCCGATTATTGAATTCAAGTCTGGCTACAGTAGTATTTTCCCCAAATACCGTAACTCTACCGTCCACTTTTCATTCGTTCGTGTCTTCAATCTCGTATTCTATCGGTTTCTATAAATTACCCGTCCTAGGGGTACACGTGAGAGACGCAGAGTTTAGCAAGACGGTAGGGGGATTTCATATATCCAAAGAATAAGGGGTTTCATATGTTCAGCATATTTATCCGAGCTTCATAAGGGTCACCGCTTCCCATTCAGATCAAGCCTTCGTATTTCTGAATTTACTCCAAAGGCTGAGTTATAGACAGGTTAAAAATTAAGATGATCGATTTTTTTCTTAAATTAGCATATTTTAGGTAGTTGTTCTAAGTGTTAAAGGTGACAAAAATGGGCGGAGCTTCGTGACAGAATTCGAAAATCGACGGCATGATTATGGAGTGCATGTATGCAAAAATTTCGATTTTCTAATTTAGGAAAAGTCAAAATTTAGGTCCAGCACTACATCGACGTAGATCCGAATAATGTCTCAACGTTATCTTCATCTTTTGAAGTTGTTACTTCTAATATCGTCCTATTATATGCTGGGTGAAAATATTTTATCTTCTGATAAAACATAGATTTTTAGCTCCGAAATAGCCGAGAAAATTTTCAACGACTTGAAAAACGCGACTATTTCTAAGGTTTGGCTGATAAATGAGGACGCTAGCTATTCGAATAATTTACCTAGAGGTAAAAATGTAGAAAATTAGTATTTTTTTTTTTTTTTTAATTTCAGGTGCTATAACTTGCCGTTTAACCCAAACCCCATCGGCAGCTTTACGAGATTCATTTTTGCTGTTGAAGACCTCTTTAGTTTCAATTCTATCGAACATTTCTGAACCTTTAAATCCGCCTGTCGGATGCTCGAAAAAATCTACCGTAATGCATAATAGTTGGACTGATTTGGCGAAAAAGTACTGAAATTTTAGACCGTTTTAATGAGTTTATACGAAATTTTTAGAAAAATGTGCTCAACAAAATCGGCCGACATATTTTTCAACTCTAACTGTGAAAGAATTGCCGTTACTTATGAGATTTTGAATATGGACGAAGCATTACAAATTGTCGGAACTCTCAGGTAAAAATAGCCCATTTTTCCAGAAAAAAACATGCCGACTTTAGAGGATCTCACTTAACCCTAAATGAGGAGAAAATTATCTGGGCCTCAGGGTCGAAGCCATTCGAAATTTCTCTACCCAAACACCTAAGAGCGGTTACGGTAAACGATCCTCCCTTCGTATATTCGGTTCCGGCTTCAAATCCTAACGACTGTCAAAGTCTGGGTGAAGTGGAAGTACCCTTGAGCGGAATCGACACCGCTTTTGTGGTAAGGTAGAATTTCTTTCTTTGAAAATGAACATTCCTAGCCCGGCCCCTGGTACTACTGTCCGAAATTTTCATCGAATAGCAGCGAGCATTTTTGCTGCTCTGGATACGCGATTGATCTTCTTTCGAATATTTCTCTACCAGACGTAAAAAGTCGAAATTTTCCGAAAGTTATACGATTTTTAGCCGAATAGTTCTATCGACAGGAGTTTCCAATTTTCACTTCATCTCAATGACAGCTATGGTGCAGTGGTAGTGTCGCATGACTCCAGGGATTTTTCACTTTCAGGTCCAGATTTAAACAAAAAAACAAACTCTAATAGGGATGTAAGTGTTTAGACACGCATAATGAGATAGTGTGTATTTTCGAGAGAGAGAAAAGAGCGTGCTCTCGAAAAAATACACTATCTCGCTATGGCTGTATACTCGCGCGTGTCTAAACATTTGCAGCTCTGATCCCTAATTTTTGTCAAAATTCAGGTGCTCTGTGGGAGTTGGACAATGATAAAGCTGACCTAGCGATCGGCGGGATGTCTATAAACCCTGAGAGAGAACACTACGTGGACTTTTCCGAGCCCTGGCTATACCATGGGATTAAGATTCTGGAGAAATCGGTAGGGGATATATGAGAATCCTTGGGGTGTGTAAAATTCGGAATATATGAAATCTATGTACATGAAATCCTTAAGATATATATGAATAGTAAGGATATATGAAGTTCATTTAGCAAAACCCCTCCGTTTCTACCATGCAATCCTTTCTTCAGCCTCTACAATCCTCCCTATGGACAGCGCTATTCGTCGCGGTGGCGTTAATTGGCCTGGCAATTTATCTATTAGATTTATCATCGCCTTTCCACAAGTTTTACTCGGTAAAATTGATAACAGAAAGTTGTGCTTCATCAAATCAAAAATATTGAAAAACGCCGATTTTCATTCAAAATCTCTTTAAAAAGTTAATCTTCGCTAAAACTTCTTGAAAATCATGATTTTAGGCGAAAACCCATGGAAAAAGGCTGATCTTATCATAATAACGCCTTTTTAGCCGAAAGACGAAATCGAGGACCCGTTTTCTGAAGCCGAGTCCAACGCCAAAGTGAATTTCGGCGAATCGATGTGGTTCGTCTGGGGTGTTCTACTGAATTCGGGCGTCTCAGAGAGTATGGCGTCATGACGTCGTTTATCTAAAAACACATTTCAGAAACGCCCCGGAGTTGTGCAGCGCGCGTTCTGGGCTTGGTTTGGTGCGGCTTCTGCATGATCATCGTGGCGTCGTACACCGCTAATTTAGCGGCGTTTCTAGTCCTGGACCAACCCGAAAAAGGCCTCTCAGGAATTACAGACCCGAGGGTGATTTTCGAAATTTCGAATTTACACCCCTAAAAATTTCAAATTTAGCTGAGAAATCCGTCAGCGAATTTTTCGTTCGCTACAGTGATAAATTCGAACGTCTATCAGTATTTTAAACGCCACGTGGAGTTGTCGACGATGTTCAGGAAGGTAAAGAACGTTATTATAAAGACGTCATAATTTAATTTGAGATGGAAAAGGACAACGTCCGACGCGCCGAGGACGCTATTAACGGCCTTTTAAACGGTACGTTGGACGCCTTTATCTGGGACTCCTCTAGACTCGAATTTGAAGCTGCCCGCCACTGTAATTTACGGATCCGGTAAATCTGACGCGCCATTTTTAGGCAAATAAAAAATTTCAGAGGCAATTTATTCGGACGCAGCGCCTACGCCATAGCGTTGCAGAAAAATTCACCTTGGACGCCCCATATCACAGCGGCGATTTTGAGGATGGGAGAAAGTAGGACAAATTTACGGCAACTTGCAAACCGCACGGCATGCGAAATAGTGTGGGGAAAGAAATCCTATCGCCAATACCCTACCCTAGCCATACATACTATTTCGCATGTGTTGAGGTGTTGATGTCGAGAGGTTTCCAAATAACCTATTTTAATCTGAGCCGTATTTTTTAAGTTCAGATTTTCGTTTTTTTTATAATTATGAGGCTGACATTCAAGAGAAAAAAGTAGAATAATCAAGTTTTTAGGCGGTTTAATGGAAGATCTAAGTGAAAAATGGATCTCGGTAAAGCGAAAGCCCTGTGAAGAAATCCAACAACATAAATCGCCAGCCCGACTTGGGCTGATTAATATGAAGGTTAGCTTTTTTGATATCTGTTGTGTTAAAATTAAAGTGTGCTGATTTTCAGGACCTATTTATTTTAATGACGGCAGGTGTAGTCTTAGGGATGATTCTAAGCTGTATTGAGGTGTCATACGGAAGAAGAAAGGCGAAATTAGGGCGTCAAAGAAAAATCGTCCTAAAATACGCCACGATTTGGCGTGACAAATTAGAAAGGCCGAGGAATGTTGAGAAATCCTACAGAATGACCGGAGTTTTGATGAAACGAGGATTTATCGGGCTGGATCAGATACCTTTCGAGGTAATTCTCAAAGAAAATTCATCATGAAGATCCGCGTTTTTTCTGAATTTAGTGGCCGAAGGAAAATGGTCCTTTCAAACCGAATTTGGACTTTAGCCAAAATCCAGTTATAGTATTTTGTTCAAGATGCAGGGTAGGTAGCGTTTCATACACCCGGATATATCAAATCCCTAAATTTCAGCATCTAGTCCAAACCGACGTCCACAAAGAAACCGGAAAATTCGCCTGCATTGCCTCATGCCTATTGGTAATCTTCTGTCTATGGTAATTGGAGCGCTGTATTTTTGTTGTTCAAATTAAAAGTTTCCAGCCCCCTAGCGCCCTTGCCGTGCTATCTGAAGTCGTTTTCCGATTTCATTCATGTTTGTCCGCACTGTGCTCATACAATTGGAAGGCATAGACCCAAGAGAAGGCCGAAGTTTTATGTTTAATAACAACATCGTTGAAAAATCGATAAAAAAATTTGTATATAAAATCTAATTGAAATAAAAGAAAACTTTATTTTCGAATAGTAGCCCTTAAATACAGTGCGAAATATGCGATGAATCTAAAGGATATGATCATTAGAGCCATGATTTCAATGTTTCTCCAAAAATGCGATTTTTCAAAGCTTAATCCGGATATTAACTCGTCTCCATTAGAATAACACATGGTCGTATTTGCGTTCAAGCATTGCCCTAAAATATTTTTTTTTTAAATTTAAGTTTGATTTAATTAAAATTTTCTACCATATTATATTATAGTCTGTCGTTTTAAAATTATATGCTATTATGATCTTTTAATTTAATTATTTATAAAATTATAAGTCGTATTGTTGATACCCAAATCTGGGAGGCGTGCACAAAGTGGCGTACAGTTATTTGTAGTGATTAGAAAATCAAGAAATAGCACGCGAAAGGTGAGAGACTGGCGCTTAAAATCGCTTCTTTCTCCCCTCATTTTCGATCTCCCAGATTTCGGCCATTAAAAATACCTGGAATCTCGTTAATCCTGGACCACTGATTGATTATCAAAGTCTCATATCCATAACCAAAATAAGACAGATACTTTAGAGGTTGGAAATAAAGCGGTAAAGTGCCCTGGTTGATGAAGAAGCCTGAAATGTTCAATTCAATGGAATGTGTTTTCCTTGCAATGAAATTATACCTCCGAAAGCCATCATAGGTACCACGAAAATTGGCATGACAGCGACGGCAACTGACACTGTACCGAACAGGCAGGAAAACATGTAGCCTGAAAATCTTCAAGTAACGTCATTAGCGTCGATTACGCTTTAAAATCTAGTAATAATAATGCCTAACACAATTACTTTGATGATTTGATGATTAAGCTAAAAAATCGCTACTTACCTATAGAAATGGCGACATTTTCTACTAAAATAGCTACCAAAACATAGATTAAAAATGCGTCCCAGGATAAATAGAGTCGAGACATAACATAGAGAATAGAAGAATACAATATGCCGGATATAATGTAGGATGGGGCCTTGAATTGAAAATATTATGATTTTGTTTTCTTTTTAGTTTACTTCGGCGATATTTTTCGCTAGGAAATACGTAGAAACTCGGTATAGTCCGGAATTATGCTCGCGGTAGAAGGTTGGGAAGTCGAGGCAGAAAATCTGAAGCTTGTTGAATTTTTACTTGAATTACTCATTTTTAAGAGTTACGTGAACCACGCTGAACTGAAACATGAACGCCATATTGCAAACCATTTCGTAAATAGAGCCGTTTATATTCATTATCTAAAACTAGGATAATTATTTAAGCTATAGAATTATACAATTTGAAATTTTTTTAAAAATCAATTTAAATTTATACCGTTTTTCATTCAAATCTGGCCCTGGACCTCATTTTTCTAGCTTCCATTCGCTCTTCCACTTTCAAGCGTTCTCTCGCTCCCTCTTTCCTCGACGCATATAGTTTTAAATGTCGTGCAAAGTGAGGCAGCTGTAGTGCAGTGCAGTGGTAAATAGTATGCTAGGCTTAGTAAAAATCATTTGACAACGGTCGCAGCTCTCCTTTGCAATATTTTTTGCCATATTTCGCCCCAAAAAGCTAGAAAGAGTTGGAACCGAGAAAAACCGAGAGAGACGAATGAGAAACGAGAAACATGAGAGTCAGAGCCAGATTTGGATGAAAAAGAGAGTAGAGATCACCTGTAGCTGCGAAATCGAATTATTCACATAAACCAATCCGGTAATTAGGGCTAGGATCTAAAATTTCAAAAATTTAGTTTTATAAAAACAAAGGAAATCCGTACGATAGATTGAGTTAACTGGACTTTCAATAGGGTTGGCTCTCTTAGAACGTTCATAGCGCATCGCCAGGTTAGGGCCTTCAATTGGGTGAAATAGCTAAAAAATCGGCGTTTTTGCAAACATTTTTCCCAAGGCAATTAATAAAAGTAGTACTGCGAACAATCTATAAAATGACCATCATATAAATTTTCTGGGCTGAAAAGTTGGGTATCCAATATTCTGTTACTAAATCCCTACCCTATACTTTATGAGTAAGCTATTACTTTCTCTAAATTGGCTCAAAATATGGATATTCGTTAAATTCTTGCGATACTATTTTTATTAATGATGGTACTACTTTTATTAATTGCCTTTTCCAACTTACCTAGCATGGTAAACCACTTGATGGTATGAATCTTGTCTATGCCTCCTATGGTACATTTCTTCACTATCAGAACTATTTGTTAGATCCTAAAATGGTAGTGAATCGGGCCAAGGTTTTCAGGGTAGAAAAATATTACCGAGACCGATCCCCGTCTAGCAACTCTCCGGACTTTTTGGCCAATATCACTTTTTGCGTAGAATTCACACATCAACTATAAAATTGAGAAACGTTTGCTAATTAGCTAAAAAATGTGCATAAATTACCATATTCCTCTCATGCTGCTTGGCTTCTCCGTGCTTTTTAATTGATAGGGTTGAGATGTAGTGATCGGCTGGGTTGAAGTTTAATGGGGTAGGCAATCCTAACCCAGTCCACATAAGTTCCGCCTCATCTCGGGTTCCGCAAAATACGACCCTACCCTCGGCCATAAAATAGATCCTAAATTCTTTTAGTTTAAAGATCTTTCAGTCTCATAAGCATACATATACAAATTTTGTGAATTTTTTAACAGCTTAAAATTTCCTTAAGCTTACCTATCAAACAAATGATATATCTGAGATGAGGGTTGGTGTATCGTGATTATGATCGTCATTCCCTTTCTTTCAGCTAACTTTTTCAAGACTTGAATCACTTGGTGAGCCAAAAATGAATCCAGCCCCGATGTAGGTTCGTCGCATAGCAGCATAGGTGGACTGGTTAGGATCTGAAATTTTCAAAGTCCGAGCAAAAAATAAAAATTCTTCAAAAACGACAGAAAAGATATGTGAACACATTTTTACTATTTTTTTTTTAAATGAAAATTAAAACCTTTCCCCAACTTACCTCACTCGCAAAGGCCAATCTCTTCCGCTCCCCACCGGAAATTCCTTTTCTAGTTCGGGTACCGATTATCGAGTTCGCACAGGATTTTAGGCCCAACTAAATTTTTGTTTCTGATTTGATTTAAAAATTTGCATAAATTATTACGTCATTGACGACTTGTTTAACTCGACGTTTCTGTTCCCGGTCACTATATCGGTCGTTCATTCTTAGGACGGCCTGAAAGTATTGATTTATTCCAGCCTCCTGTATTCCACACCCACTTTTTTTCTTCTCCCCTACTATCTTCTCAAAAAGTGGGTGTGGAATACAAAAGACCATTTGTTTCAGAAAATTATTGATTTTCTCTTACATTAAACCTCAGATGCTCTTCAACTGTTAAGCTTCCAATGAATAGATCATCCTGTTGAACGTAAGCTGATACTTTCTTCATGTACTCTTTATCCACTCTCAGGCCGTTTACCTACAAATCAAATTAAAAGGAAATTTTGGAAAGCCAAATCTTTAAATGTAATAAAAGAATTATCGTATTCTTAGTGAGAAAATTTAGATAGCATAAAAAACAACAATGCTCACCCTAATATCCCCTGAAACTCTGATAAAATCCAAATTTCTTTGGGTTAGTACATTTAGAAGAGTTGATTTTCCCGCTCCAGAAGAGCCCAAAATCGCTAAAACTTCGCCGGGGTTAGCAGTGCCGAAGACTAAACATTGCTGTTGTTGTTTTATTTTTTCCTCTAATTAGATGGGAAAAATCTTAAACTCACCCTCATCTAAGAGAACTTTCTGAGATCTTTCGGTGTAGCATCTTTCCTTTCTAGGCTCTCGAAAATAATCGATGAATTTATTTTTCCGTTGTTGATTAACCTAAATTTTTAGTTTAATTAATAAAACAAAAACAATACAAAAAATTATCTCACATGAGCCGTCACATTATGCCAAGACAATAATAGTTGAGGAACAATGGTGATGTTTGAACTCTAAAAAATCTCTAATTAGTCTATTGTTTTTTTTCTAAGAACTTACCTCTCTAACGATAGATCTATTAAGATCATGCAGGCTTTCATCAGATTTTTCCGGAACTGAATTCGAAGAATCCGAGTTTTCGACTGATTTTAGTAGTTCCTCTTGGGATAAATTCATTCTTTTATCTTAAATAAAAAAGCCTTTAAGAGCAATGAAAATATTTTATTTAGATTAAAAATCAAGTTTCAAAATTAACAAGAAGGACATAAGCGTGCATACATGACCCTCATGATAGCCAGAAAATGTGCATGCTATTGATAAAGAAATAATCAATAATAAGAACTTTATCCCGAGGTTGAACAAGCAATATAAGAGGCAACACAATTTTGTGTATTAAGTTAAATTTTTCAAAATAAAATAATTTATATCTTTTCGCATTTGTGCACTTGTGTATTTCTCATGGTTTGATTAGATATGCCATGTTCTG
>LIAE01010208.1:46973-100381 GCA_002287525.1 Diploscapter pachys | reverse complement strand
TTTTCCCCAAGAAAAAAGAAAAAGTGTAACAGAAATTATGGTTCAACCTAATAATAATAATGCGTTTAAAACCTAGAGAATTTAATTTTATATTATCATTCTACCCTATACTTCACACAAAATTTTCGTTCCTTCAATATTTCACGCTTCTTAATTGTCTCTCATTCTCGTCTATCTCTCAGCTAACAATGCTAAATATGCTAAAATTATCGCGAAGGAGAAAGCCGAGATGTTTACTAAATAATTTGCCGGTACTCAATGCACTACTACTACTGCTATACAAGAGTTGCTTGTCACTATATCCCGTTTTTAGCTAGATGTCTCTAGGAAAAGTGATGTGAGAGGGCGTGGAAATGGAGAAGAATAAGAAACGAGAAAATTGGAGGAGAGCGAAATTAGGTGGGAAATATAAGGTACTTCCATAAATTGCTAAATCTTTATGTTAAGCTTACCGGCACCAATATCCAAAAGAGTTTGTCTTTCATTAGGTCGCATGGTTTGAACGATAAGATGAGCGAAAACCGGAAGCGCGAAGAGAGAAACTCGAGTACCATCCTCGATAGACCTGAAATTAGCATATTGTGCTAATTTTTTAGCCTTTTTTGGTTAATTCTATCACTTTTTTGATAGATTTTTTAATAATTTTTCTAATTTCCGTGCGAAATTTGAACCAGATTTTCTTCTCCGATTTTGTGCTGCTGGACTTTTTGATCTCGGCGAAAATTAGTGTAATAGTATCTCTTGGAGATAGCGAGAGATAAGAGAGGCTTAAAGACATAAAGATGCCCTGGAAAACGTGCTCCATCGCGAATTGGTTCAATGATAAGACTCTTATTGTGCCAGGATTTCAGAGGTTTAAAGAATTAGCTTTGAGCGCAAAGTAAGTATCGAATCTCTTTCTCAGCTAAGTACTTGAGATCGGAATTCAATTGTTTGGGGCAAAACACAATACAAAACTCGAACTTCTAGTACAGAGAAAAAGAAATAGTATGGAATTAAAGAGGTCAGATGTGTCCCTCTCATTTTAAATGTTATTTCCCCATTTCTGAGATCCCCACTAACCTTTGCCTTTCCTTTTCTTTGGATAAATAGAGGAACATAAAAGTTTCGAATGCGGGTCTTTGCGTAAGGCTTTTGAGAGCGAGAAAAGCTTTTTCAAGTGGTTTGGCGTCACCCGGCATTTACAAAGCCGTCATCCGACAAATGCCGTTCAGAGAAAAATCACGTTCGGAATCGAGATTACTGTAGTTTAGAAAAGCTGAGCTTCATTAAAATCTAATAGAAAATAACGAAGATCAGCCTCATTTTGACTACTGAGATTTGAGAAAAGTAAAGTTATTGTTGCAGCCATGCAACTTATAGCATTGCATTTCCCCAAGCGACTGGAAATGTATTTTGACCTCTTTTAATCGACATGATGTTTGAGCCGAAAAACTACCATATCTTGACGAAACATGATTGATATGTCCCTTGCTCATTTTCTAGCAATATACACCTATTGCCGTAGTCCGGGTGCTCGGGGACCAATCCCTCTTGCTTGTCTATTTAGAATTATGATTTCGTTTTCTTTAGAATCTCTCTAGCTCACGCGTTATGCTGCCCCCTATATAAACGGAGAGAATTAGCTTCTCGTTCTCTTCCACTCTTTTGTTTTCTACGTTATTGGTTAACCGTATATTCATCTATTGTTTAATTACTGGAACTAATAAAAGAAATTTAAATAACACACTCGGACACCACAGTTATCTTCATACAAATTTTGAAATATATTGATAAAGACCAATAGTTGTGTAATTAAAAACTTGATTTTCGTGAGATTTTTAATATTTTGGTAAAGATTAGCTTTGTTGCGACAAATAATAACATTGAAAATCACGTACTTGCCGAAGTAATGCTGAAAATAAGCGTCTGGATCAAACGTCGTCACATAATCGTTGGGCTTGTGAATCTCTCCGTTAGATTTCGACATTTCCAAATCCTAAGGATATGAAAAATACCCGCGAGTTACCTGGAAGTTTGAAATTTTATTCAAATTTCAAAAATAACTAGAAAATCTATCAGTATTATGAAATTTCAAGGTTTTCAAAGTGTGACATAATAATTGGGGTGGTTGAATTTGAAAATTACAGCAGACTCTAGGATGTGTTCAAGCCTAAGACGCGCCGAAAGTATTGAATGAAAGAAAGAAAATAGCGCGATTTAAATAGAGGAGCAAAGAGTCAAAGAAAGCAGAGAAATAGTAAAGAAACGAAATGGAGAGAGTCAGAAAAGAGGGAGGTAGTACATGAAGATGAGAGAAAAGAAAACTTTCAGCAAACAAAAAGATAAGCTCAAGTAAAAAAATCGGAAAAAGACTGAGAATTAGATCTTGACGGCGGATTGAGAAAATCTGAGAAAACTTATCATTTTTTTAGCGGATATCGATAGAATATCTTTTTTCTTAAGATCTCTTAGATTTACGTAATATATCTGAGAAAAATCATTAAAGTGACCAGAACACAGAGCTAGTGAAAGTTCCCAGACAATCGGGATACGGACCGGATTCAGTCATGCTAGCGAGTCTGAGTCCAAACATTTCTGATCAGGAATACAAAAATGGTTAAATACGAAAGAGCAATTTTGCAGGTCGTTATCGAAATAAACCTTCACTAATATGATCACTAACATCAATTATATTTTTAAAATTTAATTGTTATAAGACTTATATCTGTTTAGGTAATATCTAATTTTATCATCATTTCCAAAAATTATCTAAAGTGGTCAATTAAAAAAAATTCAATTTAAATCATTTATTTTCAAAGAAATTGAAATAATATCATGATTTTAATATCATCAACAGTGTACGACAATTCATCTTGAAAGAGCTATAAAGGCAACACCTTTTTGAAATAACATGTGTGTTATGATGTAATTTTCGATGATTTTTTGTGCAAAACCCGTAGAAAAATCTAGATTTAAACATCAAAAATCGAGCAAAACATGAGCATAGAAATTTCTGAAATTCAACATTTAAAAGACACAAGTAAGTATTGAAAAATCTAAATTGAGCCTTCGTTTTGAACTATAGAACTTAAACATATATAATATATAAAAATGAAAATACATGTATATATAAATTATTATCAATCAACAAATATCACAATTTGAAGAAATTCAAAAATTCGGCATTTTTGCAAAAATCATGTTTATCACAAATATCCACTGGACCATCGGAGTAAATTGCTTCTTTTATTTTTATTCAGCTTTTTAGCGGAAGGTCCAAAGTGTGGGGACGCGTTTGGTTGGCGTTTTCTAAAATATATAAGTTAAAACAGTTATTATTTCAAATAAAATAGCCTTTTTAACATAATACTGCCCAAAACTAATTCTTTTGCTATAAAATATCCATTCTAAATAAAAAAAACAACTCAGATTTAATTTACTAATTATTAGATGATTGTGCTCTTCCCATTAGTGGAGACTCTATAAAAATTTTGATCTTATACCCCGGATTTCCCACAAACTGTAAATTTCTTTCTAGCTTCTCTCTTCTTCATTCATGAATCTCTCTGTTATCACCAAAGAAAAGGCAAAAATCTAACTCTTTATTCACTGCACTGCACTACACTATGCTACCATTGAGAGGAGGCGCGTTTTCTAGCATTATGCGCTTAACCAGCGTTTAAAACGGAAAGATTCTGAGAAGCTCGAAAAAAAAGTTACAATTTGTGGGAAAACTGGAGTGAATCTAATTGTAAGCTATTCTCTAATGATTGATTTTGAAACTCTTTTCTTTTAAACCCACGCACCTAAGTAGCAAATTAAGCATGGGTGAAGTTGGGTCTGGTGCCATGGCGTAGAATGGATTGCATTTGTCCGGAAGTTGAAATTCGCCTCCGTCAGGTAGAAGTTGCACGAGACAAAACTCGTCACCGTTTACGTGAGTCATTAAATGCTTTTCCAGGGCTCGAGCGATTAGTTCAGGCATACGATCGCCGTTTTCAATCTGAAAATTGGGCTTTTTTAAGATAGAAATTTAATTTTTATTAAATTTATACATTGATATATTTGAATTTTGAACGTTTTTGTATCTTTTTTAAATTTAAATGTGATTTTGCACTAATGAAACTTTTGCAAATAGTTATACTTAACATTATCATTCAATTTTCAAGATATATTTTATATATAAGTTGATATTTTAATTAGAGTCATTTTACCTTAATAACTTTGTAATTAGCGCCTCCGTCCTGCTTCTGTAGTTCATCGTCTAGACCAACCCTGGCCAAATGAAAAGCTGGGGAGCTATTTTGATGGGATCCTGATGAACAGGTAGAGGCCTAAAATATTCAATGTTTAATCTAAATATGTCAAATTTGGTCTTTAAACAGGCCTAGGGAGCATTTTCGTCAGGCGAATAAAATATACTAAGGGTAGGCTGCACGAGCGAACTTTTCATTATGACTGAGCACACACGCAACGAAAACTTGCGCAAATTTGAGGCTAGGGATACAAAATTACATAGAAACTATTATAGGGGTAGGTCGCGCGAGCTTTCTGATGATCTTCTTCCCTAGATCCGCCTTTAAACAAGGTATATATGGTCCAAATTAAGAAAAATATTAGAAAAACAAATGAAATCCACCCACCGTGCTAGGCCGTTTCTGATGAAGTAGACCTCCGTAAGCTCTTTTCGAAGCCGAATCCAAAGACTCCTGTCGACAATGAAACCCATTCCCGTTCCCGTTATGTTCTGAGCCATTGTTAACCGGGGTCTCCGATCGTGACATTGCGCTTTGGGACATACTCTGCAAATAATTCATTTTTTCATAATATTTTATTTTTTGATGAAGATCAGCCTTTATTTTACATCAAAAATCTAGAAGTATCCATTATTCCATCAGATTATGAAAGAATTTTTACGAAAATCAGCTTTAAATGCATGCTATAAAGTATGAAATAGCCTTATTCCATCAAAATACCGAAATTTAATCATGAAGGTCACTTTATTATGATTGGCTGTTTTTTTTGTAAATTTATTACCTGATTATCAATGCTAGTCCTGGATAGGGAAGTCTGAATTTCCTGGGTCGAGGATGATTCTTTGCTAGGCTGCCTTCTATGGGGGAATACCACTTGGGGTGAGAATTCACAGCCTTAAAACCAATATTACAAGTCAGAAAAACTGATTGATCAAGGATAAAGTAGAAGCAAAGGCGAGATCACACACATGGTAATTACATTGAGCAACGGGAATAATCTAATTTGAATCATGCCTATATATTATGCTTAATATGAAAAATCGAAGGTTTAGAAAATCTAGCAATAACTATTGATCGTTTAATATCAGCAGCTATCGTTGATTAAAGGGAACGTCGATGTTCATGCAGCAGAAAATTAGAAATCGAATTTGGACGCGAAATAGTGAGTAGCGTAGAAGAGAAACGAGGCGAATAGCGTAATTTTCTTTTTTGTGGATATCGACGCTCTCTCTCAACCAATAATATAACTATTTATTTAAAATACATAATATTAAGGGCGTTTAGGTAATTGAAGCTAAGTAGATTATACATATACTTGCACCATGCCCTAACTATCATTTAGCATTTCAAGGGTACGATTTAGTTGTAGCTATAGTCGAATTTAAAGGACACGTTTCCCTTATATCATCATGCCAAAAACCTCTATCTCCATGTGCGTGATCTAACCTTCAATGGGCAGATAGAACAGCGACCGACCTCCCCTCCAAGAAATCGTGGAAGCTGGCGTCGATGACGCTGTTAGCGAGTCGCCATTTCCGACGATCAAACGCCCCGAGGACGTTCGCGGAAGCGTACCCATTAGAGGGACCTAAAAGGTGTTAGGATTTTATAGTGACGTCGTATTTATATTTCAGACGACGTCTCTATTTTTTGTTTTTTTTTATAGTAATAACATCTTTTTTATGACGTCATTTTTAATTTTAACAAACTCGCCAGAAAGTTTGCCGCCCAACCTCGTCGTCGGAATAACGCCCTTAGAAGAGTTGAGGATGAAAACTAGAAAATTGAAAAAAAGTTTCATTTTCTTGGAAAATTTCACTGCAAACGCTATTTCTAAAGGTGATCTTCGTGGAAAAAACGTGAAAATAACTCTTTGGGGATTGCACGGCAAGCTTTCCGGTGATGATTTGTGTGGGATTTTCACTCTAACAGTCGGTGTGGTGATAAAGTGGTGAATTTATTTTCGTCAAAAATTACCGGTCCCGGCTCTCCGCCGATCATTCGGCCATCGATCCAATCCTCGTTTTGTAGGTCTTTCGAGCACTGTCCCATCAGGACACCTAAAAGCGTACTATTTGGCGAGTTTATGGTATAAAGAAACGGCAGTGTGATGCTATAAATTGGTATTAAATGGTGATTGAAATGGTAACCTACCATTATCGATGGTAACATTCTGAGTGTAAGAGCTGCTTTGCGAATGGGTGTGAGAGTGCATTGGTGTAGAAGGAGAAGATGAAGACCCATTTGGCTCCTCGTGGGAGTGGTTACCAAACCGAGATGGGGCGCTACCAGCGAGGTTACCATTTGCTAACAACCTCGATAATGTCGAGCTAAAAATAATACCATTCTTAATTAAGCAAAGGCCGATGTTCATCAATATTCGTTTCAAAAATGAATATTTTTCGTAACAATAAGATAGGTTTAGGCGACATTTGTTGTATTATGTAAGAAAAAGCTGATCTTCATCACAAAAGCTCACTTTTTCACTGGCGTTGAATGACTAGAGCCCCCGATCAAAGCCGATGGAAATATGGAGCTCATCGAATTAGTCGCTGTCATGTTCCTCGAGCCGTTCATGTCTGGAGTAGCGATGGGGTCCTTGGGCTTTTCGATTTGTAACGAACGATTGTAGCTGAAAGTTCGAATCTCACTCGATCCCAATTTTTTGCCAAATTATCCAGCTTCAAGATCTCTGAGATCAAATTTAGATATCCTCTCATGGAAAGTTTTAAACTTAAAAAAAATAAATCCGGAGTTTTTTGATGAGTTAGATATTATCATTTAGTTCATAGAAATTAGGGCGAAATTGCAAAAAATGGAAATCCGGGTTAGTTAGCTTTTTTGGGAAATACTATTTTCCTGAGATTACTTTCTTTCTAAATCGCTAGAGGATTTGAGAGAAAAGTACTAACTCCACATTTGTTGAAAAGTACTCGAATGTTAAACTTTTAAATCCTACCACTCCTTCTCATCCAGACAAGGCAGGAAATAGAACCAGGCGCAGAAAACACGATCCATCGGGATTTTATAGGCCCTGGCTGCGGATTGGAAAAGTCGAAGTTTAGCCAGAACGTCGAACTCTTTTCTTCTTTTTTCAAAGTTTATGAGATTTTCTGAAAATTGGAAAATAAAAATTCAATTTCAAAATCACTCCCTACCCGGTGTACAGTCCTGAGTGGCCTGGTCGATCATGGTCAGATCGGTCAAAAACGAGCCCAAATAGGGCACAGTGCCCTGGCACTCGGCCAAGTTCACGTCCGACTTCGTCCGACGGCAGTTTTGCACCAATTGGGGTCGCCTCAGTGGGGAACTTTTCGCGGTGCCCTCCTAAAAGTAATTTATGCTCAAATTTGGGAGGCGTGCAAAGCAACTTTTTGTGATTAGAAAAGCGAGAAATAGCACGCGAAAAGGAGAGATTGGCGCCTAAAATCGCTTCTTTCCCCCTTATTTTCAACCTCCCAGATTTCGCGGGCATCGACAATATGTCTTTGAAAAAGTATAAGTTTTTTAAAACTTTGGCGTAAAACTACATATTTTTGAGAGAAAAATGCAAATTCTGGGATAATAAATTACATATTTTGAGATAATAAAGTACAAATTTTGTAAAAATACCTAATTTTTGGGGGCAAAGCTTCTAAGAATAAAGGGAAAATGTTTACGGAAAGTACCTGCTCCAAAATTTTCCGCGCATTCTTCTCATCGCCCTGCTCGTCCATGTCAAAAATCGTGGAGAGTTCCCGAAATTGAGCCGTCGAGCGACTAAAAAGAATCGTTTTTTTGCAAAAATCCATAAACCCGGGAATCTTACTTCGATACCAAGGCCCATGTGGATTTCAGTCTGTGAACTGGCTCAGACTGGAGTGAAGATAGGATAGCTTTCAAGGACGAAAAGTTTTTCAAGGCTCGGAGTTCCTAAATTTGTAAAATTGGAAATTTTTGCATTTTTTGTTATATTTACCCTAGCAATGTCGATCCACTTGGCGATGATTTTCGCCCGAAATTCAGGCCTACAGTCCGGTAAAACCACGCTAGTCATGACCCTTTGCGAAACTGCGTTGAACTGAATTTGATCTCTTTTAGAGAAAAATTATTCTCTTTCTAAAAGTTTTTACCTCTTTTTGAGAAAAAGAGCTGTTCTTCATCAAACTATCTTAATTTTTACCTGATCAATTGTGGCCTTTACTGTACAGACTTTGTCCGAATGAAGTTTATGCCTTTTCGCCCAGTTACAGCCTTGGCATTGTTGAATTAGAAGGTTTTGGAAGAGGATCTAAAGTGGCGTCATAAATAAAGGGCGCCATAAGAAATTAAATGAGCGTCATTAATAATTAAAAGGCGTCACACTAACCGAGTCCCAATAGGTAAGTTGCTCAGCAATCTGGACGCAATTTTCCTTGCCGACGTCAAACATCTTCGTACGCTCTTTGGCGTTCCTCGAATAGTCAGCGACGTCATAGCCAAGGTAGTGAACGTAGCGCTCCAATGATGGCAGTCGGGCTAAAAATTGAAATCTAATCATCTTTATCATGAAGATCAGCTCTCAAAAATCAATATTTAAAAGAATATCATGAAATTTTAGACTTTTTTTTTTATAATTTATATCATAAAGACCAGCTTTAAATATCGACTTTCTTTATAATATCATGATGTTTTAGAACAAAATTCAATTTAGTGATACTTTTGTTATGGAGATAAACTTTTATACATGACAAATACGTGTTGAAGTAAATTTTTCCAATAAAGTACAAGTACAGCTTTAAAATTAAAGTTTAGCAAAAATATATAAAGCCCAGTAATTCTCACCGATCCATCCTCCATCATTGACTATTCGTCGAAATTCTTCCTTTAGCTTCCTGGCCTTATCTTTAAGTTCTCGGAGCTTAGATCGAGTAGCGAATTCTGATAGATTGGTTAACATCGCGAATTCGGCTTCTGGGTCGAAAAAGTCTTCTTCATAAGTGTCGAGCCAGCACACTAATATGGATCGAATGGAGCTGAAAGAGTCAATTTTCATAATTTTGAAAGATTCGTTTTAATTTTATGATAATTACTATATGGCGGAGTATGTTTGCCTTTTCCACTTTTTTTCAAAGTTTACTCTATCGTCTATCTCTAACTATAGGATTCTGTCGTCCGTCTCACTCCACCATTTAGTAATTGCCTAATTTTATAATATAGATTGACATTTTAAATTTTAGATATCATAGATCAATCGTCAGGTTAATACTTCATTTTTGTTGAATCTGAGATTCAGAATCAGAAATCGATTTAATAGAACCATTTCCTCAGTCTGCGTGCTTTGCAAACATACTTAGACCCGTTCGTTCAGTCGATTTCATCTCAAAACAAATCTGACGAAATGGGGGTGGAGGAGGGAAATGCTGCAGAAAAGTAAGGAACCGGACACGATACGTTTAAGAAGGTATTTTCCAGGAAAAATATACAAAAACACATTTTTATTTAGTTAAAATAGTAATTGTATTAAAATTCAATTGCCCTACTTTTGTATCAACAGAGCCGAAGTGCTACCAATTACTTCATTCTCCAGGGATTCATACCGCCTTAGTAATCTTAAAAGAGCCAGAAATTAGTACGAAAACTTAAGCTATAAAATGCTTACTTATCCAAAACCTGACTGGGCTCCGCGAACGCCCTGTACGTCGCGAAAAACACGTTGAAATGGCGAGAATCCATGGTGTCATCTGGGCCGACTAGGGCCTCCTAAAAATTGTATTATTTTTTTCCCAAAAAATGCTATTTTTAGAATGTTCGCATAAATCAGTAATGAAGTTCTGGAATCGATTAGAAAAAAGTTTTGCAAAATATAAGGTAAGTGCTCTAGCCATTAGATCATCGTACCACCAATTTGTCCAGCGTTCCCGCCTTGATGTGCCTTTCCTTGACACTCTCCCACTGCAAGTGGTCGGATGAGGTCATCCCTTCCAGCGATGTGTCGGCCGGAGGCAACTGCCTATCAGGGTCGATGGGTCGGTATCGCTGAAAAAACACGATAGATGTATTGATTTTCGGAAAACCGTCTGGGATATAAAATTTAATTTTTTGTTGAATAGGAAAAAGGTGATGTTCATTCAAAACGATAGATTTTCATGCCTGAGGTCAAGAAATTACTATACTTTCAAATTTGAATTTGTTTTTGGATTATGATTTGTGATAAGAAAAAAACTGATCTTCATAAAAAATGATTATTTGGATTATTTCGGAGTTCAAGAAGAATAGTACTAAGCAGTCTTCCCACATAATAATGATTATACGATTTAAGGTCAAACAATAACGGAAGTGTTTTGTATACAAGAAAGACAGAAATAGATAGGAAACCGATCTATCTAATTCTTGGAGGAAAGGGAAAATTATACTCGCTTTGCGCGAGCGCGCAGGGGCATTAAGGATGCGAAAAGACATCAAATTTGAAGAGAGTTTAGAGAACCATAGAAAAGGAAATATCATTGGGAAAGATAGATGAGAAAAAACGTGAAAGATCTAAATTTCTGCTTCTCTAAGCTCTGGTATTTCTCTATTTATTGGAAAAAAACAGCATAATCTCTACAGGAATAGAAGAGAGAGAAGAGATGAAAACGATATTCCCCTGACAAAACTTGAACACGAAAATAAAATTGCATCAGAGAAAAACAAACTTTGCGCGCCGACTTTCCTTGAGGAATTTCCGCTGAAAAATCGTCAAACTTCTTCACTTTTATCGAGGAAGTCATCTCTCTTTGCCTATGCCAAGTGTACGTATATTTCACTCACTTTCTGAATATTTTCTCAGCCCTTATAAGCGACATTCGTAATTTTCGATTTCGTAACGATTTTTTCCCTTCCACATACTTTTCCCAGATCTAGCAAATCTTGAAAAAATCTTACAAAAATTCACTTCTATCTAAGAAAAAATTCTATAAAAAAATCTCTTTAAAAAATTCTTACAAAAACTCAACTAATCTGAAAGAATTCTCGAAAGAACCAAAACATCGATCGATAAAAATTCGCTTGTTGAAAAACTTACAGTCAATCGGATGGACCTGTCCACCGCTCCCATCGGCGTTAATTTATGCGGGACGAAAGTGGGGAAGTTGGCGAGAAATTCCCGTTTCAAATCGACGAAATTCGAATGCTCATTTTTGTCGGTCGGAAAAATCGCGGAATCCATGCTACCGTGAACGGGGCAATAGCTCGAGGAGCGTTTATTGAATAGCCTAGGAGGTTGGCTCGATGAAATCATTGCCGGTACAGGGGTAGAGGAGACTCGTTCGATGCAATTGAAATCGCACTACGGCTTCTTCCTCGATTCGAAAGAAAAGCTTAATTTCACTGCGAGACCCGGACCCGTGTCG
The DNA here is from genome assembly GCA_002287525.1 of Diploscapter pachys. Lineage (NCBI taxonomy): Eukaryota > Metazoa > Nematoda > Chromadorea > Rhabditida > Rhabditidae > Diploscapter > Diploscapter pachys. The sequence continues at coordinate 88,794 of LIAE01010208.1, read as the reverse complement.
ATAATTCTCGCACTCCGCGCGGGGTCGACCCCCGATGTGCGAATGGCAATCTGGTCTAGGTGCAGACAGGCGGTGTATGAATCGCGTCGAATATTTGCCCCCGGGGCGGGCGTTAATGCGGTGGCAGGTATTTGACCATGTCGGATTCTATCATGTTAGACAGAATGATAGAGTATGGGTTTAAAGAAGAGAGTGAAAAGAGGCAGAGGAATAGGTTTCACGATTCTGAAGAAGACTTCCATAACAGGTGAAAGTTTGAATGACCGATACCAGGGATAATAGACCGCAAAATATAACTTCGTTCCAAGAGAGCGCAAAGAGAATTGCGGTTAGAGAAGGGGAAAATAGTCGACGAAACTGAGAGAGTTTAAGAAAGTAATTGTCATAGAAAGGGGAAATAGCAAGGAAATGAAGAGAGAGAAGGATAGTAATAAATACCGAACCAGACGGATCAGGGAAAGTAGGGCTATGCGCCAAATCCCAAACGTTAAACCCACTCTTTCTCTAGATCTCTCTAAATTTGAAATACTATTTCTCTCGTAAGCCTCAGATTTGGCTAAGCTGGCAGCCATATTCGGAATATGAGCCGCGCGGGGTCAGCTTGATGGGTGATTTGTGAAATTTGTGGGAAATTCCTGATTTTTGGAAATCTATGAAAATGCCTAGCTTACTGTCAGAATATTTATCGCTCGGATCATAATATTTTTTCAGAAAATTAGAAAAACTCAAGAAAATCGATATTTTAAGCAGAAATGCCCAGTTTTATGCAAGAATTTCATCATAGTGCTTGTCAAAAATAGGAGGCGCTAGATGAGCAATTTTCCAATGGAAATCACAACATTTTCGTCGGGCTTAAAATCGAGTGAGACTTCGGGGAAAAATAATTCTCGAACAATTGTTTACAACTACACTGAATCATAGCGCTATTGCTATCCGCAAGTTTATTTCGCGCATTATTTTAAAGCTCTCTCAGGTATTAGATTTCTGCATTTTTCCCACATGTGAACACTGGCCAGTTAACGTAATGTACGAATTTTTAAAACAATCTTTAAAAGCGTTTTATCTCGAATTCATATTCTTTGACCTCAGGCTTATATTTTTATAAACTAACACACTAATTTTATATCATTTTAAAGTTAAACAGTTCAAATATATTAGATCTCAGGCATATATTTTTCAAATTTTCAAGTTGAAAAACTTACCGGGACTCCATCATATCCTGGGGGCGGGACGTACCGGACCTTTTTCAGGTAAACGGAATATATCGCGTCCGGATGTTTTTCCTCGCCCCAATATTTTGACGTCATGGATTCAAATTTCGGTCTCGATCTTAGATCCCTCGAAATATAATAGGTAAATCCATTCCATCAGCACATTTTGATAGGTAATCTGGAAAAAACAGCAATTTTTATGATGAAGATGATCAACTTTTTAATACCAAAAACAGTAATATTCACGATCTAAAACCAAATTTAATTAAATAAACCTAAAAATCAATTTCCTCTAATGAAGCATTTAATGGAAGAAAGTTAGTTGTTGAAATTGACTTAAAAGGGGCAAGAAAATAAAGTGACTATTTATCACCTAGTTAAGAAATGATACATCAGCCGTTTGTGAAGGTCTATCTTTCACCATTGCAGGGGAGATTTGATTTAGACGAGTGGAAAACAGTTTATCACTAGCGGGAAATGATTACAAGGTCAAAAAGATAGAAAAAAGAGGGGATGGTGATGCAGAAAAAGTTTCGAATTTCAACTATTTGTCAAGTTCAGGTTTCACGCTGCATCATAAAATTTATGTCATAATCTGGGGAAAACGCGCAAAAATCTATATGAAATTCGACAAACTTCAGATCTAGATTTCAAAATTCCTACACAACTTTCTGTTTACTGTTCGGTTCTAGGTAGAATAAACACAGGCAGTTCGGGAAATTGAAAAATGTTTAATTTTCAGAACATTTTTAAAAATCAGCTAAAACTTCGCAAAAGAATAATATAAAGCATAGAGAAAATCGAGGAAAATTCTACAAATTTCAAGAAATTTGCAAAGAGAAAAAATTAGGAAACACAATAGGTGGGAAGAATAATAGGGAACGAACGTATTTTGGAGGGCATCTTTTTCTCCGCGTTCTCTCATTTCGTAATACTATTTCTCTATTTCGTCCTATTCTCTCTCCAACTTTTTCTCGCTATTTCTCCTCCTGCCTTCAGGCTTCCTGTCTATGACAACCACAACCAATATCGATCGATATATGGGAAGCGATTCTCTGTGTCTCTAGCTTTTGCATGCTATTTCTTTCTCTCTCTTCCATTCCTTCTTTCTCTCCTTTTCTTTCTTTGACTCTCTCAAAATCAAACGCTATTTTCCCTTACAATGTGCGCTGTTTTGAAGCATTCTTTCTCTCTTGAATGATGTAATTAGAAAGGGTAGGCAAAAAGTATGAACGAGTCAAGAGTAAAGTTGCAAACTATAGAATGGAAAGCTTCAATCAATGATAGAGAATGGGGACTTCAAAATAATTTGGTTGCAGCATAGCATATTCGAGAAAAAATTAACGAAACTTTGACGGAGATCAGCTTTTTCACATGAATCTAAGCCTAAAATTCAGTAAACTCATGAGGATCGAACTTTTTCCGGAAGACTAAGTTCAGAAATTTGAATAAAACGATGAAGATCGGCTTTTTATTATGATCACATGATAAAGAATAGAGCCTAAAACCAGAAACTATGCGCCACGCGGCATTTCTGATAGAACTAAAGCGTGGTGTCGCCGTCAAGCTTCCCATCTTTCATTGATGGTGATTCAAAGTGAAACGAAACGTCCCTATTCTTTATTCGCTTTCTCTCGTCCAATGTTAAAAGACACGATCCGCAAAAACGGCTGGTATGTCGAAAAATCGGGATTTTTCGGCCACTTGCTGCAAAAAATCCGCGGTCTGATCGATAAAAATCGGAAGCTTTTAGTCGGAGGAATTCCATTATAGGCTAACCAGTTTGTGATATTACTAGTCAGTATAATTATTTGGGTTAATGCCATTTTACAATGAGAGTAAATAACCTTTAACGCAGGTTGGATGGAAAAATGTGTGTAACTAATGTGATATAAAATATGATATGAAGAGGAAAATACGTATTTTAAAGAGATTATATGGCCTAAAAATAGCTATAAAGTTAAACTCCTAAAATGGTCCTGATCTTCTTAGAATAGATCTCTCTTAGGCTTAAGTTCGTGTCAGACTGATCGAAACGTAGACAGAAAGCCCTTACAAGAGCTTCGAATTTGAGCGCAAAATCTGAGTTGCGTCCTTTGAGCGAAGTTCCAACCGATGAACAATCGGATTTGGTGCAAAAATGCGAAATTCGCTCTCCCACCGGTGCTCGAGGCAAAATTTCTCGCTTAGAGATGAAAAGCTTGGGGATGACACAAGCGAAAATAGTCCTGAAAAATAAGAGAGCCCAAAGAAAGCGGTGACAGCTCCAAATATAAACAGAGAAATAGTCTCCCCAAATTGGAGAGAAGGAGAAAAATACGAAAAGTTTTCAGAATCGGTGCATTGTTTGAGTGACCTCCCTCTCTCGTTGCTAGCTCGTGGTTCAAATTTTTCTCTGATTCTTTTCCGCTCTCTTCAATTTGCAATACTATTTATTTGAGGTCGTACGAAAGAAATAGTACGGAATTCGAGAGATTATAAGATTTATGAAGTGCGCAAAATCATCGCGCTTTGTAATAGGCTCCGCGAAAGCAGAGCGAGGCCACCAGCCACCATGCATTTTTTCACCCCTCTGAGAATCACCCTAAAATTTGCATCGCGATTTTCGGGAAACTTCTGACGGCTATATCTCACTGAGATTCAATTGAGATCATATGGAATCTAACACAATCTTGTAGAGCTCACCGCGATCTACAAAATGATGTCAACATCACTGTGAAGATCATGATAAATTGATAGGAAATTCCTTATCAAATCGACCTAGTTTAACAGGGAATTTTAAGCGTTAAAACCAAGCTATTTTTGCAAGCGAAAGAGTTGATTCTTTGATTTAAAATACAACAAAGGAATGAACTTAAATTTGGTCGGGAAGGTCGGTTAAAAATAGTGCAAAAGCAGGAGTGTGTCGTCGTCGCGGTAGCTTGTTGTTTGAAGAGAATCTTTTTGTCGAGGAAAAAGATGGGAGGCAGGCCAGTCTTCTGGTGCTTGTATACCTTTTTCAGAGAGGAAGCAAAGAAAAATAGTGCTTGGAAAAGTACTCGAAAGGAGAAATACCGTTGGAAAAGTACTAACGGAAAAGGAAATAGCGTTAGGAAGAGAATTAGGCAAACAAGAAAATAGTATTTATAAAAGTTTCGGAATCGAGCTCGATGAGCAATCATTTTCCTTTTCTCTTTTCGAGCCTCTATCTATTCCCCTTTCTCATGCTCTTGCACATACCATCTATGTCATAGCTATATATTTCTTTACAATTCCCCTACAATACACACATATTTGAGCCTACGCATTATTGCACACACAATATGATAAAAAGTGAAAAACTGTACGATTTTTTAAACAAGTCATATGATATATTTAGAAATAAATAAATAATTGTTTTACAGCTATTTGCAAACCTCAAGCCATGAGAAATAGGGTGAGAGATGGTAGGGAAAACGACTGTTTTCTCACTATTTCGCATAGCTTGAGGGCTTGAGGTTTCCAAGTTGCCATATTTTACGATAAATTCAAATATTTTATTATTCAAACATTTATAACACACATTTTCAGATCCTCATAAATTAGTTACAGTAGTTGGCGCCTCCAGAACTAAAAAATTTTTAAATTAATTAAACTTAAAGGAATAAGCTCTTACGCCGCAGCCCAAACAGCGTTTTGTACCCAAGTAACGGTATCTGTATTCAGCGCGTGAACATCTGCAGGGAACGCAGCGCAACTATCTTTTCCAGCGACGTTCTAAATTTTGGGCAAAAATAAGCCAATCATCCTATTCACTGACAATGAGTCATACCCAGGGCTATAAATTTTACACGCATAACAAGATAGTGTGTATTTTCGAGAGAGAGAGAGTATGCTCTTTTCTCTCACGAAAGACACACTATCTTGTTATATGTGTACACGCGTGTGTCTAAGCATTTACAGCCCTGGTCATACCTTCAAGACAGCTTGGTTCGATACGCCGCCACCATAACCAATGACCAGGACACCATAGAGATTAGTAGATCGAACGTTCTGCGCTATTGCTGTGGGATCGCCGTTGATGCTGAGAAATGGTTCTGTTATCTGAGTTACCCAGTGGTAGCAAACTTATCAGTGGCAGTCAGGTACACGACGACGTGATTCTTGATATCCTTTCGGTACCCATTCGACGGTGCGAGGTAGTCGTCGGAGGATACCAACGTCAGACCTCTGAGATACCGTTTTGATGATAACTATCCCAAGAAAATTCATCTTACGCAGTCAAATTCTGTCCTGGGTTGGTGTCAGGCCAGTTTCTGAAGAATGTGTCTAACGCTCCCATGAAGCTAGCCCTGAAAATCCTGAGTAGACAGGAAATTTTCTCGACGAACTAACCTACTACCCATTGAATTAAGGGCATTCGTGTTGATCGCTATGTCGGCATAAACTGCTGTCAACGCTACTCTCGTCCTAGCGCCGGAAGCGTCGATGTTCCACGGAATCGTGACGGTTTTCATGAATTGCGAAAACTGAAAATCGCCCATTCTTTTCTAATTTGCTAATTATTTTTACGTCCTGATAAGTTTGATTTGCTTCCTGACCCATATCTACCATGAACACGACGTCGACCGCCATTGAGTTTGGCCCAAATGTTGTTGAAGCCGGTGGTGCTAAGCTTACCGTTTCTTCCGAGAAAATGCGCACAATCTAACCTGTTCCAGGAGAAGTTTGCGGAGGCGGCGTGGCCGAGGTTTGACCTTGGGGCGGAGTTTGACTCGTCTGCCCTGGATTAGGAGTCTGGGTGGTTTGTCCTGGATTGGGGGTCTGCGTGGTTTGTCCAGGATTGGGAGTCTGAGTCGTCTGACCCTGGGGTGGAGTGTTACTGCTACTCTGAGGCGGAGGCGGAGATAGAGTCGACATTGGTGGTTGGCCTAAATTTTCGGAGTAAGATAGGAAAAATTCGCAAGTTCTCTGTTTTCTGCATGATTTCATAGTCGAATCTTCAGAATTTTCAATTTCCAAGTTCAAGAAGCACGAAGGTCAGGAGATACTGGGATAAGACCTAACACTCATGCTTCTTAGAAACCAAGAATATCGAGAAATCATTGAAAAATCGACAAAACTCATGCTTTTCAAATATTTATTTTTTACCTGTATAAAGTTACAATTGAAAATCGTAGGCTTAGAGCCGTAAAGCTAAGTTCAAAATTAGATATTTTTAACACCCAAAAACTTCGTTACTCGTTATGAAACCATCCTCCGACTTTAGTCAGTGGATGGATCATCGAATTTTTCGAGGTATCAATTTTGACGTCGTGAGATTCGAATTTCGTTAACGCCAGGGATTTTTGACGTCGCGCATCCGAATCCCAGGACGTTGAGGAATTACTGTTTAAGCAATAGGCGATTTCTTGTCGACGGAACTGTTGATTATACTCGTCCACGCCGTAGATGAAGATACCGAGCATCTCTTAAAACACGGTGATTTTGAGTTCAGGTATTCATAATACCTGAATTACACATAAACGGATCTGAGTAGAATTGGTAGGCGCAGTCAAAGCGCTCGTAGAGTTCCGATCTCAGAATTAGCTAAACATCAATTTTGTCAATCAATAACTCCTCTTAGGTTACAGTTAGCGTATCAGGGTCAAAGATATCGACATACTGCAGGTAGCCTCTGGTGAAGAGTCGTCCCATCATATGAATATTGATGACGGTACTGACTAAAATTATCCAAATTTACTAAGTGGTTCCAAAATGGTATCTTCATACCGTTCGAATATGGGTTGGTGAACGTTCCATCAATGTGTGTTCCAGTGGGGTCGTCGGCGGTGACTTGAGCGAACTTGGGATAGACCTTGGCTCCACCAGCAGAGTAAATGTGCGCGAAGCAGTATCCTGGTGAAGACAACTAAAGTATTCCTTTGAAAAAATATGCTCAAAATATTGAGTACCGAGAATTTATAGATGCCGGGAATACTGTTCACGTCTACTGAATAGACCTTCTGGTTGCCGTCATTAAAGAGGACGTTCGGTACGAGCATTTCTGAAAACTTCGAGGTTTCAGAAAGATTTTCCGAAAGTCCTACGATTCAGAGGATCGACCGCAGTCAGGCTGCCGTATTCAGAAGATGACGTCGCATAGATTTGCGTCGTGTTCCTGTCGACTTCGACGTACCAGACTCCTGAAATGCATCATCTTCTCTCGTCGCTCGAAAAAGAACTTAGTCCGACTTACCAGCACCGCAAGTGAATCCAAGATGAGCTGTAGGATGGGTCAGCGTAGAAGCTCCGTAAAGTGTTGGAACGTAGGAGGTGAACAACTTTAAAAAAATACGCTTTGCTATAAAGATCCGTTTCAAAACTTACAGGTCCGACATTTTCAGGAATGACGACCAGGACGTTGCCGCTTGACCCGTAGGCAAGTCTGGCCAGGTAGTTCATCGAGTCATTCGAAGGAGCCTGTCCGCAAGTGCCGTTGATATAGACGTAGTGGAGTTTGGCTCGGCTGGAGGATACTTCTTGAGTAGATGGAATTCGATTGTTGGCATCCGAGACTCCTGCCATCGTCACCATGATGACCTCCGAACTCGGGTAGGCGATGTTATTTTGCGCACTCAACGCAGTCTGAAGAACGCCGAACAGTGCCATGTTACAATTGCCGTTATCAGAGATCTGGCCGATCTGAGTGTTGAGGGCACTTTGAAGGGAATCTGAAAATAAGCAATGCTAGAAGTTAAAAGTTCACTAAGTCATACTGGCATCAGTAAGCGCGAAGTTCTGCGACTTGACTCCGGTCGAGTCGAATGTAACGAGGGCGTAGTTCTGGAACCAATATGGATTGTTCGCGGTGGCATTTCCGATGATGGCTGGAATGTTATCTGCCAGACTCTGCGCGGCAGCCTTGTTGTTGTTCGTTGTCTCGACGATGAAGAGCAGCGTTTTATTGTCGAAGGTGTACGTGTCGGGCTGTCGTGGTGTGCAGAACGCGAACTCGCAATTTCGGCCAGTGTAGCCGGCGGGGCAATTGCAGAAGCGGTCCGTCGGATCTCTGGTTCCGCCATTGACGCAAATCGGGACCGTACAGAAGCTGCCGGTCCAGAAGTCGTCGCAGACGCAAGTGCCGTTCCATCGGACTCCTCCATTACCACACGACAACTCTTCAGGCGAGCAGTGACCGAATGTGATACGCGAGAACGGGTAGCCTCGTTCGTCTTCGCCCTTGTGAGCCACGGCGAACTCATTTCCTGGGTTGTCGCCATTGGGACAGGCGAAGGTCTGTGTGATCCAAGGCTTGTTGCAGTTGCGACGCATCTGGTACTTGAGTGCGTTGTAGAAGGTCAAATTGTATGCATCGACGAGGATGGCATCAGTCATAATCGGCACCTTCGCTTCATGCTCCTCAGAGTATACGAAGGTAGAGACGCGATTGACAACCGAATCTTGAACCGGGTCTGGAAGCAATTCGTCGGATGAGATGTCGGTGACGAAGCCGGTAACGATCTGAAGTGAAGACTGAACTCGGACTGAGGCAGCGCATCCAGCCCAATCGCCCGAGCTCGTGTTGTTTGGCGAAGTCTTGATGGTGACGTACCAATAGCCGGGTGGAAGCAGATCGGCGTCGAGACTGAATGGATGGTAGTCTTGATCGTATCTATGCTTCTGGCAGACGAAGTTTCTCTGCGTAGCGCAAGAATCCGGAGTCCAAACTTGTCCAGAATCGCCTGCCGCGCCATCGAGGTATACGCAAGGGTTGTTGGCATCGTAGGGAGGTGGTCCGCCTCCTCCCTTCCAGAATTGTTGATCCTGATCCAGATTAGCTGGCTGAGTTGCTCCTCTGTCCCACATCCAGCCAGACCCATTGTTGAAAAGGCCCATCCAGAATTGGTTCTTGAAAGCCGCCTGGTAGAGGTACGTGTTCTTATCAGATGTCAGATCATCAACGAGGAATCCACCAGCCGAGCGGCAATAAGCCTGTGCGTCAGTCCAATTGAGCGCATCCGTACCACCTACGAATTTGATACAGTACTGTCCGACTTGATCCCAGTCTTCATCACAAGGTCTTCGAGCCTCGATCATTTTGTAGTCGAGCCAGTCGTCCGACCACACCGTATCGTATGGCCATTCGTCTCCTGCACCAGTGTAGAGATGGACCTCCATGTTGGCTCCCCACGCGTTGACGATGAGTGTTTGAGCATATGCGTCGACAGGGAAATACGCATAGAGTGGAGCTCCAGTGCAATCGTCTTGCTGCTGACCGTAGACGAGACCGTTCGAGAATTGGAGTGGAATGGCTCGAGTTGCGTATTGAATTTCTCCGGGCTGCATCACGTACGTCATGCCGCGAGCGGACGCGGCTACTCCGAACAGAGTATTGAATTGATCATATGTAGCGTTGCAAGCCAAACCATTTGGTTGCCAGGACGGGAGAGCGGAAAGGAACCCGTAAACGGTGAGTTGTCCGGTTCGCGTCCACTCGTAGAATGCTCCCAGATTAAAGGTGTCGTTGTCATTCTCGGGAGTCGTTTGGAATACCTCGATGAATGAGCCTGGAGGAGTGTCACGTTGGAAGACTGCGGCATCGAGAGCACGCCAAAGTTGAACCAAGCAGCCTTTGTCGGTCGGGACGCTCTGAGTCAGATTATGCAGGGTGTTGACAACAGCCGATGGATTGAACGCTGGAGCAGTCGCCAAGACTCCTCCCCAAGTGGAGTTGAAGCCGACGAGGACGAATTGCCGAATCCAGCGGAAGTCCTGGAAGACCACGTCTCGAATGACCTCTTCGATGTTCTTGTCGAGCATCGCCAATGAGGCAAGTCCATTCGCGGTGAGTTCCACAGCGAAGACCATATCGACTCCGTATCGCAAGTCGGCTGGGTTGAAGCCCTGCTGGATACATCTTGGAGTCTCACAGAATTGCCCTGTCCACGATTGCACGCAAGCACACTGAGTTCCTTGAGGCGTACCACCGTTGTAGCACTGAATATTCTGGCAATACGTTCCCGTGTAGCCAGGGTAGCAGAAACATGTGTTGTTGGACGGGTTCATGACTCCTCCATTCTGGCAGATGTGACTTGGCGGAGGAGTGACGTTGATGCGTGAGCAGAACATGGTGCCTGCTCGCTGTAAAGTGAATCCGAGTCGATCTCTAACGAAGAGATTGAAGTACAGGGTCTCCTCAGGCACTTGGCAGGTGAACGCGTTGAAGTAGAAGTGGAAGGAACAAGCGTCACGGAACATTCCATTCGAGGCGTAGACTTCAGTTTGGTTTCCGTTTCTGGAGGCATAGATTTGAAGGTTAGCGAAAATCGTGCTCGTATCCATAGCGAAAGCGGCGATGTTGTTGACGTGGAAGACGGGAGCAGCATTCCAACCGTAGATCGGTTGCATCTGGAACCCATCCGACATGATTGCTTCGGTGTACGTGAAGAACATGTCGAAGTCCGGGATCGCGCTTATAGCGTTGTCGAAATTCTTTTGATAGACCTTGAACGAGCAGGAAGATTGCGGAGTCGAGCTCATGAGCGTGATGAACCACTGCCCGATGAGAACACCGTGCTTCTGCCAGATGTAGTTGGTCCCGTCGTTATACACCAGATCGAAAGTAACTCTGTTCGCCATTGGATCAGTGATCATCAGCGTGAGATTTGTTCCGGTGGCTGTGATGACCATGCGATCGATATCTGCATCGACTGATATTGGCTTGTATAGGGCTTGATTGCTGCAGATTCTGATGTCGTTCGAGAGCATGAGTTGTGAGCGATAGAAAGTGTGGAGGGCATGTTGCAGATAGAATTCCCCGATTCTAGCGCGATTCTGCTGTGGGAACCAGTAGACAGTGCCGGACGCCTTTTCAGACACACTCAACATATCTCTGTACCCAGGATCTTCGGGGTTGATGGAGCAGCCGTCAGCGAGGTTCGGCTGGACGACGAAGAGATGGATGGGCGATCGCCAGTAGGATTGAAGGTGTAGGACGTCATTCATTATTGCTGAATCATCTGGGCCTCCATCGGTGAACACGTAGAGAGGCGACTTGTTGTTGGGGTACTGAGAGAGAGCAGTGGCAATGGCGCCGAAGACGGAATCAGTGCAACCTCCATCGGATGGCTCGGAGTGCATCGCTTGGGTGAGTCTTGTCTGCATGTCGCCATAGTTGCTATATCTTTCGTTGACGAGGAGTTTATCGTTGTTGAACAGCACCAGAATATAGTCGGCGATGTAGGTCGGTGCGAAGTTCATGAAGTTCATCAGAGCGTCCGTGCTGTTGAGGACTTGTCCGATGACGTCGCTGAGTTGAGATCGAGTGCGAATCACCAGGATGAACGATGGATTCTCGGCATTGAACTCGTTTCCGGCGTTGTCGGAGCAGTAGACGTTCTGGCAATGAATTCCGCTGAAGCCATCAGGGCATTGGCAGCGAGTGTCGGTCGCTGGGTTCGGCAGCCATCCTAAAGACGTTTAATGAGTTGAAAATACCGATTTTGAGCGTACCATTGTTCTGGCAAAGCGGTGTGCTGCATGTCGGACCTCCATACAGACCAATGCAGTAACAGTAGGGATCTCCCTCGAGCGGATTGATGAGAATACCATTGTTGTCGCAGGAACTAACCGGAGTTGGCGAAGGCGTCGGTGGCTGGGTGGGTGTTGGCGAAGTGACGGGCGGCACTACAGTATGATGTTTGTTTAAATTGATGATATATAAGTTATTATGATTGTGCTTTCAAAGTTCTCGTCCAGCGCGCCGGTTTACACAATAAAATTGCGTTTTATGACGGCTGACGCTTACGTCTTGCATTTTTACGAGCGAGTGCAGCAGGGAAGCGATAAGCGCTGCCAATGGCCGAAAAATCGGCGCACAAATGATCCAAAAAACGAAGAAGGACTAGAACTTTGTAAGCACAAATATACATTTAAAGAGAGCATTTCTTACAGACGCATCTGAAGGGTTGGATTCTTCTGAAGTGGTAGCCCATGTGGGTGGTGCCTTCGACTTGGAGGTAGTAGCTCTGAGTGCTGCCTCCGCGATCATTCGGGCACCAGAACGACTCGTAGATGTACTCGTACGAGCAATTGTACCGGGGTCGAAGGAGTTTGGGTCGGATCAGGAACTGAAATGCGTGATGAACAGAATGAAATCTCCGAGCAAAGTTGGATTACATTGTCTCCACCGTGAATGCTGATGGCTCGAAGATCGCCAGGGATTCTCAGTCGGTTTGCGTGGACCGTCACGACGGAGTTGGTCTCGAAGTAGGCGTAGTCCTGAAAGCTTCTCATTTGTAACTTTCGAAGAGCATTTCCATCTACCTACCTTGATAGGAAAGTCGTTCCTCTCGGCGTTCTGTCCACTGACGAAGCCACCGACGAAGGTCATGTCGGTTCTGGCCTACAATTCTCGGCTCAGATGTTTGCTTTGATAATCCATCTGCTTACCTTTTGAGTCAGAATACAAACGGACTGGGGCAAATCCGCTGAGGGGACGATCGTGTACTGGCCTGGGTCTAAGTTATTGAAGAACCCCCTATAGTACGATGCGGTCCTCTCAACTTGGTCAGGCGAGTAGACAGTGCCTGGATTGACAATTTTTTAAAATTTGAATTTTTCGGATACCGTCTTCTCCCATGACGTAGAAGCTCGGGTTGAGGGCTGGGTCGGACTCGATTTCGTACGTGATCCAGTACATCGTATTGTCCACCATCGTCACATATTTCTGGGAGCAATTCAGCAAGACTGCCGCGTCAATAGAGGCTCCCTAAGCACACTTTGTTGAATTTCAGAAAAATCAAAGCCTTACATCTGCCGAATTCGCTGGATCGTCCGGAATGTACATGTTCTGCTCGGAGCAGATCGCTAAATTTGTCTACTTTTGAAAGAAGCCTCATTAAATGTCCCTACGGAATTCGCAATACTCTCCAGTGTACCCTGGGATTTGGCACGCTCGACTCGTCGGGAGAGCTGCTCTCACATGAGGTATCGCATTTGCGGGCTCCTCCTCAAATCCGGCTTCCCTAAAATGTCATACTCATCCTGAAAATTTGCCTTCCTAACCTCTTCCTCCTATGATAGACTGCTTCTTGATGCTCGTATTCCATGGCCACATGGTCGGGGACGAACTTGATCGGCTTCGAAGGGTCCCAGGTTTTGAGTACTGTAATTTTCGGGGGGTGAAATCGACAAAATTTGCCCAATTCCTCTTACTAGCTTTAATGGTTGCCATGGGGTTCGTCGTGACGTCATTTTGATGACTGTACTGTTGATTAGCGAAGCCGGATATGAAAAATCCCCATAACAGGAGGATTACCGGACGCATCTTATTGAAATAAGATGGCGTCACCGGTAACTCCTAAAAATTAGAATAAATTTAAAAAATAAGAATAGGTAAAAGTGAAGTGATGAAGAGTGAATTTTCCTTCGGCGTTATCCAAAAATTTCAAGGTTTGACTGCTTCTCTTTTCGTCTCTTGAAAACTCATCGTCTCTAGTCGAGGTGATATCTTTCGTGCCATAGAGAGCGTTATCTCAAATTGCCATAGAGTTTCGTACGGCTATAAAATTGGGAAGTGCTATCTTTTTATTTTACTCTCCTAATTTTCTACAGAACATTTCTGTCTCTCGTCGTTTTTCTATAGAAGTCTCCTTTTCTCTACGTCTCTTTAAGCATAATTATCTTTCAACTTTCAGGCAATTATTTTAGACTGTCATAAAATGCACCATGCCAAATGTAAAATAACTGAATCATTCAGGCCCTAAAAATCAATTATAGCTTCGTGGATTTTTATTTATTCAACAAAAATTAAAATCAAGAATTTTTCATTTTCACAAAAGATTAAATAAAACAGATTTGTTGTATTCAAGTTGACAATTCAACACCAAAATTTCTCTCTGAATTAGAATACATATCCTGAATATTTTGTCGCTAAAACTACATTTTATAAAAGAGAAAACGCGAGTTTTTTGGTGAGATATCAAAGAATAAGTTACTTAACGAGATAGAGATAATTACTTCGAGTTAATTACCCTTCGGGACTTAATTAGTCAAGTTAATTACTCCCCGCCAATTATCTTCTTCTCCTATCCTTCGAGCGAGAGCGCTCTCTCCTGGATCGGTCTCTGAAATTTATTGCCTTAAAATTTGATTAACCTATTTAAAAAAAATAATTATATTGATTTTAAGAGGATAATTATCAGAAGGCATAATTAGCATAATTAAATAGTTAATTAATTACCTGCTGGAGCTCCTTTTCCTATCCCTGCTTCGACTTCTTTCCCGTCTCCTATCTCGATCCCTATCGCCATCCCTGGAAGTTCTCGAGGCTCTGTCTCTGTCACGACTGCGGCTTCTGAAAGTTAATTGGTTCATTTTATGACTTAATTGCTCCAATTATCCAATTTAATTACCTCCTTCTCTCGTCGTCCCTTCTAGATCGCTCCTTGTTTGAGGATTCCTTTTCTTTGTCTTTCTTTTTTTCTTTTTCTTTATTATCCTTCTCCTTATCCTTCTTCTTTTCCTCTCGCTTTTTGATCTTCTTAACGAGCTTCTCGTCAATCTTGTCCATCTCCTTCTTGCGGTAGTCGGCCACCTGAAAATTCATAAATTAGAAACGATTTTTTGGGAAAAAACACATAGAAAAGATGGATTTTATTCTAATTTTTTTTGTTTGTTAATTTAATGAACTTATATAACTTCTCATCTTTGAAACATTTTTGAAAAAAAACACCTGATTAAAATAGCTTCTTTCAAATCTTATCATTTTTATCAACCCACCTTCTTTTTGATATCCTTATCATTGCTAGCTTCCAACTCGTCCTGAAGGGCCATCACTTTGATCTCGATTTCGCGCATCATTTTCCTTCTTTCTTCCTCCGCAGAGGCGTTAGCAAGGATCGACGCTGGATCGCTATAATTACACGTCCGTTAACTAGGATAATTGTCTAGCTTTAATTGCACTCGTTAACCATAATTACCTAATGCCTATATCGAAGAATTCAAATTAAAATTGCATTAACTACCTCAAATCATTTTTCTAACTAAGTTGCTTACCCAATTTACCCTAATTAAATATTAAATTTCCCCCCAATTGATTAACTCACTTCAAGTCGTCGATCTCGCCATCTGTATCGCTGTCGTTTGCTTTCGAATTCTGAAAACCAAATAATTAGCTCAATTGCTCTACTTGTCTGAGTTAATTAGACTAACTGACTTAATTATCTTTTAATTACCTGAGAACTCGAGGCGGTCGCTCCGTCGTCCTTCCTTCTGCCGGAGATTTCCATTGACTTGTCGTCAGGTTCATCCCACTTCGAACGGATCAGAGGCTCTTGAGAGAGTGCGGATTTTTTGGAGGTCTGAAAATAAAAAAAAAATGTTTAAATTCAAAAATTCAAATTAGAATAAATTAAAAAGAAAAAAAAACAATTCTTACATTTTCAAAAGCCGGCTTGAAAGTGAGCTTATTCGAATTCCTTTTGCTGTCACCGACCTGTCTTTTCGCATTTTCATC
Organism: Diploscapter pachys; assembly: GCA_002287525.1. Lineage (NCBI taxonomy): Eukaryota > Metazoa > Nematoda > Chromadorea > Rhabditida > Rhabditidae > Diploscapter > Diploscapter pachys. Next base: position 73,125 of record LIAE01010208.1, on the reverse strand, counting down.
ATCCGAATCACTTTCATCTTCAAAGATATTGGCCTGAAATTATTTTTCTTATAATTTTTTAAAACTTCTATGCTTTTATTCATTTTTTCATAAAATTCTATTATTTTGTTTATTTTTGGAATCCCTCCTCCCACCTTCAAAGCCTTCTCCTTTCTCTCCTCCAGCAAATGCGCCGATTCCAGCGGCACTCCATCGATGTCATCGTCGTCCTCGGATTCTACCGTAGCCTCTTTCGATTTGGACTTTGACGCTGACGACGTCAAGGACGCCATGGGGACGTCGTCCTCCTCGATCGGAGCGCCGTCGATGTCCTCGTCTTCTGAGTCCGACTTCGACGTCAGGAGGTCCTTCTTTAAGAGAGAAATGTCTTCGCTTTCACTTTTCTGAAGGGAATAGATAAGTTACTAATTTTTTAAAAGAAAGTTGATAAAGATGTTGACTTATTGCTAAATTTTGTTTAAAAAATCGAAAATTTTACCGAAGGCATAACAAGACCGAGGAAGATGTTTTGGCACTTGATCAGGACGTCATTCGGATAGATGGTCTCGTCTTCCCAGGCACTAAAAAATAAACCAAATTGATTTATTTTCAAACAAAAATAAAGCTGATCTTCATATAAAATTATGAAATTTGAAAATTTTCAAATAGTAAAACTGATCTTCATCAGAATAAATGCTAATCTTTTTCAAAACCTACCTGAAACAAGCCATAATCCTCTGTTTGAATTGCTCTTTCTTCAGCCTCGCCTCAATTCGGTCCATCGCTTTTCCGAGAGCTTCGAAAATCTGAAAACTCGAAAAAATAAGAATAAAATAACAAAAAATAGCCTGCTCCAAAAGATCCCCAAAGTATTGACGGAAGTAGAACACGTCCCTGACGCCTCTCTGAGCGCAGTTCGCCAAAATGTCGGAGATCAGGTAGAGTCTGATAGAAATTAGTCTCTTTTCACGAAGTTTTGAGCTTTTCAAAAGATTCTAATCTCTTCAAAATTTTTTACCTCTTATAAAATTTGATTTTTTGTCAAAAGTATGTGGATCTTTTCCATAAAAATTATTATTTTTTTAATTTGTTATCTCTTTCCAAAAATTGTTTTTTTTTTCTAAATTTTGAATCTTTTAAAAATCCCAAATTCTACCTCGCAATTTTCTTGTGCAGCGGTGTTTCGTCGATAGTCAGAGACTCGTAGATGCATTCGCAAATCTCCTTGGCACAAGTGGCATGCTCGCAGCACCAGACCATGGCATCTCCAACCTAAAAACTCAAATGTTTAGTCGTTGAGAATCTATGAAAATAGAGGATATATAAAATACGAAGATATATATGAAAGCCCCTACCCTATCCTTTTCAGGGGTGAGCCCGCGCAGCATGTCTTCAAACGCTTCCCGTTCCGAGGAAGAGAGGTACTTTTTCTTCTTCCTCTGAAATTGAACATTTTTCACTAACAAATTTTGCCAGAAGGTCGAAATTTGATCATTTCTGACTGTTTACCTGTTCTGCCTCCGCCCCTTCTTTGGAGCTCAACCTTTTCTGGTCCTGCCTTCTTTGACCTTCGTCATCAGAGGCGGAGCGAGATCTCTTTCTGGAGTCCTGAAAAGAGATCAATCATATTTCAAAGAGAGATCAAAACGCCCTTACATATCTCTGATCCCTCCTGTTGGGAAAGTACTTGTCCTGGTTCATGTTGTGGCAGGCAAAGTAGTAGAGCGATTCGGGCATTTGCCTGAGGAGGTCTGTCATGGGCACCGGCGGCTGCCACCAGGAGCCGTTCTCGAATATTCTGGAAACATGAAAATAGTGATTTAGAGAATTTGTTCTAGCATAAACGAATTCATATTTTGGCATAGGAAATGAGAACCAGTTTTAGAACTTGAGAGAATTTGTGTTCGAAAACATGAGATTTTTTGCTAGAATATCGAAATTTTTACCTGAACTTGTTCATTCTCCACTCAGTCAAAGTGTCTCCGTTCATAATCGAATAGATTCTCCATCGGTAGTAGACATGAGCAGGATGGAAATTGTCATAGAGGAATCTGCAAATTTTTCATTTATTCAAAATTTCGAAAAGGGCACCATCTCAAAATTTGTATGTTGCCTTTTAAAATTTCTATAACATCTCTTCAAAAATATTCGGGACATCATCATCATATAAAATTGTGACGCTTTCTAAACATTTGTGTATTACGCCTCTAAAAAACTTAGGACGCCATTAAAAAATCTTCTATGATTCCATTTAAAAATATTTGGGGCATAATTATACCATTTTTAGGGTGTCATTCAAAAACCGATTTTACCTGAACATGGGATTCTGGGCCTCGTGGCTCATGATGATCGCCTCGAAAAGGGGGCCCTCTTTCACAACGAATTCCACCGTTCGATGGATTATGGTAAGCAGATGGCTGAAAGTTGTTCATCCCCCAACATTTTTCGACCCTTTGAAAAATTCACTCTTATTTACATTTGCCATAATATTGAAAAATGATGATGAATTTTCCAAAAAATCGTTTTTTTTATTCTTCGAAATGTTTTTTTTTTAAAATCCTGTTCTCTCATATATCTTACCACTTTTACACCATTCGAATACCATATTTCATAGGGAATATGTAGACTTAATACTCATTCTCTTCACACTTTTCCATCCTTTATATTTCGACGTGAGGATGCAGAAGTAGTGGATGACATCAACTTGACATCATCTTCAGATGACGTCACACATTTTCCACCTTTTTCTTACCTATCAGTCGGAATCACTACGCGGACAGTAGCATTTTTGAGCATCTGTAGTTTATCAGATAAAAATTTCAAAATCGATTTTCATATGATAAAAATGCAAATTTTGCGAGATATTATAATTTTTTGGGAGGTTGGGTTTGGCAATTGCTTTTTTTCATGATTCTACCTGATAGTAGTCGTGCACAAGGTCCTTGTCGTCGGGCAGGGGTTTCATCAATGGGGGCAGTTCGCCATACTTGTCCACGAAAGAGTTGAGCTGAAAAGCAAGCATTTTTGAATGCTAGGCTCATAGAAAAAGACATCGGGTTTTCTAAGAAATAGTATGGGGAGGCAAGATAGGAAAAGAAAAAAACCGGTGTCTTTTTCTAGGAGCCGAATGCTACAACCCCCTCTATTTAAATTTCACAGAAGAGAAACAAACTTTAAGAAAATTTTCATATGTCACCCCTCCTCAGAAATATTTCAAAAGTCTGGAGTTTTGAAAATAAAAAAAAAAAACTTCGCACATCTTTCAAAAGCGGCATGGCGTTGAATGGTAGTCCAGTGGGAGGGTCAGGAATGGTCAACTCTTGTAGGGGCGGAGGAATATAGAAGGGCTAAAAATTACATTTTTAGAAAAAAAAATGAAAAACTCAAAAGAAATTGAACTAATTAGAAAACATTGAGTTCAAAATTCATTTCTGTAAACCTTCAAAAGTAAAATTGCTATGATAAATGTAACAGGTATATTTTCAAATCTAATAAATAATATAAAATAAACTAAAAATTAAATTTTTTAAAAATACCTGAACAGGAATAGGAACCGGTTTGGCGAACGACATTTTCAAGGTTTCATCGTTGATCACAACGCCAGGCAGGTGGGTCATCGCTCGATCGACATCCACTCGGCTCCTGAAATTTTTAAAATTATTTTTTAAAAGCATTTTTGAATCGTACATATAAGCGACGAATCCACAAAGGAATTGGCGGCAATTCTCCTCTTCATTTCGCGGGTAGAGAATTTTCGCCGACGCCAGCGGCCCATACGAGCCGAACGTATCGTAGATGTCGTTCATGGTGACCTGAAAAGAGTTTTCTTTAATTAAAAAAATGTCAACATATTGAAAAAATAAAGAATAATTTTTTAATTTGTAGAACATTTATATTTTAGATAGAAAAATGAGTTATTTGGAAAAACAACTCACATCCTTAGCCAAATTCCCCACGTACAGGTTCGTCGTGAAAGGGTCGTCGTCAAATTCGCCTCCACCCAAATAGGGCTTGTCCAAGATAGGAGCGATTCTGAATTTTTTTTTTCAAAAAACAAATCACATGTTAAAGGATAGGCTTAACAATTCTAGAAACGTCTGGGATATATAAGTTTATTTACCTGTCAACAGAAGCAGCGTCTATTCCGCCCTTTACCAGCTGATCACGGATGCCTTTTCTCTTGTCTCTCTCCTCTTGGATCCTGAAAATTAAAACAATAAATAAAAATTTAGACAAATTTAAAATTCCAATTAGAAATACTTTTGCAGTTCCATTTTGAATGATTCCAGCTGGCTTATTTTCTTCGTGTCCTTCACAGCGGCTGCCGAACCTAGAAATTTGAAATTCTCCACTTTAAACCAACAAAATTAGCATACCCGGTTTGGGAGGTCTCACCGCGGGAGCCTTTGTGGGAGGAGGGATTACGGTAGGGGCGGGGCCTCCCTTGCCTTTCATGGCCTCCTCCATGTATCGTCTTGCCTGGAAAGTCATAGTTTTAGGAGGAAGGGATTACTGTAATTTAATACAAAAGGGTAACGTGGAAAAGTAGCTGGAAGTTGTATACGAAATAATATGGGAAAGAGAATCTTTCCCTAACAAATCCTATACTAGTTCGTATGCAACGAGATGTGTTACGATGCAACCACCTTTCCTCAATTGTCGATAAAAATATTTTGGTAAAAAACCGTAAACTTCAGAAAAAGGGTAATTGTGGTTTAAAAAAAAAGAAAAGATTTGAAAGAAAATGAAAATTCACCCTTTCGGCAGCTAACTTTTTCGCATCTTCGAACGACGAAGCAGACACCGGCAGTTTATCTTTGGGAAGGCTGATCGTCGGAGTGGGTTTGTAGAGTTCGGGCTTAACGTCTTTGCCGACTGAAAAGTCATAAAATTATAATAATGCTAGAAAAATCCATAAAATGGAAAATTCGAAAGAACTACTCAAAATAATCCATTTTCTAAAAAAATAAACGAATTTTAAAGATTTCTTTATTTAAAGAAGTAATAACTAAACATATCTTAGAGGGGAAATGAAAAATAATCAAATTTTCAAACCTGACTGATTCGCATTGACGATATCCACGCGGATGAAGGTCTTGCCGACCGTAGGCAGAGGGGCCGATCCGCCGAAGTCTCGCTCGAAGTTGCTCAGTTGTTCCTGAGATTTTTTTCTTTTTTAATTCCTATTTAGTTTTCAAATTTGTATATTTTCAACTTGTTTAAATTTATTTTAATTAATACATTTTTAAAGTTTTCACCTTCAACATAGCTTCCTCCTCTTGTTCTTTCTTCTTATTTCGACTCATTGCGTGCTGTGTCCTGAGTTTACCTAAAATTAGGGGAAATTATGTAGTCAAAAAATGGACATCGATAAAATAGATATAATTTCGGCGTAAAAACCGAGTACGTCATAAAATAAAAATGAGAAAAATCCTTCACTTTATTATCATTATTGTAAAAATTTCAAAGTGTTCTAAAATAGTTATCACAAGTCGTTTTTCATATGATAAGGCATCACAGAAATTCTTAAATCTAGGAAAATCTAGAAATGTTTAAAACTCTTCTCAAATTCAGATAGAAAGAAAGATCACAGCCTAAAACTCGCATTGATTTTTAGAAAACATTTCGAAAAAGGCACGAAACTCATATATAAATCCTCAGACAAAGATAGAGGTAAGTTCTAGAAGCATGTCAAAAATTTCAAATTTTTAGCTCATTTTTACACATATCACCACCGTTGCATTTCACCCAAATTTGTTTCGGAAGTTTCTGAAACTTTTCAAATTTCCCAGAAGTTCCCAATTGTTCAATAGGAAACCGCCGTTCCCAGACCGGTCCATTGGTCCGGCACCACTGGGAAGTAGTTGTCGATGGCTTCGGAAAATCTGGAAAAATACAGAATACTATTTTTAAAATTGTCTACTTTCTAGAACAGAATGTGGAAAAAATCGAAATTTCGAAAATATTCTAATCATCCAAATGTTATTGATTTTGTTTAACCTCAAAAAATTACCTGGTGCAGTACATTTCGGGACTGAGAATTGTCGGAAGATGGGCCCCTGGAATAGCGACGATCTTCACCCAGGACTCGAGTTTCTGAAAGTAACAAAAAATGCAAATTTTGTAAAAAATAAAAATCACCTTATCCAGCGTGTAGGTCCTCATGTAGTCGACGATGCCGAAAATCAGTTGCCCGTTTTTCTCATCCAGGCCCACGAGGAGGGAATAGTCCATAACGTACTGAAAAGAGATCAACATTTTCTAGAAGTGGTCCAAAATTATGAAAAGAGACCAAAAACCTTTCAACTAACCTGAGCGCTCAAAAAGTGGCTGTCGTTACTGATCGCCTGATTGAGAGCCGCTTTTGCGTGGGGGTACACATAGAGTTGCTGAATTTTTGCAATGTTTGGAAAAATCAATAAACTATCGATTTTCTGTCTTTAAGACAAACCTGATTCCAGAGGTCTTTGACGAAATTCTCATCCAGAAGAACCAAATCCGAGGTATTTTTACCGGTAGAGGCGAGTCTGAAACAAATTTTTAAGATCTCGAAAATTTGTAAAAACATCCAAAAGGTGCACAATTTTACATGCCTGTTTCTCAACGACCCCTTCAGATCCCAGACTTGGTTGACGTTTTGATTGTAGAAAAGATATTCCATCACCAGGATGTCGCCTTTGTAGGTCGACGTTTTGTTTTTGAAGCCGACTTTGAAAACGCCGAAAACCTGAAAAATTTATCGAATTTTTTACAAACGTTGCAACGTCCGATTTTTCATAAAACCAATATAAATAAAAATCCATAAAATTTCAGAAAATATAAAGAAGTAATTTAAAAGTAAACAAATACCTTGCAAAGAGTGGTCAACTTATGCTCAGTCACGGCGGTTTTGACGTACTCGAAATAATTCGGGGCGAATTTGACGAAAGAGCGAACTTCGAAATTCGACATCGTCTTGATGATGAATCGATGGTCGCAGGTCTTGTAGAAAAAGGAGCCCGATTTTCCTCCCTAAAAATGTAGGCGAGCTTAGAAAAATTCAATTTTTTGTCTCAAATTTAAAAATTTAATATTTTTTCTTATAAAGATAACAAAGAAGATAATTTCTGCATTTTTTTAGAAAGATAAGTTAATTTGGAAAATCATTTAGCAAAAAAATTGACCTGCGGAGTCCAGAATTGCGTCTCAGACAGGGACCGAATGAATGCTTCTTCTCCTTCGGGAAATAGGAGTTTTCTCAGAAGCCGGAATCTTTCGCCGTAATAGGCCTGAAAATCAATTTTAAAAATTAGCAAAAAATAAATAACTAAAAATTGAAAAAAATAATTTAATTCAAATTATAAAATAAAAGTAAAAGTGCCACCTTAACATAGTAGCTGGCTTGGGTGTCCTGGAACTCGACCTCGATGTGCTCGGCGGCTTGACTCGCTTCGTTCTCCGTGTTGACGCTTGCCGAGTTCAGATTCAGGGCGATATCCTCTCCGCCGGCCGCTTCTCGCTGTTTTCTTCTGTTCTCCTGCAAAGTCATTTATGCTTTTATTTTCGCTTTTTATTTAATTGGACTTTTTAGTTTTTTGATAAAAGGCTACTCTTCGAGAAATTTCAAATTTGAATAGAATGTTGTGTTCTGTACATTTGTCAGAAAGCATACGCAATTCAACAGTTCACTAATTTGAATTGCACGCAAAAAATAGACTCGATCCTCATTGTGTGGCTGTGTTTTGGTATTTATTGTTGTATTTTCCTTATTTTCCAAATGTTCCAACCTCGTAATCAGCAGAAGAGAGAGCGTAAGCGATAATGGAACCGATATCAGGCTTGTAGTTGCCACGATAGTCCTAAATTGTTTTTATTTTAAGAATTTTTAAAAGAAATAAAAAATTTACCACGATATCCCTGACTGTCACGCCGCATCTAGCCTTCAATCTGAGCCCCAAATGGAGATAGGCCGGGAAGGGGTCGTCCAGCTTTTCGATGGAAATTTCTGGCATCTCAAAATAAAAAGAATAAAAACTTTTAAATTATAAAATAAATGTTCACTATTAGTGTGCTTAACTAAAAGCCTGCAAAGATCGTCTTTAAAAATAGAAATTTTAGATTAAGGGTAGTGATGAAAACAAAATAAATTTTAGAAATCACTTCTGCCCCTGGCTGAGTTTCGTCCTTGCTATTTTTCAGGGCCCTCATGTGCGCAGACAAGACGCCACATTGTTCGTTCCAGGCAGAAATTAAGTCGTAGATGACCTCTCGAAGTTGGAGACGAGTTTCGACGGACTGAAGAAATTGAAGGTAGATTTATGAAAAATTTAGGGGGTAAGTTTGAAACCTTTTTGGGGGGAGATTTGAAATAAGTCCGAAAATTTAGAAAAATTCAAGAAAATACAAAAAATACTTTTATAGCCAAAGCGTCGTTCGTCAAGAGTTCCTCATTTTCACTTGCTTGTAGGTAATCGATGAAGGGTTTCTTTTCGCTGAAAAAATAATTTAAAATTTTTAAAAATCGAAAAAAGTAATTACTACAAATTTTCCCGATAAAAACTCAACAGCTTACCCCACAATCTGCCTGGTTTTTTCCACCAAATTGACCAGTTCCGAATGGAATTTTTCGACGTATTCGTCGTGGTCGTCGCTCAACTTCTGAAGTCTTTCAGACGCCGTCGCGGCGAGGCTCTCAAACAGGTCGGATAATCTGAATTCTCGCAATTTTTCAAATATTTCTTGTCCATTTTTTGGATTTAAGATTTTTGAAATAAATCCTACCGTAGCAGATCATTCAAATAGTCCTGTTTCGCTTTTCTGGTCGGCAAAATCGTGCAGAGAATCGGTGAAAACTGCACGTGGTAGGGGCGGATCTGCAAAAGAAATGAAATTTTAGAACAATTAAACGAAAAAAATCGGAAACTGACCGGGGAAACCTTGAACGTCGTCACGAAATTGTTCATCGAAAAGAAGTGAGTGGTTTCGTGGAAAAAGCAGTGCGTGCACTGCTGTTGTTGAGAGTGAACAGCGGTATTGATTAGACTACCCTGAAAAAATCGAAAATCAATATTTTATCAATGTTTAATTTTGTCTTTTCAGAAAATCAACAACTTGTTTCTAATTTCTAATTACTTTCTATTAAAAAAATGACAGAAATTTCGTTTAACAAATTAATAAATTTGACCAATTTTCTCAGAAAACAAGCAATTTCATCAATAAAATTTTCTATAAATAATAAAATACCGTTGAATATGAAGAATTTGAGAGGTAGTCCAAATATCTCCCGAAGGACAGATGCCAAATGTCCGGACTCATAGTCATCACATTCGAAGAGAGTTTGCAACTAAAAAATACATTCCAATTTGTCTATTTTTAAAATTTAGTTCGATTTAAAAAATGTTTTTTTTAATATTATTTTAATTTTTAATTTTATCTTACCTTGGACAATAATACCACGTCAAGATGGGCCCGTTGACGCTTTGGTTGTTCTCCTCGCCACTCTGCACCACCGTTTGGGTAGTCACTTCGATACAGACCCGTCCGAAAACCTGAAAGATACCAAAATGTTACCAAATGGTACCCCAAAAATGACGATTAATCCCATTCACTTACCAATTTCCTGGAATGGTCCAGCATGGGCACTTCGCAATTTGATGAAGGGCATTCGTAGGACTTGTTGAAGCAGAATCTGAAAATTACCAAATGATTACCAACCATGGCACAATGTCCCAAAAAGTCCCACCTGGTAAGGAACTCTCCCAGCGTCATGTCGTGGTCCCCGTAGAATTGCATGCTGACTACCCTGGAAATTGAGAATTACCATGTGGTATCGAAAATGGTATACGAATGACTAAGGACTAGTAGAATCATAAAGGTTACCATGGCCTGACGCAGAAATACGGGGCGTTTGGAGATTTTGGTGAGAAGGACCCAAACAGAACCGCGACTCTCTGGTGACAAGATGGGTCTAGGACGTCTTGTCTCTTGGTTCCATCTCCGGAGGACATATTCTAATTTTTAGATAAGAATATTTTTAGAAATAAATTCTACTCTTCAATAGTTTTCTTCTTTGAAAAATAAATACTAAATTAAAATTTCATGTTCTGTAGGTCTTCAACCTGAGTTTCTTGAAACTAAAAGAAAAAATCAGATTTTCGAAAGAATGCTAAAAATTTATTTATTTCAAATAAAAATCGAACCTCTTCATTCTGCTTCTTTCTGATCCTTTCCTTCTCTTCCTGTGCGGCTTTCATTCTCCTCTTGAAGAACAGTCCAGAAAGGGCTCGGAAAGAGGCGACTTCTTTGAAATCGGTTGGAGCGACGCATGAAGATTTCGCAAACGGTTCTCGAGGTTCCGATGGAAGTTTGCCCTGGAAATCAGAGCTTCAAATTTTCGACACTTCTATGTTAAACATGACAACGAGAAGAAAAGCGAGTGGGTTTTTCTCACTTTTTCGTTGTCTACCACCGCGCTTTCCATGCTATCTCGCCTTTCTTCTCGCTGCCATGTTTAACATGGGAGTGCCACAAAATTTAAGCTCGGTTGAAAATTTTCTTCTTTAGTTTTATATATATTTTTTAAAAATATTTATTATTTTATTTTATTTTCAATAGATAATCTACAGAAAATTCTCGTCATTTTACATCTTTTTCATTTCAAAATGTCTATGAAAAGTCATAATAAATTCTTCATTTCTAAAAAAAAAATTTAAAAAAGAAACCGCTTTTGTAGTCTCCATCTGCCTATCAATTTGTAATTTCGCTTCCGCTTTTGCTTGCTCAAAATCCTCTTTCGTCCCGAATCTGTACAGCGGTTGTTTGAAGTACGGCAACAGAGAGCAAGCTCTGAATTTTTACCACATTTTGTTTTCAAAGTTAAAAATTTCTAAAAATATATTCACCTTCCCCTTGGCGTCTCCAAAAATGGCGGTTCGTATTCGATGAAGGGCGATGAGGAGAGAACGCATCGGTGGAGGGCCTCTTCGAATGGGGACTGAAAAATATAATTAAACAATTTATATCTTTATCGTTAAAAATATTATTTTTCTTGAATTTTTGTCAGAATTTAAAGAACAAAATTTCTGAAAACTGAAATATGATAATATAAACTTTAACAAATAATAATAAAATAAAATAACCTTTTCCTCCTTATTCTCGATGTTTGCTAGTCGGTCTGTGCAAGCAGCGCAGGGAGATTCGCTGTAGGCCAACTTCACGCCGAACAAATTCAGGAACTCTTTCTCCAATCTTGACGAGTAGCTTGAGAGGATCAACATCTGCAAAAACTATCATTTTGAAAAATTTGGAATTTAATCAAATCTTAAAGAGTAGCTCGAGAGGATCGACATTTAAAATATTCTAATTTAGAACAATATAATTTTCAGAAAGCATAATTTACTTTGAAGAGGATTCATTTTGCACAAAAACGTTCTAACTTTCAGAAAGAAAAATATTTTATCAATCAGAGAAATCTACGTTCAAAGCACATCTTTCTTTATAGAAAATTTCGCTATTTTTCAAAATATTATCAAGAAACTTTCGTTTTCTCAGCGTTAAAAAATGCGAAGAAAGTTAAATTTACCTGTAGAATCTTTTTGATCGATTTCAGTTCCACCGCGTCATTTCCCTTCAGAATCACCGAGCAATTTCGGTCGTCAGGGCACTTGTCGAGAATCTGATAAAAATAAATTCAAAATAAAGAATTTAAAGAAATAAACATAAATAAAAAATAATAGAATCTAAATTAAAAATAATAATTTACCAGCAAAATCTTATCGCTCCCATCGGCCAATTTGATGCTTTTCTGGCAAAACTGGGGACAGAATCCAATGCTCTGCTGAATCAACTGTGCATCGGAACTCGGCAGAATATCAGCACCAGTGCACCGGGCCACTCTTTGAAGAACTCTGAAAATTTGAACAGCCTTAAAAATAGCATGAATTCAATTTTCTGATTTTTTAAATTAAAAATATAATTTTATTTAATTATTAAAAAAAAAAACTAACGTCGACTTTACATTGACGGCCAATTTGACCGAGTTTCTCTTCAACAGTTCCGCCGCGATTCTGGACACTCCGCCTTCAACCAGCAAAAGGGTGGGTCTTCGCGCCAAAATTCGGTCGACCTTGAAATTTGAAAAATTACAAAAATAAGTTTTAAAAAACTAGAAAAAAAATATGATGAATTTAGAACAAATCGCAGAGTTGGCTTTTCGGCAAAATTATTTGAATTTTGCCGAAAAATCGACTCAAACAGAAGAAATAAAAATAAACGACAAAAATACCTGTTTCGCCAAATATTCGGCTTCCTGAAACATGATGGGCTCGATGGACGATAATTTGCCCTGGATTCTCTCGTACTCGATGGAGCCGGCCACTATCATGATCGAGGCCTGGCGAGGCTGAAATTTGTCTTTATTCTTCTTAAAAACTTGTCTTTATTATGTTCCAAGTTTAAAAAAAGAATATTTATCAAAACATTTTTTAAAAATAACCTCCTCCAAATGAGCTTCCTTATGTTGCAAGTTCTTCGAGCACACCACTCCCCAGATCGTCTGAAAGAATTAAATAAATTTTAAAATTAAAAAAAAAAATGTTTAATCAATAAAAATAACAGTATACCTCAGATTTCGGCTCCTCGACATCGACGTGCAGTTTCTTGATATGCACGTAGTCGAGGATGTTCATGGAGTCTCGCTTTTGGACGTCCACGGTAAGCCGATTGGCTATTTTATCCGCTAAATTCAGGACGATTTCTTTCCATCTGAAAAATGAAATTAAAAGACAATTTTCAATACTTCTAGAAAAACAATCAAGCAAGGCTTTCATTTCTCTACCAATTTTACATCTTTCAAAAATAGGGCGATTTTTAATGGACCAGATTTTTGGTAAAATGATAACACTTTCTATTTTCATCACCTCTTATCACTAATCTGCTCCCTCTCGAAAAGATAGTCCAGCAATCTTTCCGCAGTTTTCGCGAAAGCCGCATTCGTGTCGACGTCAATTGGAGCATTTCTGGAGATGACGATGGTTGACGGGGAAATTGTTGTGATTTCACTGTAAAACGTTTTTTTCTTATCACTAAACTATTTTGATCAAATTCTTATAAATAGCTGATAGATTAAATTTTGTTTCTTATCACTAATCAAAGATGTTATCAACCTTATCACCAACCCATTTTCATCAAACGTCATCTTCTCATTGGCCTCGATCACTTCCGAGGTGAGGCTGACCTTGTCCTAAAAGTCTCTTATCACATAAGGAAAAAGTGAAAGTGTTCTTATCAATAATCAGATTCTCCTTTATCATTTTTAAAATCTTATCAACCTCATCAAGACTATTATCAATTCTATCATTGACCTTACTATTCTTATCAATCTTATCACCTGAACTTCTTCCCTGCTCCTATCAGCGGATCCAGAAACTGGCGTTGATTGACCGGTGGGGGTGGCCTGCTCGAGACTTCTGTTCGACGAAACGTTTCGAAGGGAAGATGATGAATCAACGCGCTACAAAGGCAAGCCTTTTTCTTATCACCAATTTTGCCTCATCGCTGATAAAAAAAAGCGTTCTCTTATCAGACGGAAAGAAGAGTGTCTCTCTCTCTCTCTCTCTCTCGTTAATCTAATCTCTTATCGTCTTTTGAATGTTTGAACTTTTGCGCCTTATCACTATACCATTTTCTTATCAGAAAAGAATGGAGTTTCTTTAGTTTTAGAAAGAAATAGCATTTAGCAACTAACTTAGGCCTTCAAATTTTAAAAATTTACCGTCCCATCAATGCCCAAGCTCTGAGTTCCCGAGTCTATGCCTCTCAACCAGTCGGGACCACTTTCGTCGTCTTCTTGAAGGGCGTTATGAGCGTGAAGCTGAAATTAGGGATTTGATATATCCTTCAAGAAGAGATCTAATCTATCATCCGGATTTTTAATGTATATTTTAAAATGAGGATTTCACAAATCCTCAAAATTTCATATATTCCCCTACATGTTTGTCACTGCTGCTATCTCCTGATGACGACGTTCTTTCCGCTTGAACCAGCAGTAGCTCTTCGACGCTGAGCATAGCGGGGAGTCTGTTGGTGGGCGGGGCCAGCGAGAAGGAGGCTCTTCTGTTTTGAGACTCTGGAATGGTCCCGAAATTTCCCGAAGATGGGATAGACGCTTTGGGAGTTCCTGAATATTATTACTTTTTTAAAAGATTTTCTAGAATGTTCTAAATATACAACTTTTTTGACTTTTCACTCATTTTTTAAAATGATTTTCGTTCTCATTTTTAATTACTTTTTCCCTAGAACATTATATGTTTTGGCAAAAAGTCTCTCGCCTCTACCTGGAACCGAGCCAATCCCCGTATCACGTCCTCCTCTCAATAGTTGTGGCGAGTTGAAGCCGTTGTCCCGATCCGTGGGCGCCCACATGAGATTTCCTTAAATTTTTAAATCCTTTTTAACAGAAGAAAAAGAAAACCACAAAATCTAGCCATTACAAGAATCATCTGCATGCAAAAATCGCTAACTTTCAGAACTTTTAACAAATACAACTAATTTTTTCATGCTGCAGTACCTTCAAATAATCAAAAGTTCGAACTTTTCGGGCATAAATGGCACAAGTTACATCTCTCGATGCCAAATGATATCAAAATGGTATCCTAACTAATAAAAGCGACACATGTACGACATACCAGCGGACACGGTAGCAATAGGTGGAATAGGTGTATAGATGGGTGGAATACCCTCTGTCCCAGATGAGGTCAGCGTGGCGGCTCCCGAATCCGACGACGTCAGATTCATCGATGACGTCACGCCTCCAGAAGTTGATTCATCGTTGGACGTCTTCCGCCAAGCGGTCGACAATTCGTCCGCCGGCAAATATTGAGACATCATCTTGGCACAGTAGTGGCAAAGACGCAAGTCGCCGAGGTAGCCTGAAAAATAATTTTAAAACGAAATTCGATTTTCTTCAATTTTTTTAGCAAATTTTCACTTTTACCTAGTGCGGATCCAGGAAAATGAATATTGCAACACTTGGAGCAGAAAATTTGACCACAGACTCTGAAAAAAACATTAAATTTCACTTTTTCGAAAATAAACAGAAATATTTAATACCGGCAATGATGCCTGCGTCTGAACGTCGTGAACCGCTCTTCGCACTGAAAATGGAACCTGCATTTTTAACTCAAGATTTAAATTACATACCGAAAAATTCTCGCAACTTCTATATGCTAAGCTTCATGATCATTTAACGTTAAAATTAACTTCAAGAAGTTTTTCGATTTCAAAATTAACTCCAAAATCTCTCAACTTCAAGGAGTGTCTTTCCAACTTTCAAATATGCTCACCTGATAGCACTCTTTCCCTGTCGAATCAGGCATCCAATACTGTCGGAAATTGGACCGATTGTAATCCTGCAGTCGGGGCTTGTTTCCTTTGAGCAGGGTGGTGAGTTTGTCCGAAAACCGCCTGCTGTTTGAATTGTCCGGATTCGAATCGATGCCTGGAAAAAGTAAAACTAGAAAAAAACAACATTTTCAAGTTTTTTAAAGACGTTTTCCGAGTTTTTTCTTTAATCATAAAAATCGGAAAATAAAATTCAAAAATGAAATCTAAATTCTTTTTTATCGATTTTCTACAGAATATTCTGGTAAAAAATAAAATTAAAAAAAAAAAAAACCCACTTAGATTAGAGGGTGAATCCAAATTCTGATTCGAGTTGCCCCGATTCTTCCGAATGTTCAGTGGAAACTCCGCGCTTCCCGAGGAATTCGAGGCAGCGTCGCTGGGCGCTGAACTTTCTGTGTTCACGGAGAGAATCGTTGAAATGCCACCTCTGGAAAAAATTTTAATAAAAATATTTTTTTCTGAAAAATAAAGAGACCTTGTATTATTTTCTTGAATTTTATTCTTTAGCAAAATTGTGAGAAAATACACAAAAAGCGTGTGTTATTTTCCCGAAATGTTATTTTTTAACAACATTTTGCAGGAAAGCTATAAAAACACTTTATTCTCTTTAAAAAAATCCCTATTTTCAGATTAAAACTATTTTGCAAACCTAATAGTCGATGGCCCTGCGGGGTTGCTGAATTCTGGCTGACTTGTCGTTTCAGTTGGGATATTTTGATTCGCCGTTGGAGTTGTTGGTGTCGAAACGTCACTCTTCCAAAATCTCCCGAATAGCCCGTTCAGGACGCCTGAAAATTATAGATTACAAAAAGCAAATCATAAATCAGTTAATTTTCAAATTAAAAAGAAATACTTTGTTAATGGCAGTGAGTTTCTAAAAATCGCAGAATTAGGAATATCCAAGTTAGACTGCAATAATCGCATGAAATGTTTAATCTCGAGAAAATCTCCCGACTTATTCGTGTCATCCAGATTCTTATCTTTTCAGGATTTTCATCTTTCAACTGGATATTTTTTAAAATGTGTTCTAATATTTTATTGTTTTCTAATCTAAAAAGGATAACATTCTTAAATGTTTTTAAAAATACCAGAAGTCTGTTGAGACGCCTCGTCTAGTGCCTCATCCTGCAACCGATCGAAGAAGATGATCCCATTTCGGGTCGAATTCTGCGTCGATCCCCCGGGATCGTCAGTCATGCTGAATCCAAAAAGTCATGAAAATTTCAAAAGTGACCCCCAAGAAATTTATTTCAGTTCACCACTATCGCAATTTTTTTTCGTCCACTGGTTTCTTTTTTATTTTTCCTAAACTTCCTGATCTAATATTTAGCTAATTCTACAAATGGTGGTCATGATGGACTGATGAATTATACAGAAAGACATTCCGAATCCGGAAAATCACGAAAATCACGAAAAACCCGAAATTCGCGAAAAAAATCGCCAAATAGACCACTTGGCCAATATAAAAACGAAGGATAACGCGATTTACGCAAGCAACGGAGTATGAACGACGAAAGGGTGGAAAGAGTGGAAAAAGCAAGTATTTGAAAAGAGCTATTTCTAGGGTTCCCAAGCAGATATGCCGAGTTTATGTTTCGGACAAAATTCTTGTACAGAAATGTCACTAGGGATGTAAGTAAGACTTTCGTGAAGGAAAAATAAAAGAAGACTCCTTGACCGAAAAAGCGCAAAATTGTGACCTTCGAAATGAACACATCTTCACTGCACAAATTCGGCTTATAGACAGACATTTTACGCTGATTTTTTTTGCATAGAATTATTTTATCAGGTTTATCGTCTATCTAGATGGTGCCATTTGAGACATTTTGGGTTTGAAGGGTGCTTCTTTTCTAAATTTCTCCCTTCAAACTCGCGTTTCTACCACAAACGCATTTCTGCAAGGGGACGAAGCTTGGGAACTCTAGCCATTTCTCAGTTTTCTTTCGTTCAATATATCGATTTTTCGTTTTTTATCGATTTATTTATTGTTATTTTTTAGAGAAAGTTCACCCATATTTGTTAGGTGAAATAGCGTTGATAAAGAAGAAAAAAGGGATGAACTTTCAAAAGAATTTTAAAAAGCGATTTTTTAAGAAAACAATTTAAATGATTTTTCTAGAAATGCCGCCCCCGCGCCGTGTTGTCCGCGCGCCCCCGGGTCACGTCTCCCCGTCGACGTTGGGTAGTCCGTACAATAGCCGAGTTTCGTCAGGGTTCGAACAAAATTTTTTTTTTTTCAAAAATCATTTTTTAAATATCAAATTCCAACAAAACTTAGGCTCACCACTAGTTATCATCCTTTTTCTGAGAAATAATATGAAGAAGAGAAAAAGAGTGGTGACTACAAGGACCCAAAACTTACAGCTTTTAGAAAAAAATACAAATTCCCTGTAGAAAAATCCTAAAAATTAGAAAAAATAACAAAATTTCAGTGACTCGTCCCATAATCCATCGACGCGTTCTTCTGACTCGTCGTCGTCGGATTCGGGTTCTCTGACGTCGAGTGGGAATGACGAATTGACGTCTTCATCTGACGAGTCAAGCTACGACGAGACGTCGCTGTTCGAGCGAATGAGAGGAAGCAGTGAAGAGGAGAAATCGGCTGAATCTTCGGAAGATTGCAGGTTTTTTTCGTCATTTTTCAAGTTTAAAAACTTCTAAACTTCAAAAATAATCAGTAGTTCTTTTAGAGTTTCGATGAAATTGAATTTTTTTAAATTTGACTTTCAGCAACGAACACATCGACGAGGCTGAAGACGAAGAGAGTGGGAAATCTGTGCCCAGTACGAGGTCGACTAGGTAAGTTCAATAAAATGTAAAGGATGCCTCAAAAAATTTCTTGGAACAAAATAGTTTTTATTTTATTTCCAGCACCAGAACCATTAAATCCGATGCCTCTTCCTATGGTTTCTCTTCGCTGGAGGAATTCGGATACCCGGAGAAAAGTGGGGATTTTTAAAAATTATTTTCTCAAAAAATCAGCAATTTTTCAATTTTTATTTGAATTTTCAACAAAGTTCTAAGATCGTAGTTTTTCATCAAAATTCGGACTCATAGAAAAAGACATTGGAACACCGGGACACCAGTTGGAAAAAGACACCGGTTTCTCTAAGAAATAGTATGGAGAAGCAAGAGAAGAAAAGAAAAAAGCCGGTGTCTTTTTCTATGAGCCAAAATTCGTGATTTTTAAAATTACTGATTTGTTTTTTTATAAGTTATCGATTTTTCAGAAGACATTAGCGAGTCGAGCACGGTGGTAAGACAGTGGATTTCCGCTGCGAAGTCCTTCTTCCATTCTGAAACCCCGCCCGTCACCGCCACCAAGGTAAATTGTATTGTTTTCAACCGTACTCTGAGACAGTTACGTTGTTTATTATTCTTATTCCAAAGAATACATTCTTTTTATACCGTACTTTGAGAAAATGGCGTTGTCTTTAATTCAGAAGCCTCCCCGTCTGAGCAGGAAGCTGCGCGTCGCGCCCCGCAAAAATAAGGCCCCCACTTGGCGTCAGGCTTATAAAGAGGTGAATCAATTTTAAAAATCACTTAGGTTTTTTTATTATTTTTTTTTTTGATAATTTGAAGAATTCAGGTCCAGCGTCGCAAACGCGCTTTCCAGAAGCCGGCAGTATGCGAGAAATTGAGTGATGGTTAGTCATAGTTTTATAAATTAGCATGAAAAATTTCTCAAGTAAAAAAATTCGACTTGCCTAAACGAATTTGATGAAGATGATCAAATTTTAGGCGAACTTGTTCCAGTCGAGTATCTGAAGTTTCCGACAGCCGTCTCTCCCTCCGACCTCTCGCCGCGACTCGTCGAATCGCTCGCGCGCATCTACGTCGACTCTCCTGATATCAGGTGTGTTAATTTTGATTAAATTTTGTTTCAGAAATAAAATTATATCTGAATAATATCAATTTTACATGAAAATATTGGATGCCAGACTAATTTTAATCGATTTCAAAAATTTGAAACGAACTTTAAAAGAATTAATACGGCGAATTTTATAGTTTAAAAAAGCGATAATTTTTGAAGGGGAAACTTTGTTAAATTTTCAGAACGGGCATTGAGTCTGAGCACGGTGCGGAACTGAGCGCGGATCAGGCGATGATCGGACCGCACGTCCTCCCCGTGGTGCACAAGAAGCGAAGACGCCCCAAGCGTAAGATCAAAAATCCGGTATAATTGAGGGATTTTTGAAAGGGTGCCATATTTTATCTTTTTTCTTCATGACGCCAATTTTCTTTGATACTGCATCCCGGGTAAAAATTCGAAGATTTTTATCTTTTCTACTGCTCAAATTAATCTACTTACCACATTTTTCTAACGATCCAGCTCTAATAGTAAGGTAGCCCTAACAGTCTAATTTTATCAAATACTCGAAATTTTTTCGCCATGCTTTTATAAATTCAGTTTTATCATGCCTTTATTGATTGAGATAAAGAATGTTTGAATAAGAATATTTTTATTGAAGGTTACAAATATGTGCAAATTTATGGTGTTTTATAATATTATTTTTCTCGTTTATTATTTCTGCTTATCTCCGTTTTCATCAGTTCACAGAATAGCCATATATGGGATTGCGCAATGCACGTTATTCCTGGTGTATCATCTGGCATTGGTACTCTACATCTACCCCCTCCAAATTAAAATCAATAATTTGCAAATTTAAGAATTCCCCAAAATGAGCAATAATTTTGCAATTTCAATTTTCCATTTTTTCTTCGCCATAATATTGACTCATAAACCTTCGCATTTTCTCATCTTTCTTTTCTTCTAAAACCCCTCTCTTGATTTTCAAGGTTACCGTATTGACAGATTCTGACTCGCCATACAAACAAACAAGAGATTGATTGATTTCGGAAAATTGGGTCCAAAAACGGTATAGGTTACCAAAAATGAACTTTTTACCAAAGAATGGTGCCCCCTACTAAAAAATGGTAAGCAGTCCCAACTTTCCCATAAAAATAAATAAACTTCCGAAGCCTAATCCTTTCCTTTTATTTTTTCCAAATACGGTTGGTTGGCCCGAATTAATTTATGAGTTTAGGACCTTACCATAAAAGGTAGCGAGTTGCACATGAAAGGGATCAAATAAACCGCCTAGGATATAAAATTGGAAATAGCATGGATCAGAGAAAAGGACGACAATTGAAATAAAGAAATTCAAAGATTTTATCTTGGAGATATGAACTTTTTATTGACCCTTCTAAAACTTGTTCTTTTTCGAAAATATTTTTGATATCTAAAAATTGATTTATTTTTCGTATTCAAGACAACCTTCCTTCCGCTGTAATTATCGGTTTCCTTTAGAGCGCCGGCGAAGGATAAAGCTAAACCGCTGCTGAAGGGAAGATGCCAATTAAATCGAGCTTTGTCTAAAAATTTTAAAAATTCAGAATTTTCGACAAAAAACTCGTATGTCCTGAAAGTTTTCATTTTACTGTATAAATTGTCAAAGCATAACCCTAAAGAATGAGGGATCTGATATATCCAGAGGGTATGGATGTCTTTTTAGATAAGGCGAATGTCTAGAGGACATTAGACTCGTGTCAAATTGTCAAATGTATATCTCCGACCTAATGGATAAATTTTTACGGATTTACCGTAAACTCTCGATGGAATAAAAAATTAATTGCTTCACAATGCACCTGGCAGATTAACACTTGTTGTGCAATGTTTTAGCACTTTTCGGGGCGGACTTCTTTATTTTTAGGGGATATCCCGCATAGAAATTTTTGAGATATATTAACTTCATTTTTGGATATATGAAATCCCCTTCTGAAAAAACCTTCGAAATAAAATTCAAAGCTTATTACAAATTTCTTGAAATTTCCAAGATTTCGAATTTTAAGTCCAAGACATTTCACAAATCTTGGATCCCGTGATTCAGAACAATATCCAAAACCCCCCACTCTCCATATAATGACCCTTCGAGTTTCCGGTATATTTCTTTCTCTCCATCTTTTCCGCTTCCTTCATTTTCCATACTATTTCTCCTCCAGCTTTTCCTGTATGTCAAGCCCTCAAGACTGACAAAGACAAAGATGTATGTCAGACGCGGGATTGGAAGATATTGGATAAACAATAGGAAAAATCTTCCCGGGTTTAAATTTTGCTCCCCGAAAATGAAATTTAGTCCCCAAATTTGGGAGTATTTTGATATCTTCGGGGCTATTGAAGAATATCGTCTACCGTAAAAGTCACATGAGCACATACGATAATTGAAAAGATAATTATTTATCTTCACACCACATAAACTCATGAAAAGATAATAGCTTTTCTTCTCACCGGAGCGCAATTTCAATTTCCGGAAATTTTACGACTTTTGGCAAGACGCATCATAATCGAATGAAAACGTAATAAAATAGGATATGCCAAAATTATACCCCACCCATTTTGGGGTCTATCTTTTAACACAGACAAAATTTAGGTAAGCCAATTTGAATTTCTTATTTTCTGCCCACCTTACCATATGCTCGGATCAATTTTCTTCCTTCTTTTTCTTTTTTCTTTGTTTTTTCATGCTATTTCCCTTTTTGAAAAAGCCGACGTTATCTTTCTCGTCTCCAAATTTTATATGCTATTTCTCAGCCTATAATTATGAGAAGACGCGCGCAACTTTTTCTATCAAATGTTCGTTCTTCTTTTTATTTTCCACTCTTAGTTTCATACGCTATTTCTTACACTGAAAAATGCCAGGAGAAAACGTAAAAATTTTCTCGAGAAAAATCGAAATTTTCATTAAAACTTTCTTAAAATGCTCATCTTACCATATAAAAATTCATAAGAAAATGATTTGATAAGAGGAAAAAAATCGGATAAAAATGATCAATCTTAATAAGATTACCTAATTCTACAGTAGTCTAAAATTTGAATTTTGAATAGCACAAAAATAGAGCGGAAGAATAAAGGATTCTCAACTCTATTGTATCCTTACCACAAAGGTCGGCTACCATATCGGCGCCTAGTTTTGAAGGTCTCAAAATACCGTATCTTCCAAAAATAAATTTATATACCAGTCTAGTTTCAGGCCTATCTTTTATCATGAGAAAATTTTCCTGACCCCCATACTTTGAATCTTTTTTCAAAGCCTCGAATCTTTCGTGAAAGTAGAGCGAAAAGTTATAGGCTATGCGAAAATGCGAGAGCCTAGAGAATCAGAAATATAAAGAAAAAGGAAGTTTGTTTTTCGGAAACCCTCCCTTCGTGGAATTACGGTAGCCGGGGCGAGAGTGAGAAATATTACGAAAAAACTGTAGATCGAAAGAAAATCGAGAAATAACGTTAGATTTCGAGAGATAGAAAGGAAAATGAAGGGAGAAATAGTGAGGGATAGAGCGAGAAAGGCGGAATGCTGTCTGGGATAATTGCGCGTAATTGCCCTGGGCGAGAACTCCTTTCTTTCTATATATGGGGGAATGTGTGTGGATGCAAAAGAGCGTAGAGGCGTATATGGCAAAATCGATAGATTTTTCTTCTGGAAAATAAGGGTGACGTCATTTTTTTAATATGATGTCATGACGTCTTTACTCCCCTTTATAGAAAAGAAGATAGTATCGAGACTGAAGAGAAAGAAAGAAATCGCTTCAAGTACCTTTCCACCAATAGAATCATTTCCTAATTTGCATATGTTTGCACACGTCCGTAAAGAGCCAATCCCGAGCATACCGTAATTTCGAGAGTTTAATTTCATATGTCTAATTATAGGCATTGGTATGAACTTCGATTGAAATATTGTAATCTTGGAAAGTTTGAAAAGGAAACATTTCATGATATGCAAATTTTTGCAGAGATTGTAAACTTTATATCCCAGCCGGTTTTAGCGCATCCCGTATTCGTCAACCACTTGCACCCCATTAAACACAACGGCTTTTTGCCCAGAGTGCGCTCGTAAAAACAAGGTGATCTTCACTTTGAGAAACTCGCTACGTCTCGCGTCACTATGTCTGTGGGAAAACTTCGAAGATCTCAGATTTCGAGTTTTTACATCTCAACCGTTTTAAGTTCCTATGCTTCATCATTAGATCTGAAATTAGATATTTGAGATTTCGGACGATTTTGAATGCCTACGCTTTATCACATGATTAGAGATTTTCTGACCCTATTTAGATTTTTAGCCCTGTAAGTGAGGATTTCGTCCTGTCAAGTAGGTGTACGCGCAGGCTCAAAAAAGGAGCATTTTCTGCGTCTTTTCACTCTCCTATAATGCAGTACTATTTCCCATTTGTGGAGGAAAGGGAGTAGATAATTGCAGGGCGTTGAAGACAGACAAGACATGCGAGTACAATAGACCAGAGACAGCGGGGGGTCATGTCGGAGAGAAAGAGAGGGAAGATAAGCAGAAAGTTGGAAATAGTATAGAAAGTTAGAGAGAAAGAAAAAGAAAAATCTTTCTTTTCAAATAGAATATTCGCAAGGTAAACAGGTAAAAAATTGAAAAATGTAAATTTCAAATTCTACACATAAACATAGAAAAAGCGGTGAAAATCGACCTTAAAATTACGGTAGAATGAATGAATAAGAAATAATAAAGCTGAAAAATTCATGTGCACTAACCATATAACGATCTTTGACTAAATGAACATTTAGAAGTTCTCCTAAATTGTGTAGAGACTTCTATAGATCGAAAGAAAATGATAGATCACGAAAAATCGAGAAAATCAGAGAATCCCAAGAAATCGACGACTAAAATGGCCAGAATTATCGTCGTCAGACCTCGGTCCGCAATGCAGAAATTCGGCTAAAATGACTGCCAATCACCCCCTCGTTGAGCGCCGTGCGGCTAATAATACGGTAATTTTGTCAATTGCTCTAGCATTTTTCCCCTCTATTTTTTTCTCTCATCTCCGATTTTCCCACTCACTTTTCCATCTTACGCACTTTTCCCACGCTATTTCTTCCTCTAATTTTCCAGCTCCTTTTCTCTTCCCCACACTATTTCACGTACGTCTAATTTTCCCTCTAGCAATTCCCTCACACTGCGATTTTCCTGCGTCTCTAGCCTCTCCTAATTTTCCATGGTCTCTAACCCCAGCAATTTTCTAGCCGTAAAATTGCCCCCTTTGAAATCGAGATTTCATACCGAACCATTGAAATATTGATCTATGTGATAAAGCGCACTTGAAAAAACCGGATGACATATATTTATTTTTACAAGATTTTTCTCCATATATATATTGGAAGAAGTGCCTTCTAGAATATATGGCACATGGAAAAGTTTCCATGGAAGGAAACTAGTCTTTCCGAGCGCCTTTTGGGAAGTGTTTGGGCAAGCAAGGAAGCCCCTCCAAAAACATACATGATGTAGATGGTACTGTAGTAGGAAAATGTAATACAACCACTTGTTATAAAAAATACAAATTTTGCTGAAAATCACGTGTGAAATAAAATAATTGTCGAAGAGATAGATTCGAAATTTCATATGAAACCTAGAAAAATACTTTTAAAAATTCGAACAAAACAATCAATAAAATAACCACTTGCAAAAATTCAGTCATTTCGAAAACTCGCCTGAGATACAGCACTGAAAATTTGTGACCATTTACGGCACACATAGTCAAACGGGGCCAATTACTTGGTGAGACGAAATAGCCTATAGTTAGAGAACGCAGACACAAACATGGAAATTATAAGGGAAAGATTCTCTGAAATTATGCGACGTTTCGAAAATCTCGTTATTTGTGATTACTCAATCCGCTTTTAATTCTATTCTTTAAAGTAGGGCGATTTTTGGCGGGAAATTGTTATCGCTAATCTTATCTTTGATTATCGAAGATTAGATCTTCGCTAAGGTCAATCACACCTTTACTGTCAGTTTATGGTTAGCGATATGCCAATCAACTTGATTTAAGTACGTCAAATTTGGAATTGACACGTCTTAAATTTTTCAGATACTTTATGCCGTATCATTTCCGTTTCTACTACTGTCCTTCAACATGAAATGAGGAAAAGCCTGATCTTCACTTATCAGTGGCATTGAATTTTGATGAAGATAAATTTCTAATAGCTATATTAAAAATCATACCATTTCTCGACGAAGATCAGCTTTTACCATACTCCAGAAAAAGAGCAGAAATTTCAAGTTTCATCCTTATTCCGATCTAATTTCGAGAGTTGACCTCTTATCAATCTGGTTGCCAGCTCTCAAAAATTTCGATGTATCGTCATTTTCGCCTCTAGCCCCTGCGTCCCGCTCACCTAACAATTAGCAGCAATTTGGTGGTGTTGTCCTGTGGTTCTTTTTCTCTCGCCCCTCTGAATTTCACCCGCTATTTCTCCGACCAATTGCCCAAAGCAATCATCTCCCCTCCCCGACATACCTCCAATACGCCAATCTTCGCTAATTCAAC
Organism: Diploscapter pachys; assembly: GCA_002287525.1. Classification (NCBI taxonomy): domain Eukaryota; kingdom Metazoa; phylum Nematoda; class Chromadorea; order Rhabditida; family Rhabditidae; genus Diploscapter; species Diploscapter pachys. The sequence goes on along the minus strand of LIAE01010208.1, from coordinate 47,412 downwards.
CAACTCTTTTGGGTCCTCGATACCAAAGACCCAAAAATAGTACACACACCTTATCAGTGATACCATTTTAGGTGTCAGCTACCATTTTCCAAAGTGGGCGCGGCCAAGACTCGTATTCTTGCAACCAATGCCCGCTGGAAGCCACGCCCCCCGAGTCACAGTCTCTCCTATTCAAAGAAAGGAGGAGAGGGAGAGACGGAGAGCGCTAGTTTCTTCGGCCCGTGTGTCTGCGTTCTACTTTCCCATTTACCAAGCACTACCACTTTTGGTAATCTGCCCACCGTTTTGTACCATTTACCAAAAATTCGCATTTTCAGATCCATTATGGACGAGAAGCCACCGTTCGGCGACTACGCACCCACCGCCAGCTACTGCTACCCGACATCAGGTACGGGCACGCCGACCCGTAGTGATTTCAATTCGCACACATAGGGGGCAA
>LIAE01010208.1:0-46923 GCA_002287525.1 Diploscapter pachys | reverse complement strand
CGACCCCTCAGGAAACCGTCATTAAATTGATCGCGCTTGTATTAATCTTTTAATTACCGAGCTGAGAGTTGTCATGTAGGCCACGCCCTCTTTTGGTTTATGCTTTGGTTTAGCAGTACTAGCTATACTTATGGCATAGTGTTGATATCATATATCACTTAAATTTAAATTGAATTTTTAAAAGTTCGTTAGTTCATCTTTTATAGAAATGAATTTTTCTTAAGGAATCTCTTCAAAAAGCTACAATTTGTAAATTCTTAAAGCATAAAATAAAAGTCCATAGTCTTTTATTAATATGCCATTTTTTGCTATTTTGAGGATTTATATTTTAGGGGCGTCAACGAATTCGAACGCCACCACTGCGACGCCCTATTTTTACACGATGAATTACCAGACGACGCCACCTACGTCAACAGCGTTCCCCACGGCGTCGCCCACCCACTACATGCCATATCCGACGGGAGGTACCGCGAGCTCACCTGAAGGTAAAATGTGTTGATATACCAAACGGGTTGAATACTTCAATTTCCAAGTTGCCTCACCGAGGTGTTCTGACTTAAGTCCTACTTAGGTCTATTTTGGGTGTTATTTTTGGTTTTCTCTCGTAGAACGATGAATTCCCTTTCGAGAGGGAGCTGATCCTCAATATTATTAATTTCCTATTGAGAAAAGCTGATCTTCATCACTATTTGGGGGAAAAAGACGGATTTAGAAATCGATGCTTCAAGTGGGAAGAGAGAAATTTTGCAAGATTTGCGCGACCACACACCCCATAATTGCCTGTAATTTGGCCTTAAGCGATGTACAGTTTGTAGGGAAAATCGAAGACTTCAAGAAAATTTTCAATCAATGATGAGGGATAGGATTGAAATGGATTGTATACCATGAAGTTTAAAAATTTCTTACCAGATGCTAAAGCATAGGACGAAAAATACCTTGGGTATGGAAAAGTTAACCTAAAATTTCAGAGCAACTAACCACGAAAATCATTGAAGGCGGTGAGGTGAAAATCAACGGGAAGGGCAAGAAAGTCCGAAAGCCGAGAACGATATACTCCAGCCAGCAATTACAAATGCTACAGAAAAGGAAAGTTTCCGGAATTTATTTCTTTTTAGTTTCTAAATTTTTATTTATTTTCCCATATATTTTTCCCGGGAGTTCATATATCCCACTTCTGCGTTTATCTAAACTCTCACAAGATATTCATAGTTGCTCTATTCATTATCTCAAGTAGCATTGACCCTTTGAATAACTTGTAATGCACCGCAATTTCTCGAGTTTTTCGCACTTATCCTTTCGCGATTTTTGCCGCACATTAGAATAAAATGGCCTATTTCAGTTAGTGCTCTAGCTGTATCCTTCATCATTGTTGTTTAAAATATGAGAATCCATTCTGTTGAAAAGTCTCAGATGATTCGCACTTGTTTCTCGGGACTTTGTCGATATTTTTGCCGATTTTTACCGCTCTTCGACCTCCTGCCCACAAGTTATCGCACCTCATGCAAAAATCGCTGCATATCTCCTTTTATCTTGTCACAATTCGCTATTGGCGCGAGATCTCTTGATTTTTATCTCTTAGCGCAAAAGTCATACAGAAATCTATAATTTGTTTTTTTTCCGTTTTTCAATTTATACCCATTAAATTATGACTATGAATTATTTTATATGCAATTCTAAACCCTAATTATCGATTTTCTTTTCTCCCAATTTTTAATTAGCTGCAATTATTTCGATGATCTTGTTTGAAAATTGATGATAGTTCCACTTTTCAGCATTTTGTTTTCAAATTTTACCTAATTTTGCCAATTTTAGGTTCTCCAAGACCCAATACTTGGCTTTGCCGGATCGAGCCGCTTTAGCAGCAGAGCTAAATCTGACTCAAACTCAAGTAAGATTTAAATTTTAGATTTTAAATGTCTGCAAAAGGCATATTTTTAAGATTTAACCAACTGAGTTAAAGTGTCCCCTGTTCCTTACCGTAGTTTCTCATTTTTCCTTTCTATCTCGACCCACTATTCTCACATTTCGCGAGATATTGGCGCGCCATATTCTCCTTCTACGGTATTGTTCTAGAAAAATTCGAGAAAAAAGAGAAATTCAAAGGATAGGAAAAGAATGGACAAAAGAAAAAGAAGCGAATGAAAAAGACGGACTAATTTTTGCACATCACGATATCTTTGGATGCACGCTATGTAGGGTATAAGATTTTTAGGATTCTGAAAATTTTGATCTTTTCTAAAATAGGAAAAGCGACCTTTTGTATTCCACACCCGCCTTTTTAGGAGAGGGTAGGAAGGTAGAGGAAAAGAAAGAAGTGGGTGTGGAGTACAGAAGGTCGAAAAAATCAATCTTTAACACGAGTTTCCCCAAAAAACTTGATTGACATATTGACTTGTCATTTTTCAGTCAACTCCCGTTTTTCTTTAATCCCTTTTTGATCCCCTTATCGCTAGAGGCGTTATATCTTCCATGCATGGGATAGTTTTAACTCATCTGAGAATAAATTAGAAACTTTAAGGTCTGACTACTTTTTCTAGCTGAACTAAATAATTACCTCATAAATTATTGATCTCTTTCCATATTTAAACATAGTCCAGAAAATACATTTGACATATCATTTTCCGTATGAATTTTTTTCTAATATTGAAGAATGGACTTCAAAAACGGTTGGTCTATTTCGATCGATGATTTTAATGATATGTTTGAAGCCGCTAATTTCGAATCTCCTACTTATTTTGCTCTCTCCATTTCACTCGATACTTCTCCTGCTTGACTTTTCCTTCTACAGTAAGATGGGCTTCAAATGACAGGTTTGACGGGGGGATACCTTGAAGCTAAGACTCTGAGACTGGAACATATCTCAATAAGTCATGCAAGTCATAACCGGAAATTTATCGATTTTGTTGATGCCAAAATCTGGGAAGTCGAAAGTGAGGGGAGGAAGAATGGATTTTAAGCCAGCCTCTCCTTTTCGCGTGCTATTTCTAGATGTTCTAACCACTAAAAATAGCTGTACATCACTTACACGCCTCCCAGATCTGGGCATCAGCAATACTTATTCTCTATAAGCAAAATACAGAATGTGACAAATAAAAAATAGCTATCTTAACAAAGACAAACCTTTAGACATAATTTATCTCCATCTTATGACTAAGGATAAACTTTTGTATCACGATATTCGAAACAGACTCTTCTGAAAAAGCCAAACCATTTCAAACAAAGACAAACTTTGTTCATCTCCTAAGTCAAACCATGCAATTTTTACCATCCCACCAATCTCTTTTTCTGATCCCATTTATCCCGTTTTATGGGTTCATCATCAAATGTGCTTTTTTACCACCGCGAGCGGCCTTCATTTTACTATCCTAGCATAAAAAATGCGAATAGAGTGTGAATTAGAAGAAAATGTGAAAGAAAGTGACAACAATCTTTGACATCGCTGTTTCAAATAACCGATGACGAAGAAAGACTTTATATTTTCGTGATCTCTTCCTCTCATTAAAGACAACGAAAAATGAAAAATTCTGATGCTGGATATTTGAGATTTCATTGTCATCGCCATCTCAAATCCCTGACGACAACAAAGATGAGAGTTTTCGTTGTCTGGAGGTCATAAACGCAGAGTCAGCATGTCAGAGTTCTCTATCTGTCTGACAGTTGCACATCCATGACACACCTGTCCATCACCTGTTTGTGGAAAGCGATGCGTGTTCTGTCTACAGTATTCCTCCTGCCTCTGCGTCTTTTTCCCGTGTTATTTCTCCATTTTCTAGTTTCTCTAGCCTTTTTCTCATGCTATTTTTCCCTTCTCTGCCTCTTTTCTCTCTTATTCTCCATACTATTTCCTAATTTTTTGACTTCTCTGTGGAGTGGTGACCTCCATTGGCATGTGCGCAGGCTAATTATCGTCTCTCCATAGACTGTGTCCTTTCGCGTTTCACTTCTCTAGAGCGAGGAAGAAGAAGAAGAGTTTCAAATGCGCAAACACGAAAATAGCAAAAAGGCGAATCCAAACACGTCAAAAATGACATATTTCCAACTTGAAACCTTTATAACTACAAAATTGATATAATGTTTTCTCGGTTTTAGCACTAAAATATTCCTCAGGTCATAACGAACAAAACCATGTATGATTCCCTGAAAATGAACTTTAATTTTACTACGATACAGCCCATGAAATTTAGAGTAGAATCTTAACAAAAAATAGCCCAACTTTAACACATCATAGTTTCTTTCAAATTCATCGATTTTACTACAAATTTGATGTCAAATTGTAGCTTATGACTTCGAGTACAAAATATATAAAATGCCATGAAGAGTTTCTCACAGAATGAAAAAAATCTAATAAACTTTAGGTGAAAATTTGGTTTCAAAACAAGAGGAGCAAGCACAAGAAGCAGAAAACGGGCGTGGAACGGACTTCGGATGAGGAGGGAGGCAGTACGGATCGAGAGTCGGGCGCTGACGGCTCGTCGCCGATGACTTGCTCGGATGCAGGCCTTGGAACGGCGAATGGATCTATGAATGGAGCTTGTATGGCCGCTCCGCTGACACCGACTTCTCAGGTATATTCAATTCGCAAATAATTTAACCTTATTAGGGTTGAAACAATTGAACTCCGAGTTTAGGAGCTTTCATCTAAAGCTGCTAGCATTTAGATGCCCCATATAAAACATTTCGCACAATATGTATTATCAATTGTGTCTTTCTGAATAGATCATATTTGTAGACTAACAACATTTAAATATGGAGATCAACCTTAACGTTTGAGATGTTTACAACTTTTAAATGAATACAATTTAGCTCGTCGCGCAACAACAGCTCTCCTCCCTCGGTGCGGCTCAGATCGGTACCCTTGCTACCACTCCAGCTGATTGGTCTGCTCTTGCAGGTATCATATTCTAAATTTAGCTCCATCATTAGTCTCGCCCAGCCTCAAAACAATTAACCTAGGGGTTATAATTAAAGCTAAGAGTAATCAATTGTTAACTCTGAATTTATAATCTTATTTCAAACTCACCATTTTATGCGCATTCTTTTAAACTAACCCTGAATTGAAATGAGAGCTCGGAATTTAAATACAATGACAAAATTTGATTTTCAGTAGCCACTACCGGAGCGGTCTTGCCTCCACCCGACCTTCCCCCGAATCCGAATCAATCAACGACCGCCCTGTCTTATGCCACGCCATTGAACACCTACGAGGCCCTGAAATACCACCAGATGCCGGATATGACCGCGTTCGGAGCCCATCCCCAGGATATAAAGCCCTACTTCGACAACGCCACATCCCTCTATTCCCCCTATAATTCCATTCCTCAGTACCCATACACCAATGGATGCTAAACACACACATACTCTCCATTGTCTCCGAGATGAATCCTTGCAAAGAAAGGAGGCAAGGGGTACCCGCACGAATCTTAGCCTATGTGTCTGCGCGGTTTTGCTCTCTGCTCCTTCTGTTTTCCTCGAGTCTCGATGCGTCGCGCTCGCAGGTTATAGACGTAGAGTGCATAAGACAAGGCTCATCTCGGGGACAATAGAGAGTGCATATGCGTTTTCCGAGGGAATTTCTAAAAGGCGTATTTTTTGTAAATTTTCAAACCTAAGCAAACACATGTAAAAATGTTATTGAACTCACTTGAAATTTTTCCTGACAATCTTACCTAAAATATTTACTCTGGCCAAGAATTGGCTTAGGTTTGAGAATTGTTAAAATTTTCGACCTAAAAAAGAAATTCCCCTCGAAAGACGATAATCGATTCGTGACATTAGGAAATACACCAAGAATTCAATGATTTAACTTAACTTTAACAAAATCTTGTCAAACGAAAACTTCTTTGTCAAAACTTGCAATTTTTCTGATTTTCCGATTTTTAATACTTCAGTCTCTACAGTGCAGGGTTTAGTGTTCATCCCTATTTTCCAAGCAGTGCTCTATAAAATTTCCACTACTTACAATTTTTTTTGCAAAAGATCGGACCCAAAGCTTTATCCATTATACCATCAAGCCTCTAGAATAAGAAGATCTCTTTTTCTAATTTAAAATTTGTTTGGAATGCAATTTTTGCTTGCTTTGACCCAGTGAATTATTATTATTATTATTTAGGTTGCTTGAAATGCCGTAATTTTCAATAATAATGTAATTTTAAAAGATTACGGTATTTAATATTTTGTAAAGTCTCATTTGGAAAAAAATCGACAGCTAAAAATGTTCAATGATTTTTGCCATTATTTATAACCACCTTGATCATTTCAACGTAATTCGAAGATGTTGTGATTAAAAATAGTTTTACCTGGCTTTGGTGAAAGCTTTACAATTCAACAATTAAAATCCCAGAATTCAGACCAAAACAGGATTTTCCCCTTTATTTTTACTCGCCGAGCTTTATATTATGACTCTCGTATATATTTTTGGAAATCTCATATTTTTGCGTGCGATATATATTTATATATTTTCTCTGACATTCACAAAAATGATGATGCAATTTTGTCTAGATCAGCAGAATTTTATATGATAGGATCGGAAATTTCCCCAAAAATCTGCATTTATAAATTGAGGAGCAATTTTTAAAACGCGGATCATAGTGAACTTTCTTTCCTGAATATCTCTATTTTGAATAAATCTTCATTTTCGAACACGTTCTCATGCGTTAAATGACCATTAAATCAGATTTCGGTCATGAGAAAAATGAATTGCATGAAGACAAAGACTTAGCGATTTTAAAAGACCGAAAACATGAAGAATTCCCGCAAAGGTGATTTGAAAAATATGGGAAATTTAAGAAAATTTATCTAGAAACCCAGATTTTCAAATTACTTTGATGAAGATAAGCATTTTCCGATGAAATTTCAATGTTTTGATGGGATGTGTGAAATGACATGAACCTGTCGAACGAACACCTGTTGCCAGTAGATTCGGCCAAAATATACTACCGAAAGATGAACGCTAAAATCAATGGACCGAAAATAACACGGTATCAATGACTCGCATTTTATTCTTTTGTATAAAATCGAACATTTGAAAAAATATTATCTAACTAAAAAATGTCTAAGAATAAGTATTCTTCAAGATTGTGATAGGAAGAAATCGTAAATAACAAGAAAAATTGTCTAAATTATAAATTTAAAATGCTTGAGAAATGCAAGAAGGCTGAAAAATGGAATAAATTCTTGCAGAGTAAATATGTTTATCCATTTCTCTTCGAATATCGGTGAACTTCAAAGGGTTTCATGTCCAGCCATACTGTCAAGGCGGTTTCCGTGGGCGCTCTCAATAATTCACCCCCTCTCTTCTTTAATTATTCCGAGCACCCCGATTTAGACCAAGAAAAGGAAAACCACATAAATCGTGCTTTTATTTTCGAATTTAGAAAAGTCGTGCAAACATTTAATAAATTAGCGACAAAATCATTTCCAACCTTGAACAATTCGCTTCAAGAAAGAGTTTATTTCGATGGGATTGTTAGATAATTCGATTTAGAGCGTCTGTGAATGATCCAATCTACGGATAGGTGGTGACGCTGCTTTTCGAAAAGAACGCCAGAATTTCCGACTGAAACCAATGTTTTTTTGTCCAGACTTCTCAAAACGCAATCCGCAGAGAAAATAGTGTGTCATATCCCGAGAGAGAAGGAGAAAAAGAGCATGTCTTCTTTATCTCTCCCGGAAAGGTGCGCTATTTTTTCTGCAGAGGGCGATTTGCAAGCAGTGAGCAATGGCAAGGCGAATGAACCGCAACGCCTCTGAAAAGATACCGCCTTTCCTACGCCACATGACGTCCTTTAAAATAGGCTCCTAAAATCATATATCTCTTTAAAAAACGCTACAGAAAAATGCTTTATTTATCGAATTTTGATGGTGAACAAAGTAAACATCTTTAATCGCCTTCGTTAGCTGAAGACTGTCTTAGCAAGGAGGACCAGGAAGATCGTTTTCTTGGAGCTGAAATTTGTTTAATCTTCGAAGAAAATTCAAAGTTCTCTTACCAACGAGCATTTTCACTTGGTTTTTATGCGTGATCTGGATTATGCAAGGTGGTTGGAGCCAGGGCTCACCTAAATTTTGTTCAAGTCAGTGAAAGGGGAGGGACAAGGATGATCTTAAATTTTTACCGTCAATTTGCATCGGAAAACTCTTGTGGGTTTGAATGACGATGGTCTGACACTGCGCTAGTCTCCTAGCTCCTCTAACTCCTGAAGCGTGTTCAAGAAAAAATCGATTTTTCGAACAAATTTCTGAACTTACCAGCCTTGATTTGCCCCATTTGCACAGCTGATTCTAGCCCGACCAGCTTAAAAAGTTGACTTTTTGCAAAAGTTTAACAATTTCAAACCTCGATCAATCCATCACCAATGTCTTGAACCCTATGTTGTAGTTGCCCCTAAAATTTCCATTTCTCAACAAAAAAACTCTTTTAACTTACCTTTTCATGTCCGTTCCCTATGTTGGGGAAAATTATAGGCATCCTTTTGTTTTTCCTGCTTCGACCCCATAAATTCGAGCCTCCATAGATAGAGGGGATATTCAACAGGGCTATCCCTTCCAAGCTAGCGTCTTGCCCCAAATCTATTGATTCGCCATCGCACTAAATTAGCATATTTAAAAAGAACATGAAACGTCGATTCGAATGGTACCAACTTCCTTGGACCTAGATCAATTTAGGTAAAAATGATATTTTTGGTACCACAAAAATGGCACTCTTACCAGAATATCGATTTGTTCGTGGAGATTTCTACAGGACGACTGGAGACTTTCACTCGTAGCCAATTCGACGTACCTAATTTACAAAAAATCGAAATTTTGTTTTTTAGAAAATCGAACCAAAGTTTATTTTTGATGCGACTGTTGAATTTCTCTGGGAATTTTTCACGCATCACATGGAATCTATGCGCGATTGAGGCGTCCTAAAATTGTCCCGCAAAATTGTTTCGGAGAACTGTTTTTGTTCTTACCACTCCAATCGAAAAATAGTTGTTGATGATTTGATATGGTGGAGGCTCGCATTTTTCGCTCATTCTTCTAGAGCCTGAGGACTCGATCTTCAAGTGCCATCTATCCATGCCGATCTGAAAATTGGATATTTTGAACCCCCGAGTTTATACAAGCTTCGAATAAAAAGCCGATCTTCATCAAGAGAATATTAGATTTTAGTATATTCCCTCAAAAATTGAACATTTTTACTCCGAAATAAAGCTGAAATCTTCGTCCAAAAATCTTACCAAAGTCGATTTCTCTATCTGTTGAAGGATCTTGTGCAAATTTTCATTTTCATAGCCTCCGCCCCATCGTAAACATCTAAAAAATGAAAAATTTTCGGATCAGTGGCAAAAAATGCCGGAACCTAGCGAGATCGTTCCCGGTCCCTAAGGGCAGAATTGCGACTGGCGGTCGTCCGTGGGGAAAAGGCATTTTGTCCATCGAGTCGAGCACCCAACCAATTGTACCATCCCCGCCACAAATTAGAATATTGGCGTTGGGTAGATCGGCGAAAAGGGATAATCTAAAATTTGACTATTTGAAAACCATAAGTCCTCAAGCCATTAAGCCATTGCGAAATAGTGTATGGCTAGGAAAAGACATTAGAAGGTACGGGTTTTCTTTTCCCCCATACTATTTCGCATAGTTTGAGGGCTTATGGTTTCCAATGTTGCCAACACTTTCATTTTCTTGAGAAAAAATCTATTTAAAAAGGTTTCTTTGAGCAAAAATTATCAACACATACCCCGGTTCCGGTCCCGACTTGCTTAGATCATACACTTGTCTTGGATTCAATAAATATTGAAATTTCTGAAGAATTTTTATGCCCTGTTTGCCGCCACTTTTCGGATTGACCAATACTAGCAAGGGTCGAAAATTTGGTCCGGGAGAAAAGGCCTGAAATTCAACTTTTTTCTTAGAGCTTATCAAAGAGTTTATGATCAACTTACCTGCAGTAAATTCGAACCGTGCGAGTGATTCCTTAAGGAGGAAGATTTTCGTTCCAAAAATGCTGGAAAAATATGGGTTGGCGGTAGAATGTGATAGTTTAGGGATCCAAGGTCGCATTCCTGAAAGGGATATACGAAATTCTCCGATATACGAAATCTGGATATATCAAATCCGAGGGTGTATGGAATTCCCTTACCTGCGGTAGAGCGGACATACACTTGTGATGTACATAATTCCTGCACCATCGGCACCTTTTTCCTTGGAACGCCCCTACTGTAGCTCGACACTTAACGCATTTAGCAGTGGTATTGGCGTCCTAAAATTATGTGACGCCATGGGTGTAATATAGATAAAAGAGCGTCATATTAAAAGACGTCAAAATAAAGTCGTTATAAAAGGCGTGATACCTGCCAATGATGATATAATTTTTCGCTCTTCCCGTTCGAAAAAGTCTTGATGCAGTTATTGGCTGCCGAACGCACGCATCTTTCATGTACCGTGTATTTGCACACTAAAATTACAGCTATCAAACAGCTCAAACAGCAATTACTATTTGACGAGACCTATCTTTTCTCAGACTATTTCTCTCTACTTTCCTTCTCCCCACTGCCTCTAACTATAGCGTCTCGTCAAATAGTAATTCCCTTATCAACACTTTCCAAGAATCCCAACAAAATGAGGATTAATTATGAAAGCATGGAAAGGTAAAGTGAATATAATCCGATGCCAAAAGTTCGGACCGAGCTGAAACTTGGCCCAGGTGATTCTCTAACATCACTAATGCGATAGAAATCGAAATCTCTTACTCAACAGTTGGGGGGAGGCGATATGAATTTTCGCCTATGTGTATGTATTCTTATGTGACGTTTTTGAAAATCACATGTCGATCAATATTTCTATCTTGCTTACATGAGCACGATAAACCCTGCTTTCCCGACCATCCCACTAATAGGCTACAGCAAGCGTTGCAATAATTCGGTTTGTTAAAATGTCTAAGTTGCCACGAATGCGTACCGTCTTCTCTCATTTCCTTAAAAATGAAAGTTTCGTCTATTAAATATTCAAATATATGTTTAAATATACTACCGTATCGAATCCAAGTAATACTAGAAGGGGTATATTCGTAAGTCCGCCACGTCTCCACTCATCTAGAGAAACAGATCCGTCTTTGTCGTGGTCTAAGTCGTTCATAAGTTGACGAAGAACCTGGAATTCGATGAAGATCAGCTTAGTTTAGGTGTCCTCTAGGAGTAAAGAAGGCCGTTTCGTGGAAAATTGAGTTATTCTCTTATTAATTTAGTGAAGATCAGCCCTATTTAAAATCTTTTGGGAATAATAATTGGAAATTTGGACTTCTATAAAAATTTACTGACAAATTTATTTTGAATATATCAATTTTATATATTCATTTTTGAAATATTTAAAACGTGCTCCATTCATAATTTTCTTAAGATATTGCGAACCTGCTCCAACTCAATCGTATCCCATTTCTGGCACCTCGCCACATGCATCATCTGCTCGATAATCGCATCCATTTCCGATGTATCAAGTAGTCCATTCGAGTCAGAATCGTAGATTTGGAAGATCACTTAAAACCGATTTTTTAAATTAAATTTAACAAAAAAGCAGGAGATAAAATTCTTAAAGGACAACTCTAGGATACATTGTAAATTATTCGATTTAAGTGAAAAATATAAAACATTTTAACGCATATAATCTTAAGATTTAAATAGACTAAGGGTAAATTTTCTAAATTTTTGTTAAATTTTGAATTTCCCTACCCTCTAATTTATTCTCAGGGGTGTCAGCTTCTAGCAATGATAATGTGCAAATCAGTGGCTTCAGCGGGATTCTGGGTTCTTGACAAGAAGTTTGGCATGGGTCTGCCACACCTAAATTTAAACATTTTTTTTAAACAAAATTCTTATCTCTAGATATTTAAAAAAAATTTTGTATCCAAACTCGCTATTTTTATAAAATTTTTAGTTTTTTCAAAGGGTACCTTCTTCCGGAATTTTGTCGAGTTGTGGCCCATCATGAGACGTTTGATTCATCGTCAACTTTTCCAGTCGACCTCCCAGAGACTCGGTGAATTTTGTTTTGACCGTAAAAATGGCCTCCTCGAATAGAGAGGCGCGTCTTTCTGAAGAAAAGATTTTTTTAAAAGTGGTCACTTTATTTTTTAAATGAAACTTAACCCTTTAGGTTATTCATTTGATTAAACTTTGTAAATTTAAAGTTGATCTTCATCAAAAATTCTTTTATCCTATGATTTTTTCCTAATCTTTGATTTTTAAACATTTTTTCTGCTCTGGTAAGGTTCATCTGTTGTCAGACGTTTGACTTTTGAGTGACATTCTATAATTCCCAAAGGGCTTCTTTAGGGCGCGCTCATACTTCGCTCACGCTCACGTAAGCAAAAGAAATAGTACGCGAGGGTGAGAGAGAAAAGAAAAAGAGTATGTCTTCTTTGCGTCTCTCACACTCGCGTGTTATTTTTCCTGCACACATGAGTGTGAGCGTGAGCGGAGCATGAACGCGCCCTTAAAAGGATCAAAGAGTCTTCATATATCTTTATTCAAGAGTCCTTCTTTGAGTCTGGAACAAGATTTTGAAAACCTTTGCAAAATCTGAAAATTGAATTTTTCAGATCAACCATTCTTTGTGTTTTCGTTATTTTCGTGCGCGCAAAGATGATGCAGGTGATTTTTGCGTTTCTATTTCAGCCAGATTTCAGGCCTATGCTTTAACATAGGATAGTAAGAGGTGATGATGCAAATGCCTTGAAATTGAATTTTCGGGTGCGCGAGAAATTTTCCCCCAAAATTGAACATTTTTCTGAGTTTTTCATAATCCTAGAAAACTTAAATAAGAATTTGTCCTGATTTTTATTAACGGAAATTTCATCTTAGGAGGCATTATATCTTGTCCTGTCTAAGGATAAGATATATTGAAAACAATATACTTATCTTTGATATTAGCTTAGCCGTATATGAACATTTCTATCTTTAGACATCGGAACTAAGGCTTCTTACATCGTACTACAGCGGAAATATACAAAAAGTGCAAACTTTAATGATCGAATTAGAAGTCTTTGCATGTTTATACTTGTTAAAACTCGGAGTTTATAATTAGAAATGGAAATCTTAGGTTTAAAAATGCTTACCTTTAGACGGGGGCTTTGAAAATGATAGGAACAATTGTTCTATTAAATCTATCGGTAAGTCGCCTCCGAAATAATCTTGCAGAAAAATTCGAAACCCATCGAAACAGATCATCTAGAATTAATATTTTCATATATCTCAGGTTATATTACATTGAATTTTAAATTATTCGAGACAGTTTGGAGACCCTATCCTTAGCCATTATGATTGAAAATTCAAGATTTTACTATATAGTGAAATATAACAAATCGAAATTTTGAAACTGTGATGATAAAAGATAGGACTGAAAAATGGCCCTAATATTTGACATCTTTGACCTGTCCATCCTCAGATATAAAATGGCGATATTTTCCGTCAAGTTGAAATTCAATTAGCATATCTTTCAACTTTCTTGAAGAGTCTATAAATTGAAATTTTTGAAAAATTCGAGGAAAAAATGTTACATGCAGCAAACTCGCTCAGCCGAGCAAATTGTTCAGGGCTCAGAAGCATTTTTGCCCGAGATTCGAAAAATTCTAAAAGTTATATTTGTTTATATCAGAATCGTAAAATCGTCAAGAATATTTTCTATCTTTCGAACAAAATATTCCTTATAAAGCTTAGAATATTTTGACATGCGAATTCCGACAATTTAATTGATAGAAAAAAACGTCTAGGAAATTCAAGAATTGACCAAGAAAGCAAAGATTTTAAAATCCGAAATCTGAATAGAAATTTGAAGAAACTACAAAAATTGGATTTTTCAGGAACATAGGCCCTAAAATAGATATATCAGGTGAAAAGTAAAAGTTGTATTGTTGATGCCTAAATCTGGGAGGCGTGCAAAGTGGTGCAGTTGTTTTTAGTGGTTAGAAAATCGAGAAATAGCACGCGAAACGGAGAGAGACTGGCGCCTAAAGTCGCTTCTTTCAGCTTTCGGTATCAACAATGAATTTTAGGCCAAACCTTAATCAAATTTTAATCAATATCAGTTTTCTTCGGCAGAAGAATCATGTTTTTGAGCTGTGAACCCAAATGATTCAATCACAAATGGCTTATGCAAATCGCTCTCGTGGGAGGGACGCAAGAGCATATGAAAATTGACGTCAAAAATTCTGAGTAAGAAGGAAAATTGTATCAGTCGGTTTCCTCCCGCCTATGCTTAATCGCGAGGTGAGAGATTGAGTTTTGAAGAGGCAGAGAGGCGCTCTATCTGAATCGAGGATATATCGACTAACGACTTAACTCTGAAGGCCCGGATTAACAAAATCTCGAGAAGAGAGAGAAAAGAAAGCGGAGAAAAAAGAAATATTATGATAAAGTGAGATAGTCTGAGAAAAAGAGATGAAGGAAGTTGTAAAAAATATTGAGAGAGCACAAAGATAGAGAAAATATATGCATAAGGATGACAATCGAATAACTCTTCGGGGAATTTTCATCGCATGCCGAGGCATAGTCTCACGAAAATTTGAAAAACGTCTGGGGTATATGGAATCTCAAATATAATATAAGACGTGTTAAAGAATAGGGAGTTTATAATTTGGAAAATGTCCTTGATATATGAAATCCCGAAGAGATAAACAAGATTTCTGCAGAAGAAACATTAGTATGACACATCATTATCATTATCCGCTCGGGGATAACGACGAAAGATAAAGCGGGCTCCTCCTACTAATACATCAGATTTAACGCCCTTTATTATCTTTGTCAAATATTTTATCTTATCCTATTGAATGGGGGATTAGAATCAAGATTTTTGATGAAGATCAGCTTTCGTTTCTTACTAAAAATGGATACCTAGAGAAAATGCTATCTCATGATATAGAACTTGCAAAACTTTGAAGTTTTGCACAATTTGATAAAAGCATGAAAATAGCCACACTTCATAGTTTTCGATGAGTTTCCGGATATATTGAGGCCTACACTTTGGACTGCGAAGGAAACGGATATTTTCGTCCCAAAATTGAAATTTCACTTTATCACAACTTTATTTCTTTTATCGAAAATAGCATCACAACTGAATTTTAAATTTAAAAATAAATACCTTAGAAAGATAATTTAAATCACAACTATTTTTAAATTAGATATGAGCATACAAACCACAACCCCTTAACATATGGCAATTTTAATACTGGCCTGTAATTTTTGAAGATTCTAGAAAATTCTGGGAAAATTTCGGAAAATTCGAGATTTTCACTGATTGAGCAAAAACTCCTTGAGCGTCTTTTCATCCGAAACTTCCGCGTCGATGATACGACGGTTCTGGAATATTCAAAATTTTTAAGGTTTCTGGATTTTCTGGAACACACTACTCAACTTAAAAAAGTCTAGAATTTAAAGAAAATTTTAGTCTCCTTTTTCGAATTTTTATGAACTTACCTTCGCCCACTCGATGACCGTGGGGATGCAGGAGACTTTGAAGCCGTCCTCGGTGCGGAACGGACATTTCTGATCTTTCCAGCTGAAAAACCAAGCTATTATTTTGTTCAGGAAAAATCTCTGGGAAAAGTACTCATTTTCCTAATATTCAGAAAAAGAATAGAAAATTGATGTGAGAAGTACTCACAATTCATAGCCAAGTATTCAGATTAGGCTAGAATGGACTTACTAGTCCCTGAGTCCGACGTAGCAGGTGACAAACGTCGCCGTCAGATTCTTGACATCCGCTTCAGAAGTCACCTTGTCGACGACGGGCTCGGCTGAAGAAGGAGGGACACGGTAGGCAGATTACGGTAATTCGAATATCTACCTCTGACACAGTCCGGACACCAACTCTTCCCATCGACGTGCGAGCCGGAAAAGAAGATGAAGATACGGCCCGACGTTGTGCCAAGAATCTGAACCATAACGATTAAAATAAAGCTATAGTAACTCCTAGACTTTCAAATTTGAACTAAAGTGGTCTTTAAATTCGAAATTTTAAGTTATACGAAAATTCAGGAGAAAGCATGGTCTATAATTTAGATCGATTTATTTTGTATTGTTTGATGTAACATTTTAATTTTATGCTAGATTAAGAACATTTTAGAATATTTAAATTTAGAGCTACAGTAACCCTTAATTTTACTTTTAATTACCTCCTTCAAAGCCTCATATCCATTGACGGTCTTCTTAGTGAGCGTCATTTTGTACCTTAAAACTAAAAAATATTTTTAAACCAAATAAAATTAATGGATAGTCACTGGTCTAAAACCAAGATAAAACAAAAATTAAATAAAAATATATTTTTAAAAATCTTTATTCACATTTAAAAAATACCCGAAAGACAATATATCAGTAAATATATTGCGTTGAGAGTCAATATTACCCGTTCAACCTAAATTTCAAACGACAAACTTAAAATACCCGTTTTAGATTTAGCTTAAAAGGCAAAGTTTAAAATTTTTAAGTGATCGCGAGAAATACCTATTTCTAAATACCCACTACCTAAGCCTATTCTAATTTTTGCTTGATTAAACAAAGTTAAGCTAAAAATTTGGGGCACCGCTTTTTCGTGTCGAAGTACAATTTATCCATTCTCAGGTTAAAATGTAGGAGCGCCGATTTAAACCTAAATTTTTAAATTTTAGCCCTGAAATTTCTAGTTTAGCAAACTTTTTCCTGTTATAAATCTGAATTTTCTTCGTGTCATTTACGATATTCCTGGTTTTAATGCCCCGATGTACCATGAAAACGTCGTCCAGAATATCGAGAGTGTAGCCGGCCCGGCAGAGCTCCCATCTCTTAACATAGGAAGGGTTAGAAACTCAGAGGATCGATATTTTGGGCTCATTATTTCGAAATACCGATTTTTTCGATGAATATAACTTTTTTAATGATTTAAAATCATACCAAGACGGTGTTGTCTCTGATCTGGAACGGGAAAGTTTCATCATGAAGCGGGATATCCGACAAGGATACGAATTGCGGTTCCCAAGTCGCTCGATTATAGTTGACGTCTCGCGCGAAAATCCCCAAGCCATCCGAGGTGGTTTTGTTCAACCACTCTTCAAGGTTGGGAATTTCGTGGGCGCCTGAATTTTGAAAGGGGCGTCATCGAAAAATTGTCTAATGACGCTCCTAGCGTACCCTTATAATATCTGGCATGAAACACGACCGCTTTGCCTTCTTGCATCATATCATGGAGTTCAAATTTGTCCTTGGGAATTCTAAATTTTGTACTTTTGCAGAAAAATTCGATTTTTACAACAAAAAAATTACTCGTTCACTGTATCGTCAATTTCGAAAATCCTATAGACCAGGAGACTTTTCGGATTTCGGGTAAAGTGAACCTAAAATTTGTTCTGCGTAAGTAACGAATTTAGGTAAGTTAGAAAAGTTTACCGATGCGATTTTCCTGACTCTCTCTTCAAACCCCTCGTTGAAAAGGTGCTCATAATCTGTAATCACGACGAATCTGGTCGTCGAAAACTAAAATTTCGATTGTTTCAAAGATCATAATTTAAACCAAAATACCAATCTAGCGATGTTCCTAGCCACATTTGCTGGGTAGGCTGCCCGTTCTTCTATCGTTGAGGTGTAGGGTAGGCACTGAAAAAATTTGGGTGAAAATTAAAAAAAAAAAAGTTAAAGTACCCTCTCCTCCCCTTCGAAACCAGGCGCCATCTCAGAAATCCATGAGCAGTCTTGATCACTCGAAGCCGGCAACAAAATATGCGCTCTTAGGTATGTCGCTATTATAGGGTGTTTCTCCCTTATTAAGGTTAACTAAAAATTTCACTTTTTGCTAAAATTTTCTAAAAAAAAAAAGTTCTTACGAATTTCACCGTGCACAAATACTGATGGATGTTTCTCAAAACGACGGTTAGTGACACCGGCGCGTTCCAGTTTGATACCTGAAAAAGGGTATATGATGAGATCTCATCTTAATTCAAGATAAATCAACGAAGATCGACTTTAAATTCGCGCATTAGCTTTGATAAAACGAAACTAAATCTTCAAAACGTCATGATTTTCAATGGAAATATAACTTTTTCTTAAAGAAATCCGAATATATTAAATTCAAAATTTTCAAACTAGACTTCATAATAATCAACTTCAATGAGGATCAGCTTTT
Organism: Diploscapter pachys; assembly: GCA_002287525.1. Taxonomy (NCBI): domain Eukaryota; kingdom Metazoa; phylum Nematoda; class Chromadorea; order Rhabditida; family Rhabditidae; genus Diploscapter; species Diploscapter pachys. The sequence continues at coordinate 28,794 of LIAE01010208.1, read as the reverse complement.
CTCTTGAAATTCGAGATATAGGAAAATGGTATATAAAATCCCTGAATATATGATATCTCGTACCTGCTCTATAATCCTTTCATCCAATATATCGGCGGAGACATGCAGCGCCTGAGTGATCCTTTCAAATTCGACTTTGTTGGGCGAAATAACATCATAGTGCACGCAGTGTGGCTCGTAAAAAACGATTTTATTCGAAAAAGGACTTTGCAGATTCGAAGGGTAACTGCAATAGAGAAAAGGTAAGTTTTAAATATATTGGTTGGAAAATATTCAAGAGAAATTTTGTATGTCTCAAATTATTTTTCATTTTAAATGCAAATGATATATCATTTTATATTATAGCTTCATGATAGGTGTATGATGATAGTATAATGATGCAATAATATAAAAGTTCCATGATATCATTAAATCTTACATCACCTGATGTAAAAATTCACCAATACTTTGCTTTGTTTCAAATAAGGATATAAATTAGTCCTACTCTCCATTGTCTCCGAGATGAACTTTGCATATGCCACTCTGCGTCTATAATCTGCTAGCCTTAACTATGTGACTCTGCTCCATCTTATCTTTCCCTACTCTGAAACATTTTGCGCCACTTTTACGGTACTTTTGCGACAAATTGGGAGTGCTTCAAAGTATCGTAAAGTGAAGCAAAATCTTTCAGAGTAGTCCCTATGCTTGCGTCTCGCAGATCATAAACGCAGAGCGCATATGGCAAGGCGCATCCTAGAGGACAATGGAGAGCGAATACATTTAAAATGGCTCCGGGCCGACTCCCCCCCCCCCCCCCACTTTTTAAACCAACCATTTTTCCGCCACTATCTTTTAATGAGTTTAGAGAGAGTGGGGGGAGTAGAGGCGGTTCAAAAAGTGGGAGAAGTCGGTCCGGAGCCATTTTAAATAAGGCAATAATTAAGTTTAATTTGTCGTGTGCTTGACCCACTTGTTGTACAGGAAGTTGGCCTGAGGCTGGAGGCGAAACCATTGAAAGAAAATGAAAATCGCGGCGAACAGATACAGCGAGCACAGCGTTAACCTAGCCGATCGGGTCAGGCCCCGTAGGATTTCCATTAAAGTACCTGCAAATATCCAAAATAATAATTACTATTCTAAAAATATATTTTTTCAATTCAATGTACAAATTAAGACATCACATATATTAATTAAATTCTAAAAATAATATTTAAATTACTATATTTCAACAAAATCAAATTTTATATCATATTTAGAAAGTTAGGAGTTTAGACCAATGCATTTCAAGCTAGACCTTATAAACTATATTTTAATAATAAAGTTAAAATATTTATAAAAGTTTCCAAGACTGATTTAGATTAAATCTAAATCGATATTTCGAGTTTAATCAGATCATCTAAATATAAATCCCCGATTGTTCGTTTTTCTATAAGCACTTCAGATCAAAACTTGAGGTTGTTTACATTTAACGGCAAGACGTGACTTATATTAAGAAAAAGTGATGCGATATATTAAATTTCGAATAAATATGAAATTTCAAGGACCAAAATATTTTAGTTGCAAAATGGTTCAGTGATCAAACCGTATCATATCAGTTTCAAGGTTGATAATGCTATTTCCGCATCATAAAAATCAAATTTGATCTTTAAAAGGTAGTGCGTCATGGTAAAAAATATCTAAATTTCATGCGGTTTTCACGTGTATTTACCTAATACTACTCGCACTTTTCCCCAATTTATTTGGAAATAAAAAGTTAGCGTATTTCCCAGTAATCTATGACGCCTAAAATGTGCAAATATTTGAACTTTTTCGGAAAGGATCATATCAATTTTTAGGCAAGCAAAAAAATTTCTTGTAGATCACCAAACATGTCCTTGAAAAATTTGAAGATTTTCTGGAATACCTTCCTACGGTTACTACTTTGGACTCCAATCAATTGCTTTGATAAACACTGTCCATTTTTAGACTCTCATTTTGCAATGCGTTAAAGTATCAAAAACCAAAACGCTTAAACCTAACCACTTAAAGTCGATATTTATATGTTTAAGAATCAAATTCTAAAACCGACTTATGTATATTTAAATAATTGACTCACTTTTTATCAGTTCATAAGAGCGCATATCGATTTTGTCGCTAGTGAATAAGGAAAAATATGAACAACAACATAGCGAAAATTTGTCAATTTTAGGCAAGTGTCAAATAGAAATCGAATTTCTTTGAATCGCAATGATAAAGAATAGCCCATGAAACCGTTTTGAATAATTTCTCCGAGTTTGAATAAATTGGAGTCTGCTCAGAGTATGCTTCATGATAAGATATGATCAATTTTTAGAGCAGGTGAAAAATTCTTGGAGGGTATAAATGATCACTCACATTTTCGGTAGCACATATAATGTTTAAAAGATCTTAAAAGCTATTTAGATTTAACTTACCTTTCCGATGACCGGTAAACGAAATACTGGGCCCGTTTGGGGAGGAGTGCTTCATTGGAATGAGCTCAGCTGAAACATAAAAGTTTATTTTTTAATCACTAATTCAAGTTTGGGAAGTATGATAAAAATGTTTAAGGCATCATTTTATGAGTCATTTTAGACTCTGCATATATGAATATTTTCAAAGTGACGTGCAAAGAATAACCATCACTTTAGGGCGTATATTAAAATTGAAATATCAATGCAAATAAAAACGCCCTGATATGATATGTAAAAGAAATGAGTAAGAAAAAAACTCCGCAGCATAAACAAGACAGATATGAAGAAAAGCTTATAATAACGATTGGGGGAGTGTCAAATTTCAACTCTAGACCCCCTTTCCCACCCATCATAAAATTCGGGGTGTAATTCTAGACTCCATTTTTAGGATTACAAAAAATGATGCAACTTAAAATTTCTAACCTTCAGGATTGAATAATTTAGGTGAAGTTTTACCATCATGTAAACTAGGAAACATCCTATATGGTAATGGTATTGTAATGAATAGGGTAGGGTAAGTCTATTAAAGAGAGAAAGGGAGGAGGGAAGGGAGGACAAGAAATAGAGAGAAAGATTTTCTAGAGAGAAAAGAGAAAGAGAAAAACATCATCAAAACCCCGAAATGTTCATTTCACGATCAAAATTATATCCGATCTCTTTTTTCGCTGAACAGAATAGTCTCTTTCGAGACAAACTCAGTTCCTCCCCATAAAAATACCAAAGATGAAAATTTGATTTAGTGCTCGGCTCAAAAGTAATTAGTGCAGTAAATTTGTTGAAACTTTAAAAAAAATCCGAATTTTTCGAAAACACGCCGGAAATCTGTTTGGAATTTGGCATAAACTAAGGGGACTTCGATTTTTTTTGCTTTTCTGAAATTTCGTAGGAAAATATAAACAGATGGTGGAATGACCAATGGTGTAAGGAGAATTTTCAACAGGCCAGAAAAAATCAATGTTAAAGTCGATTTTAGGGAAAATAAATCATTTTAAGGTCTATTTTAGCAGAATAATGATCGCTCTTGAAGCCAGTTTTATAATAAAAAATCGACTTTAAAGTCAATTTTAAAGAAACTAGTCAATAGAAAGTTATTTTGAACTTTTATATTATTTCGTATAATAAAAATGCTGATCAGGTTTCTACTATCAAAGTGTTTCCTTTAGTTTGAAACGAATTCAACAAATATGCTAGCCTATTTTCTTCTTCTATGATTTAGCATTGAATGAGAAATAACTACTTGATAGTTGCCTAGTTGCCTAGACAATGAAACACTTGAACAGAGAGGCAAGGTCAAATATGGCAAATAAGAGGATCTTATACATTAAACGGTATATGCATTACATGGTTTAATTTAATAGATAAAAACAACATACCTTTCCGATCCTTGTATACTCATTTTTGATTTGTTGGTTTAAAAACAAGAAAAAACTGTTCTTTCCTGAAAATTTATTTAACTTTGCATAATTTTCCATAACAGCAACAACAATCTTTTATATTCTAAATCTAGAAAACTAGAAACCCTAGATTAATAAAATAGAGTAAGAAGCCATATATAAGACCACTACTATCGAAGATAAATAAAGTCAGTCTTCTACTCAAAAATTAATAGAAAAAAATAGAAGGACTTCCCAAAAGCCTTCCTTAAAATGAAAGAAAAAAGCCACTTTTATTTCAGTCATTAAAAGAAGCGCCTTACTAATTTCAATAAAAGACCGGATCTTTTATTCTTTAAAGATATCTTTTAGCTAACTTGGTAAATATCTTTTATGTCTAAAAAAGTTTGAATTTGAAGTAAAGTAAAATATTGAAAATAAAAGACCCTGATCTTCTATTTTTCTAGGATCACTGTAACTTACTAGACCCTTTTGTAGACCCAAACTGCATCGATGCCCTCTCCGATTTGGGTGAGAAGTTGGAATTTTTCAGATTTCGGTAAGGGAAATCGGCATGCCAGGAGCCTCGTGTCCGTGCGCATTTCTCCGAGTTTCGGCTCGAGATCACCCATCTAAACATTTTATTCATGAATTGCTTTTCAAATATGACCCTTTTTTAAACTTTTTGAATCACGAGAAAGAAAAGTACTTACCAAACTCTCCGCGCCAAAAATCACCGCCGTTTCGTATTTCTGAAGATTCGTTTTGAAGATGTTCTTTCTGCGAAAACTTGCTTGGCCACGGACACCCTCTCTGAAAAGATTTTTTGGAAAGAGATCTAAATTTCTCAAAAGAGATCAAATTTACCTAATCGCCTTCCACTTTGAATAGAGCACGAGTAGCCAATTCAGTTCGACTCCTTCCGACTCCAGTCCATTTTTGGCGCAGTCGATTACCTAGGTTTGAGAATTAGCATAATCCGAAAATTTAGGCCCCGCCCCTTTCGTTCAGATGAGATTTGGCTCGAAAGATCTGAAATATACCGTTTATTAATCTTCTGAAAAGTCATGGTTAAAATTTACAAACGTGTCATGGGAAATTGATGAAATTGCACAGAAAAATATGACGTCTTTTAAACATTTAGGCATGAAGTCATAACCTCAAAAAATCTTAGGAAATTTTATGGTCTATAAAGCTCCTGTGTTTGACATAGAGAATTACGTTTCTAGAAATTCAGTGTTTCTTGCAATCCTTAAAAAAACCTCGGAAAATCTGAAATTTGCAAGAAATCTACAAGTTCTGGGAAATTCGAAACTAGTTTGCAATTCATTAATAAGATTAGGGCAAGAGGGAATGATGTTCGGAATTTTCAAAGAATCTAACAAATCTATCGAGATTTTTCAATGTACAACCTACTTAAGTGAACAGCCAAAGAAATCAATTTACCTACAATAAACAGAATAAAAATCTAGCTTACCGTAAATGTTTACCTTAAAAATCTGATTATCAATTTGAAATTTGAATAAGACTCGGGTTTTGATCAAAATGTGATAAGATCGTTACCGGGGAATGAGGGTTTATAATTGGGTCTTAAAAATTCAGATATATGAAATCCTAACGTTAACGAATAATGATGGAAAACCGTTTTAGATAATGTCAAATCCGGATTAATATCTCCTAATGTTGAAGAATAGAACTCAAAAACGAATTTCATATATCCAAGGGGGATTCCAAAAATCCCCTATCTAGCTGAGGTCTCTACGAGTGTCGTTGTCGGGGTGGGGGTCGACGCCAGAAGCTTATTCAGCCTGGATATTCGAATTTTCGAACGGGATTACTGAAGCACCGTATACCTGGCTTTCCTTAGCAGTTGTCTGGTGGTTCGTTGGGCCTTTTTCTTTTCCTTCAGACGATTTGCAAGTTCCTGCCCTCTGTGGGAAACGCCGTCCCATAGGTCTATCTTTTGGATTAGAGATTCGAGATCACCTTTTCTGGAAATAACCCAAAAATAAAATAGAACATTTGACGGATTGAAATGAAAACGGTGAATTGATGAAATGGAAGATTTTGGAAAAGGGAAACTTTAAATAGAAATAAAAAAAAAAGAATAAATATAAAATAGAAAATAAAAATTAACCTGATCGGTTTGATCGAGATATCACGGACGGCTCGAAACTGGCCGCAATTGTTCACATGCTCGTTCTCCAGTCGGAAGTAGTTCCAAACGAAACGACGAAAGACCTAAAATTGAAAAAAAAATATTTTTAAAAATAGATTTCAAAAAATAACCTCAAAAGGAGCCGTCAAAGTGACCAAAAAGTCGCTGTCCAATGTCCACGCCTCTCCAAGGGAAACATTCAACACCCAACTGAGACGAAGAATAAAGTCTTGAACGATGGCCAGGTAGTAGTAGAACTAGAAAAAGTATTATTTTGAATTAAAAAGTTATTTTCCTTAGAAAATTATATCCTTAATAGCAAAGCACAACATAAATCCTTAGCCTTCGGAAAATAACATAATTCAAATAAAAAATAACGAAAATTATTCTGTTAGAGTAGAAAAATTAGAATGTAAACGATTTTTAAATGAAAAGAATCCTCCAACCTTACTCCCATAGATCATCTCCTCTCTGAGCAGAGGCGCATCTTTTGGAGCTCTCGGATCGATCAAGCCCCAGTCCATGAAAATGTCCTGCAAATTTGGTTATTTTCAAAAAAAACAAAAAGATTAAACTCCTACCCAAAGAAAAGTGTAGGTGAAGGAGATGATATAGGCTGCTATCCAGATGTAGAAATACGTCGACCTGGAAAAAGTCGCCTTGTCCAAACTTCAAAACTTTAGAATTTTCAAATATTTTTCTTTCTAAATATAAACTAAAATGTGTGTTTTTTTCTTAAAATCTAAACTTTATAGTTTAAACGATTTTTCCTTCCCAAATAGATTTATTAAGTCGAAAAATGAAGTGAATTTGAAATTCTCACGTCGCATTAGGATCCTTTTTCTCGGCCCATTTATTGAGCGCGCCGCACGCCACCACCAGGTACGTCGTGGCGTATTTACCCGCGTTCACCAGATGTGGGTGGATTCGTTTGGTGTCGCGGTAGCGGCGCAGGCACTGCATGAAACGGACCTGGAAATTTGCAATTTTTGTGCAAAAATTGATGATTTTTCGAATTTTTTTTCTATAAATATAGCGTCAAGGATTAGCGTAATCTTAAAAAATATCAAATTATCACAAAAATCAATAAAAAAAAAACTACTACAGTAACCTCGAAAAACCAATAGATCTTACCGTAGCCGGAATAATTGAGACCAACGACCTGACTCCTGAGGCGTTCATGCACATGTCCTGCCCAGTCGAGATATCCACATGGCCCCACGGCACCGAACCCGACGTGGAATTTATCGTTTTGACCTGAATTTAACCCGTTCTTTGTATAAATCTAGTTGTTTTTAGTTCCCCTACCTCCAGCCACTTGTTAGAATAGTCAACTTCAGTCGCGTAAAAACAGATAAAATATTGGAAATCCAAGAAGGCGGTGGTGAGAGAGTTCATCTGTAACGGGATTTCGTAAATCCTAATGATAAAGGATAGGGAGAGAAAATGGATTGGATACGAAAAATCTTACCTGATCTCCGAGCCAGAAATCCGTGAAAGTAACGAAGTGCATGGGGGCGGTGAAGCACATATAGCAATGCTTGATAAGCCAGTAGCGAGAATTTCTGGAGAAATTTCAAAAATTAGCATAAAACAAAAAATAAACATCTCAAAAATCGGCATCAAATAAAAAAATAACCTGTAAAACAGGTAGTCCGGTTTTCCAAGCGGGTTGAAGAGAAGAATGCAGCAGAGAATGATCAGGGCCAGAGGACAGGCGAAGGGCGGGATGTGAAGCAAGTGGGCGTAGAGGTAGCACTGCAAAAACTGGGAATCAAAACAAAATTCAGAAATAGAAAAAAAAATCTTTCTTTAGACTTTTCTAATGAGAATTTATATGTTGGGGATAAACATTTAGTATAAATTCTAGAAATAAATTAAACTTAATTAATTACCAAAACCGCGGCGCTCCATAGTAGAATCATGAAACTCGCTATCTGCATCAGCGTCTGATACGACAGGTGGTTTCTGGGGTCGACCTCGAAGATCAGTACGTGGTTGACGCCGGCTTTTGCCCAGCCTGAAAAATTAAATTAATAATAAAAAAAAAGATATTAAAAATTCAGCCTTTTCTTTTTTTTTTTAAATCGAAAAAACTGCTATCTTTAAGAAAGGCATAATGTTAAAGGGCAGCTGAGAAATAACGGAATGATGTGAGGATGTGAGCCATCTTTTCCCACACTATTTTCCCTTCCTTCACCCCCTCGCCTATCCCTATAACTATAGCGCGCACGTCATCACGTCATTTCAACAGTTGTTTTTTTTTCTGTTGTAAATTTATAAGATTTGAAAAATAAATAGACTTTTACCAGCCATATTCAATCCGCAGAGGAAGATCGAGAGGAACAACAAGAGCGGTCCTCGAAAGAGTCGAACGGCGACCCATTTCGGCTCATTCGGTCTGACTGGCAGACCCCACCAGGAGAGCAGAATGGCAAGCGCGAGAATGATCGAGGCGCCCATGAAGAGGCCTGTAAGAATCAATAGCATTTTCATTTTGGGTTTCTTCAAAAGACACGTCTTTTTCAACCAAAATTTAAAGCTTTTCCCACAGTATAAATTCATTTTCTTGCTGAAAACTTTTATTTTTTTTACAGTAAAAAGTTATCTATAAGTATACATTTTCAACAAACAAAACCAACCTAACGAAAAAGTGATGATGGGTTTCTCCTTCTCGCTGAGCGGGGGCACTTTCAGCCGTTTCATTCCAGCCTGTCGATTGCCGCCCTCCAAGTCGTTGATGACCGATTGCTCGACGTTCGTGATCAGGGACTCGATGTCTCTGTTCAGGAAGAAGCTGCTTTTCTCCACCTGGAATCATTGGGAACATTTTGTTTGTTTTGGGAACGTTCATTAGGTTTGTGGGAACACTTAAGCACTTTTGAAAAACCGACCTTATTAATCCTCCAGTCCAGACCCTTCTCATTGCCCGTCAGTTTGTCGTGTTTCTTCAGAATCTTCCTGAACCCGGTCGAATTGAGTTGTTGGTAGTTCTGCACCAGAACGAGGGAAAGGTAGAACTCGGAGAACGCCAATTTCAACTGCTGATCGGTTTTGGTGGCTTCCTGAAATTTCAAGTGAAAATCTAAGAAAAATAGAATTTTTGTAAGTAAAGGAAGGTAAAATGTGTATATTTCTGCATATTTCAAAAAATAATAACGTCTTTTTACAACATCATGATAAAAATCTAGAATTAAAAAAATAATAATGCACTCATATGACGTCGGAAAAATGTTCATTTTTTATATGGCATCATAGAGGCGTCACATTTTTATAACGCTCTTATTTCTTACCTTATTCACTCTATCATCGTCATTGCGACCCCCGCCAAATCTTCGGAATAAAGTCGACTGATTCGTACGCTCCTCGCGCTTTTCGAGCATCTCTTTGTAGTTCCTGAAAAGCAATCTTTTTAAAATAAAGTTCTTAAAATACGCTGTCACTTAACGTCATTACTACACTAACCTCAACTCAGTCTGGAGTTCATGGTATTTTCCCTGGGCTTCGGCGATTTTCTGCGAAAAGAAGAGGTTGATTTTGGTCAGCTCCCGCTCGCAGTCGTTGAAAAACGCCTCATCCAACTTGGAAATGTGTGCGTTTCGCTCCGCTTCCTCGGTGGGGATCTCTGAAGAAATTAAGGGCGTCATTAGCGTAAGTGGCGTTGTTTTAAATTCTACCTGTCATCGCCTTGTAGAGCATGTCCTTGAGCATTTCGTAGTTGATGTACTGTTTGCGCCATTCGGGCGTCAGGTGCGACGCCAACTGCTCGCCAAATCTCATCTGAACGCCCTTCCCTTTTATTTTCGGTGACGTCATAACGCCAATTGACGCAAAGCGACGTCGTCAGAAAATGACGTCATTATAGAATGACGCCCTTTAAAAGACGCTATCATAAAATAGCGCGCTTTTCAAAAGACGTCATAAATAACGCCAACCCACCCCTGGAGTTTACACCAATTGGCTTACGACGCGTCCGTCGCCCGAGCCGAGATCAACGAGGGGCGCCCTTGCCGATGACGCCCTTAACGCCCTCCTGACGTTCGCTAGCTGATTGTCGGTAGCTGGGATGTAGGGGATGCAGACGCGTCTCAACGCTGGCGTCACAAAGGGCACGGTAGCTACAGTAATTCCGATTCCGACGCCCGTCAACGTCACCACGATCCCAAGTCCGAGCCGACTACGCTTTTTGACGCCCCTGAAAAGCCACGAGCCATACCACTAGTGCACTACACCGAAACGCCAAAAATGTGAAACATCATTGCCGAATTTGTAAATTTCGAATCTTCACTCCCCCTTTGATCTCGGCTCAGGTTATGGTATTTTCGTTAATGCTTTACAGTAGGAAAACCCACGTTTGTTGGTCGTCGTTCAAGACTTCGGAATCTGGTGGCGTTGTTTGGCGTGCGATTTCAGACGGCACAGATAAGGACGTCGGTTTTGAAGCCAGGATTTTTCCTGAATTTCAATGTTTTTCAAAGTTAAGAGAAAATCGATAGCGCTCCGACTGAACTTATCGAGTTAACGGTCAGGAAAAAGATAAGGGGAAAATGAGAGGGCGAAAAAGACACCGAGATTTTGGCATATCAATTGGCAAAGCGTCGAGAAATAGCACTGGGTTTACAGAGTTGGAAAAGAAATAAGGGAAAAGGGAAAGAGCGTCGATCTCCAAGAGACACTTGCTGAAATGATTTTCGCGTTTGTCTATTTTTCGAATTTGTTCTTCACTCTTCGATTTTCGGTTTTGGAAAGTCCACAACTATACTGACCACCTATTTTTAAATTTCACCTACTTTTCAGGCATTTTCTTTGGTAAACAAATAATGGACGAACTTTCCAAAAATATTATATTTTTAAAATCTTTTTTTTTTCTCTAATTTTCGGCCTCTTGTAGCTTCCACCCTCTTTTTTTTTCTTTTCCCGTGCTATTTTCTAAAAAAGATGGCGGGAACTACAAGAGGGCAGTGATGAAAAGAGGGTGAGAACTACAGTGGGCCTAATTTTCGATGTTTCAGAACTCCAAAATGGGTATTCCCAAGAAAAAGGGCAAGTCCAAATTTGGGACGCGGCCGGATTTGGCCCAAAAACCGGGAATTTCGAAGCCGAAAAAACAAAACCCTTTCGAGCTCAAATTCAATCGGAATAAGCACAATGTGAGTCAATTTTTTTTCGAGAAAAAATACAAATTTCTGTAGCAAATCTGAATTTGAAAAATCTCCTAAAACTGTCTAGATTTAAAAAAAAAAAAAAGAAAGAAATTTTAGGTTCTGGGCCAGAAAAAGGGAACCATTGTCGGCATGCCGGGAGTGTCTCGTAAACGGGCCTTCGAACACCGCGAAAAGACGTTAGGAGTGGAACGGGATCGAGTTGGCAAAGTCAGCAAGGTGAATTTTTTCTACCATATTCTAAATTTTTGGTTGTCTTTGGGAAATGGTAATGTTTTTCTTTCGTGAAAATTTAGAGAATATATTCAAATTTTTGAAAGAAAATGAAAGCGTTTGAAAATGTACTCAAATTTCTCGTCTTTATTTACTTTTTGTTATTCTTTCTGCCTCTCGGCTTTATAATTAAAAGGTAAACTGAGGGCTAAAAATGGAAAAAGATTATTCAGAAAGTTTAGATTGTCGACAAGCGAATTGGGGAAAAGCTTAATGATAAAACTGACGAAGAGAAGAGCTTCATGCGCTTTGCCGCGGAAAAGTCGAAGCACATCAAATCCAACAAATTCGCCTTGGAGGATGACGACGACGATGGTAAGTGTGCCCGGAAATTGCAGAACATGGGAAAAGGGCGCGGAGGCTTACAGATGCAGTGATCATTTTTGTCTTTAAAATCTTTTAAAATAACTCTGGAAAAATTGCGTAGTCTAGACTTGCTTTTATCTAGCTTGATAGGAAAGGTGCAAAATAATCCAAAAATGTATTTACGAGCCATTAAATTATTGAAAGGCTATACAGTAGTTCTTTATTTTAATTTTAAAAACTGAAAAAGCTACAGTAGTTATTAATTTTTACTAAATAAGGGAGAAATTACAGCAATACAACTGAATATTTCAGCCGTCGTTCTAACTCACCGTGGCCAGGCTCTGTCCGAAATCCAGAAATTCGACAGGGGAGAGCATTCTGATGACGACGAAATTGGGGGTGATCTGGGAGCGGATATTGTAAGAGTTGAAAATCCGGGCATATATGAAATCCTTTTTCAGGTCAGAGTCGCTCACTTTGGCGGCGGTGAGGTGGTGAATGGAGATCCTGAAAAGGCAAACCAGAAACTCAGCAGGCAATCCGCTAAAAGAATAAAAAGAGATTTCATATATCTCTTTTCAGAAAAGACCTGATCCAGGAAATCGTGGCGAAGTCAAAGAAAGCCAAATACGATAGGCAACAGACCAAGGATGAAATGGTAGGGGGTGCATTAGATAGATCTCCGGATATGCCAAATCCCCTATTTTCAGGAGGCCAAAACCGAAAGTCTGGACGAAAGATTCAAGAAACTTCAAGAGAAACTCCAAAAGACACTCAGGCCGCCGGGAGCTAACAAAGAGGAGAAGGCGGAAAAGGATGATTACGATAGGCTGGTGAGACTTTACGCGAGATTCCTTTTCCTAAATCCGAATATACGAAACCCCTTGTTCTGAGTAGAGGACGCCAATGTCTAGTCCTTTACTTTTGTCCAGGGGGTATATGAAATCCCTTATAAGCTGATAGCCAGATGATATGGTGTTGTTCATTTGACTGTCTTATGAGGGGACAAATATTTTTTTAAAAAAACTTTTAAGTATCGCTTTGAGTTTTTTTTTAAATTATTCTAATTTTCAGGCTGCTTTGTTGAAAACTGAAGAAGACAGGAAAACGTCTTCGTCCCAAAATCCAACTTCTTTGGTTCAGACCAACACCATTGCTGACGAAGCCCGGATTTTGCATGAGATGGAGAAGGTTTTTCAATTTTTAAAAATTTATTTTATTGTATTTCTTTTCAGGAGCGAGTCCTCAAAATTAAACCCGAATGCTTGCCGTTCGTCTTCAAGATGCCCAAGAAATACATCCAATTCGAGGCGTTGGTGAAAATGTATCCGGACTCGGCCTTGGACGATATTTTGAATCGGTAGGATTGTTTTTAAAATTTTTAAATAATCCTATAAAAATTAATAATTTTCATAAAATAAAAGATTTTATATATCTTTTTCAAAAATGATTTCATTTCAGATTGCTCACCCTCTACCATCCGAGTCTGCAAGAGGGCAATAAAGAGAGGCTGAAGAAATTGTTCGTCTTTCTTCTGAGACATTTCGACGTGGTTTCTCGAACACCGCCCACGAATGAATCAATGAAGACCCTGGAAACACTCGGGATTCACATCCACTCTTTGTTGAAGGTATGTGTTGATTTGTATTTTATTTTTTAAATAAAATTATTATTTTTAAAATGAAATTATTTGAAATATTTATGCGTTTTAAAAATAAAAATAATTTAGGATTAAAATTTTATTTTTTATTTAATATCTTTCAGATCGACATTGAGCATTGTGTTGAGTGCTTCCGGAACATGCTCACGTCGAATTTCACGAAAAATCGCAAGAGGCTCAACGTGTTTCACGTCGTTTCTTTGTTAAGGTAATTTTTATTTATTTAATTTTATTTTCAGCCCTTTTCGTAAAACTTTTCCTTTATAATATATATTTTTAATTTAAGATATTTTTTCTAATTTTTATTTTTAGACTTTCTTCCTCCCTCTTCCCTACATCCGATAGTTTCCACCCCGTCACGACACTGTCCCTCCAAATGGCTGTCCATTTTCTGGCGCACGCAAAAATCACCAATTTGCAAACATTCGCCCAGTTCACCGTCTTAGCCACTGCGTTATTGGATCATATTCGGGAGGGCAAACAGTAGGAATTTTTAATACTGAGTTTTTTTTTTAGATGTTTCAATTTATTAAATTTAGTTCTTTTTTAATTTTATCTTTTTATTGTTCTTTCAAAAATGAAAGTTTTCAGATTCGTCCCCGAACTCGTCGGATTTATTCAGTTTTCCCTTGATCAGGCCGTCCAGAAAAATCCGGAAAATCCGGGCCATCAACTTACCACTCAGTTCGCAGGTCTGGATTTTCTTGGGCCTACTACGGTATTTTTAAAATTTTTGACATCTTTAAAAAAGTGTTTGACCTCTTTCCAGTCGACTGCCAAACATCCCTCCGAACTGAAGCCAGAAGATGTTTTCTCGGATGAGAAGAAAAAGTTAGACTTTTTCAAAAATTAACAAATTTGAAAAAAACAAACAATTCAGGAATTTCCAAGATTCGCCCCAAAATCGCTGCGGGATTTTGCGAAGACTTTTGGCATTGACTGACCAAATTCGGATGCTCTATCTGGTGCACACCCACTCGTACAAGGCCGTTTTTCGGTTAGTTTAAAAATGATCATTTACTTTTCATTTTTCCATAACTCATCTTCTTTACCATGTATTAATTCGATCGTCTATAGACAAATTTTTCAACTTATTTTTAATATATTTTTTTCTTCAATAATTTAAAAATTGATCTTTCCAGCCCCATTCTCTCAATTCTGCGAAACGTCGAGTCGAGAAAGGATCTGCCGATTTTGGTTCGTGACGAGTTGAAGATGCTGAGTGGGAGTTTGGAGGAAACGATGACCGCGAAAACTCCCGATTTAGAGCTCAGACAACTCAGCAGGGCCAGGAATGAAAAGAGGTGCAATTTAAACATTTTTTGCATCCATTTATTTGTCGTAATTTTTAATTGAATTATAGAAGTCCATAGTAAAAGTCTTTACAAATCTAATCTTAAAAAAATAAAGTTCAAAAATTATGCGTTTTGCCGATAGAAATCGAGCTTTTCGACGCCAAAATTATAGCCTTTCTTAACTTAACCCTTGTGGAGTTTCGTTTTCTTTCACTTTAAATATAAAAGGGAAAATGATTTTTCAGCATGCTCAAAATGCTCGAACCGAGGTTCGAAGAGAATTTCGACCCTGAGCGACCCAGAACCAACCGTGATCCATCCCGAAAGGGAGCTGCCGCTGAAAAGAAGAAACTGGAACATCTCGTGAAGAAGGAGAAAAAGGGCGCTATCAAGGAGCTCAGAAAGGACGGCAGATTTTTGGCCAAGTATAGCATTTTATCTTTCTTTCTAACTTAAAATATTTTCTTTTAAAATCTATATATCTTCTATAACATTTTTACGGGTATTCGAAGAAAAGTTGTAAATTTTTGTATGCTTTTTCTATGATAAAATTCTAAGCTCGAAAAGCTACAGTAATCCTAAGGATAAATTAATCATTTTCAGTAAACAACTCGCGACGATCAAAGCCGCGGACAAGGATAGAAGAATGAAAACCAAACGAATTTTGGGTGGTTTGGCCGAGCAGCAAGGGGAATGGAACAGGGAGAAACGGGAGAAGAAATGATTTTCCCCCGACTTTTTCGTTTTCATTTTTAGAATTGTTGATTTTTAGCTAATTTGGGAAGTGGTAACATCGTCGAATCTTAATTTACAAATATATAATGAGAATAATATACTTTATTATCCTAGCTTATAGAATTTCTTTAGTTAAGATGTTACTCCTTTCCAAATCGCTTTTCTTGTTGAACGAAAATTTGTTGGCAATAAAAATTCTATTTTTACGTCCTTTCAATTATTCATACGCATTGGTGTTTATCCAGACTGCCTCTGAAATAGGCGTACTTCATTAATCCAAATTTATACATCTACTTGGTTACTATGGTGAAGACCATCTTTATCCTGGTGAAGATCCGCTTCTTCTCTATCCCATGTTGAAATATAGGGCCCTAAGAATGTTTCGGACATACGAAATCCGCGATCTTTCCATAGATTAAAAATTCATAAATATCGCGTGCTGGGGCTATTTGCGTATGTAATTTATCTCAGAACCTATAACATTATTAAGAATTCAGTGCGCTCTTTTGCAGCCATCTCCGAATATCATTTTCGTCCGGAAATCCTAATTTTTATCCGACCTAAATTTTCTAAAATCTAACCAAAATCATGTGTAGCTTCGCTAAGATGACGTCTTTGTTTCAGGTTTTTAGCTAAATTTTTGAAATTGACCAAAACCTCAACTTTTCTAAGCCTAAGTTTTATCTAAATTCGAAATTTAACATTTATCTACTTCTAAAAATCCTTACAATTTAGCTTACCATGGACCAACTAAACGAATCCCAAAAGGAGCTTTTCAAAGCGATTGAATCAGGTAAATTTTGGCAAAATCGGACAACCCAGAAAATTTTTAGGCGACACCCCTACTGCCTTGAAAATTATCAGCGGCGGGCGAAGGCTGGTGGTAAATTGCAAGGATTCGACCGGGATGAGCCCTTTGTCTACTGCTTCTTTTAAGTAGCTAATTTTTAAAAATATATTTTTTAAATCAGCCATATTTTAATCTCCTAGAAAATTATCCATTTCTTCTTCCCTATCAAAACTTTATAAATGAATATTTCTATGAATTCTATTAAAAATTAACTCAGTTTGTCGCCTTTTTATTCGCATTATCTCATCTGTAAAATAAGTGAACTTTACAAAAATAACACGATTTTTAGAAAAAGTGAATTTTCCAGGGGAAATTTCGAGGTCGCCCAAAAATGCCTTGAATTCGGCGGTGATTCGAATGAAAAACACCCCGAGCACGGTTACACGCCTCTAATGTTCGCTGCTTTAGCAGGTGAACTAAACAAAATTATATTTTCAAAAAAAAAAATTTAGGAAAGCCCGAACTTTGTAAACTACTCATGGACCATGGCGCTAGGTCCTATTCTACCAACTCTATCGGTAAAACCGCGTCTGAACTGGCTGCTTTTGTAGGTAAGTTGAAAAATTCGAAAAATCCTATTTAAGCCGAAAAACAGATCTTAGGCCAAAAGTTCAAATTTAGGCTAAAATGAAAAATTTTAGGCCAGCACGAATGCGTCTCGATAATCAACAATCATATTTCAATCGATGAAGTCGAGAGCTATTTGCACCCGAAGGGCGAAAATTCCGAGGAGAAATTCCCTCAGGAATTGGCCGATTTCATTCATGCCATGTGCTCGTCAAATGTTGTAAGTGGGGCGCGTCATTTATTAAAAAGGCGTTATCACAAAAGTGGCGTCATCATTCAAATATATCACGGCATCATTGAAAAAATAACACCTTTATCCAAGATTACACCCTAAACATCTAGATTCACCCAGTCGCTTTGATTATGAAGCTTTCAAGCTATCCTGACGCTCTGAAGTATAAGAAGAAGGTATGAAGCACACAAGAAAATTAGGATTTTTAAAAGAACTTCTTCTTTTAGACATTATATGTGGTGGACCGAATTTTCGAGAAACAACTAAGGTCGAAGGAGAACAACGAGGCAAAATTTTTGAAGAATCGGAATTTTTTACTGAACTTGTCGAAGAAATTTTAGGTCATGTCCCTAAAACTCTGGATAATATTGTTTAGCCTGAGGGATACGGTTAAGTTCGTCGAGTCGAAATCCGATAAAGCACCTAAGGAAGCGGCTTTATTATACGCTAAATACCTGCTTCAATGGGAAGAAGATCAGGCTGTTAGGTAAATCGAAGGAGAAATTACAGCAACAAAAAAGCGGAAATTTTCGAATTTTATACCCTAAAATGACTTGATTGAAAGCAAAAAAAGAGTTTACTTTCCAATTTTAGGCTAAATATCAATAAAAAATTTTTTTTTTAAATTTAAATATCCTAAATTTTAGACCCAACATTGACAGTTTGTTGAGAAGCGCACTAGCATCATTTCCCTACCAGCATACATTACTTTTCGAGACCTTGGCCAAAGTTATGTCCAGATCCAAGCCGGGAGAGAGACCTGGGGCTTACGAAAATATCGTGCAGGTAAAAGAATTTTTGAAAATCTTATCATTTTTGTTCTAATTTAGATTAAAGAAAACTTATTGTTAGCATTTTTTGTATAAATTTAAATAAAATTTCGATTTTTCGCTAATTAATAAAAACTCAGCGATTATAATTTCTAATTCAGGGCATATTCGGCCAAAGACTTCTCGCGCTTTCTCAATTTTGCTCCACCTGTGGGGCAGTGGGCGCCAAAAAGCGATGTCCCGTTTGCAAGGTAAATTTTCAAAAATCCTGAAAACCCAATAATAATTTATATGCTAATTTTTGTAAAATTAAAAATTTAATTTATGCTGTTTTAGCTATCCTACTGTAGCCAAGAATGCCAGAAATTGGATTGGGCTGTACACAAGAAAGTGTGCTCCTGGCTAGCGACGCAGAATTTATCAGTATCACCGAGGGATACGATTAGTCTGGATGAAATTCAGGTTAAAAATTGAACTTCTCGATGAAGATCATATTTCTAAGTGTAAATAAAATTCGTATTTTAGGCCCAACTTGCCGACATTACTGAATAAAAATCGTCACATTATATCTATATAATTAACTAATTATAACGATCTCATTTCATGCATTTATTTGATACCATTCAGTGTACGTAATAAAGTTCATTGGCTATTCGGAAATCGCACGACATCAACACCTCAAGACATGCGAAATGGTGTGTATGGCTAAGGTAGAGTATTGGCTGATAGCGATTTCTTTCCCACACTATTTCGCGTGTCGCGAGATCTTGAATGTCGTGCAGTTTACAACGTTGTCATTTCATTTAAGAACTACTGAAGTCTAAAATTGAAAATCTAAAGCTCATCTTTTCCTGGTTTAGATTTCGACGATTTTTCGTTCTTTTCGGCTTCTTTCTCGTCATACTAAAAATAAAATTATTAAAAAATGCCATAGTTAAAAAGTCCTAGAGAGGTCGATCGTCAGAAGGTCCTTGCGACCTACCCCCTACAGTTTATTTTCGTCGGACGAAAGTGCTCCCAGAGCTGGCTAAAAATAAATAACGTCACACAACTCACCTCCCTGATTTTCATCCAGAAGAAAGCATGCATTTCCTTTGCCGATCGCGCTTTTCGAAAATCCTCCTTATGCTCGCCATTAAAGTAATATCGTAGCTGGGGATAGGCCCCTACGAGTTGTCTGCGGCATAAATCTTTCTAAATGACATTATTTTAAAATACCGTATCCTCAAATTAAAGGTACAGATCTTTTATTCTAGATGAAGATTACCTTTAATTATAAAAAAAATACAGTATATTATAAGGTGTTTAGAGGACATTTTCCGAGATCTTATTCTCGAATTTAAGGGCATGATCTTTTATTTTAGGATCTTCTCTTAAAGAGGATATGATGTTTAATTTAAAAGAACTCTTACATCGTCATCACAGTTAACTGTTGCTACTATTGCACTCTGAAATGATATTTTAAACAATTAAATTTTCGGTAATTAACAAAGGTAAAATGATGGCATGATTAAAATACTTTCCTCTTCTATTTCCCTATACTCTACTCCTGAATTTTTCTAACGACCTTATATCGTCACTTTATTTCAAAATATCCCGATTTTCCAAAGTACGATTAAATTTAAGTACAAATATTACAGTACCTT
Organism: Diploscapter pachys; assembly: GCA_002287525.1. Classification (NCBI taxonomy): domain Eukaryota; kingdom Metazoa; phylum Nematoda; class Chromadorea; order Rhabditida; family Rhabditidae; genus Diploscapter; species Diploscapter pachys. Next base: position 9,317 of record LIAE01010208.1, on the reverse strand, counting down.
ATCTTTAATCATGTCAGCGAACTTGACATACTCAGACTTCATATGCTTGCAATGTTCACACCCTTAATGAAATCATAAACATCTGAAACAGAACAATTCTTCTTACAAGGTGCATAAAATACGATAAATGCATGTCGGGTTAGATCCATCGTATCATCAAAATTCTCTCTAAAAGTTGGCGATTTTAGTGAAGATCAGCTTTTTTCAGGCAATTTATAAATAAGCGGTTTAGCAAAAATCGTACAAAAATATGATTATGGATTTAAAAATTTGAAAATTGAACGTCTAGTTTTTCCCTATAGTTTTTTATAAACGGTTTTTTCCTTACTTATTCAGCACTACCACATTCGTATTCTTTAAATCCCAACTTTTCTCTGGTAACTGGGGCTTTTTGGGGCTGAAAAATTTACAAAAATCTAAAAATAATAAATTTTTGCAAACTTTTTCGCCCAGAATATTATATCGTGCACTTTTCTCGCGAAGACTTCATAAGCCTTCTTGCCATTTTCGAAGAAATATAACTTCGGATATCCATCCACTTTGTACTTTTTCACGATGGTGTTGTGCTGAAATAATATTGTGCTATTCGACTTTGAAAAGAGTGGGCGGAGTCTAGAAAATCAATAAATACCGCAGCTCCATCGACCGCGACGATTTTCATCGATTCACCCTTCATTTGTTCAGCGACTTTTTCTATGATAGGCTGCAGGTTCTGGCTATGCTTGCACCCTAAAAATCAATAGTTTGAGAGAGGAAAATCGATAAAATTACAGTACTCTTATAAGTCATAGATAAAAATGAATAAATCTACAATAATCCCTTTAAAAAACTCACAATTCGCATGAAAAACGACTAGAACTTTGTTATTCTTCTTGATGTAATGCTCGAACGTTTTCTCCGTCAAATGTTCCACACTCGTGAACACATTTTCAGCCCAAACGCTAACCTGAAAATACCGAAGGTTACCAATTTTTTTTTAATATCAAATGGTAACTCCCTTCTTGGTATCTTTCGGGCTACCATCTGATTTTACATTCGATGTTGGGTTTTGGAGCCAGGCAATGATGTCATTCTAAATCAAAAGATTAATAAAACTGTACCAAAGATGGCAAAATGGTATCCAACCTTGGTTCTAGGGCCCCCATAAGGGTATAGATCCTCTCCCTTGTCGAAATAATACAAAGTCGGAAATCCGGTGATCTAAATTATCGAAATTATGGCAGCTACCAAAATTTGAGCATACATGATATTTTTCTCCGATAATCTTTCCTTTTGCAGTATTCATATCAACTGCGGCCAAAATAGTTTCTCCTTTTCTATCTGAGGCTACCTCCCTAAATTTTTTTTAGAAAAACTCGAAAATTTTCTACATACCCATAAATCGGTCTGATATTTTTGCAGTGCCCGCACCATGGTGCATAGAACAATACCAGAGTTGGTAACTTTTTCTTGATCAACTAAAATATGTATTGGTTTATAATCAGCTAAACTCTTTTCTTGATTAGTAAGATTTTTAGTACAACTTAGATGTTTGATTGACTAAAAATTCTATGAGAGTACGAATTAGCTTACCTTGTCGAACTTCTCCTTATTTTCTACGAAGAGCACGTCTTTTAACTTCGTATCCTCATTCCAAGGTAAGTCCGCGAAAGGTTCTTCCAGAAAGTTCGAAATCGATGATACCGTAACCTTTCTGTCGTAGTCTTTATTGAAGTCACCTTTGCTGAAATAACACCTTTACCTAAATATCTTAAGGGCTTATAGCAATTAAAAATCTTGAAAATATAAATTTTGCAATATTACGACGCGCATGTTTCTAATGTAAAGCCCATGGCATTATAAAATCGCACATTGATATTTATTTTTCATAAGAAAAGTCTTCACTAACATATAAATCTAAATTTACTTGCCTGTAATGTTTCAGATAGTACGGATTATCGTCATTCGGTGTAGCCTTCATCGATTTACACATTGATTTTCCCTCTTTGGTGTTGCAGTCAACGAACGCTGAAACAACCAACTCTGACGCCTCGACACCAGACGACTAAATTTCCGACAACGAATTCTGCCGTCAGAGTTATTTACCGATGCTTCCCTTGCCATAGACATTATCAGCCACTTCGATTAACATATTCTTCAACTCGTCATCATCTTTATAATAGTACACCAATACGTTATTCTTTTGCTTTAATAGGCTCTAAATTTGGAATATTTTAAAATAAATTGAAAAATAAATTAAACTAGCCTTCAACTGTTTTATATCAGTAATCCTGGCCACTTTGGGTATTTTATCGCCTTCGCATAAGATGGATTTTTTCAGATAAAATAGGAGAACCACAAGTAGCAACCATTTTTGCGTCATTTATGTGTAAATCAATGAATGACAATTTCAGTACATGCCATGATTTAACAATGCTTATAACCAGCCAGCTGTATAAATAAACGTGTAGGGTTTTACATGATTGTTGTAAGTTTCTGGAAGTTTTAGAAAAATAATTATTCCCCGACTTTTCAAAACGCGATCCGCAAAAACCCACAAATCGCCTCACAGGAAAAATAGTGGGCCTTTCTGAGAGAGATTAAGAAGAAATTCTCTTTTTTTGCAAGTCGAATTTTGAGAAGTCTGATAATTTAAAAAAGAAACTTCAAGATGATCTTTAACATTTCAAGAAGCACTAATATTGTTAAAATAATCTTTGTTCTATTTCTATATTATATCCTCTTCTCTCTATCTTAACCATCCCTTACTACCCTATTAGCTTTATAAAAATGACTTTTTCTGGAACTTTTCCAAAAATTTCGTCATATCTTTTTGCAGTTCACGTGCGCTTTTCTCAAACTTTCGCAAAAAAAACCGTTTTCTCTCATCATTTTGACGATTTCTCGATGCATGAGAATGAAAAATATAGCGCTCTCTTTATTGTTTACCTATCTGAGTCACTCTAGTGCTCTCACAAGTACTGCAAAATTTCGCTTGATATCGAATTTTCCTTCCTCATATGAAAAGCTCTTATCAATTTTATTATAGGGCACCCCTATTAGGTAGTCATAAGCGGCAATTTTTCGTTTCGAAACTTACCGGTTTTTCATCAAAATAGCAAATCGATAATATGGCTGGACCACAGAGATTTCCGCTACCGGTAAGTCAGGAAAATTTATTTAAAATATCGAGGAAAAACGTTGATCTTCACCATTTGAAGCATTTTTAGAATCACGAAAAACAGTATTTTGATTGAAATTTTGCTTTTAAAAATAAGAACAAGTTGGTCTGCATCGCTTTTTTTCAGACCATGCCTTTTCGTAAGGAAATTCATAACGGGTGCTCTGTCGGTACTTCGATTATGATCAGAGGAAAGCCATATGACGACCGTTCCAAGTCATTCCTCGTTCAATTCAACACCAAAAATGACATCGCTCTGAATTTGACCTTCAGGATTGGTTCTAGGGGACAGGTAATGCAACTTTGATGACGATTTTATTATCCAGAAAACTAGGAGATATCGTCTAACATGGACCAACCTTAATTTTCAACAGCAGCTTAAATTTTTGTAGCTTAAAAGTGTTTTTATTGCATTTCGTAAAGAAATAGCACAGGCAAAAGAGTCGCTACTAATCAGCCTATCTATATCCCAATTGAAAATTCAATTTTAGATCCTCGCAAATTCCAAAATCGGAAGCACTTTTACTAGCGAATTATCAAAGTCTGAAGACGTATCTCTAAACAAGAAATTCACTTTGCATATCAAGGTTGAGGACTACGTCTATGAAGTAAGTTAGGGAGGGCTAATTTCTGGAAAAATCTCGAAAAATTCCACTTCAGATTTTCTACAATGGCGAAAAAGCGTTGGAATTTATGCATAGAGTACCGCCGACTGAAGTCTTTCAAGTTTGCATCGAGGGACCTTTGATTTTGGACGAGGTGGTTTTTAGCCCTCCAGATGGTAAGTTCGGTACCGTTTTTGGTAGCACTACCAAAAGCCTTCGATACCTAACCAAAATTTAGCTAAAATTGAAATTATTACTCAACTAAAAGAAACATTTTCGTTGCAACAACATATACGCCAATTTGATAAATATCTTTAAAAAATTGAATAAACTCAGATTACTGTAATTTTTACCTTAAAAATTTCATCATTCTCTAAAAATTACGAAACTCCACGAGTTTTCTGACAATCAGTATGACTCATCAGTTCCCTTTTTAGGCGCTTCATCTATGCCCGCTCCAGCATCCCAATATCAGAGAGTTTCTTCTGCAGTCCCTTTGCCTGATATGGACTCGCTAAACATTTCAGGTATAAATGAAATTTATTGATTTTTAAAAAATAAAACATTATTTCTTAATTCGATCCTTGAATTATGCATTTACTACTCTCGAAGTTGTAAATTTTGAGATAGTCTTATTAAATGTTAAATTTATTGGCTTTATGATCTAAAAATATCCTAAATATGTAAATCAAACATTACCATTTTAAATCATTTTCTTAGCGATTTTCATATTTATTGCGTAAGAATCTATGTCTTCAGACGAACCAAACCGACCTTATGCGACTCGAAATGCCCCAACCTATGATCATCCGGCGAGCACAGCTTATAGCCGAAGTCCGGGCGAAGAGTTCCCACCCCCTCCTGATAATTTGAGGGTAGGAATTTTCTGCGACTTTCTCACTTTTCTCGAATATCCCCGAATTCATTCCCAAAGGGTGTTCAAATGATGATTATTCATAGAATATCCTCAGATATTCACTTAAAATTATCTTGACCCTTTATTCGAAGATTACCATCATAAGCATATTCCAACATGTTCAATTCCTAAATTCGAAACTTTGTTTTTCAGCCCGAAGTCTTCCATCGCGGTGGTCCGCAAGGATTTTCGGAGCATCCGTACCCACTACCGGGGCTGACTGATCAGCCTGGCGAATATCCTGAGCGCCGAGAGCCACCCACGATGCAAATCGTGCAGCCGATGCTTCAGACACCTGTTCCGCAGCCTTCTTCATCATCTACAAGACCAAATCAGCCCTCATACAATCCGGATCACTACAAAATTCCACCACCGCCTGTTGAGCCGCTGGTAAAATTTTTCATTCGAAATAAACTTACCTAAGATGGTTTTCCCCCACCTACATAGAATATGCACTTCAGCTTGTTGTAAATGACCGATAACTCGAGACAAAATGAACGATGTACAAATTCGAATATGCGAAGTGTGCATTGCGTGTGTAGAAATAGTCGTCAAAGGCAATATTTGAATTGATGGAATGTCATCTATTCGTTTGCAAACAACGCGCTAATTTCCATACATCAAAATTTCATCGCTTTAATTTTGTCTCAAGTTATCGGTCATTGGCAATACTCGATTATGAGAAAAATTTCTTGGATTATTACCTTAAACATTTTGCTTAAACCCAATAATTTTTCTTCAACTTACCCAAAAATTTCAGGTTACCGTGCAGCCTCTAGCAACTTCACCTATGCCACCTCCTAATCAACCCCCACCACCCTACCCGAGTTATGCAACTTTGCCCTATCCGGCTCAACCGGTAAGTTGAAAAAATCGGGAAAAAACAGATTTAAAAATTGAATTCTTTAAAAAGCTTTTTTCCATAAGTTGTATAATTGCAACAAAATAATATGGGACAGGAAGTTTCTTCAACAAACTTTACCCTATCACATACTTTAAGACAAGAGACTCCCCTTCCAAATAGCCAGGAAATATTTTAGAATCTTTCCTCTATACCAAACTTCTTTATATATCACAGACAAATGCTTTTCCAGACTAATAAAAAATAAATGCAAATTTTAGATCCCACAACCACCTGTATCCGCGTATCAGCCTCAACCATATAATCCTTACCCGGTTCCGCAACCTCCCCAGTTCATTCCCCAATATGTTCCGCAACCGGTCCCGGTTCCCCAGCCTGTTCCTGTCGTTCAGCCTATGGCGTACCCGGTCTATCAACCATATGCTTATGGAGGCTACCCGGTGGTCTATGAATTCGGACATCATCATGTAGGCTTTTTTTAAATTTATGTCAGTAACGCGAAAAAGCGGCCATCAGGAGCTAGAGCATGCAGAGGAATTTCTCTAACTCTTTTCATTAGACGCACTATTTCGTCGAAGAGATGAAAGAAAGTGTCTAGACTTTAGAGACTGCGTGTGCTCCTCTGTGCTTGAATAACCGCTTTTTGCGCGTTGATAAATAAGTTTATTTTTGTCTATTTTAGCACGGTTGGCATGGACATCATCATCATCATTGCTAAAGATCTTTCGGAAATTGTAAATTTCATGTATTCCTGAATAAATTCATCAGCTACCAAGTTTACTGCGATTTGAATCAAATTAGCACCGTGTTGCAGTCAGTAGAGCAAAGGCTATTTCAAAGGGAGAACGGCCTTGTAAGACGTTTGTCTGAATTTCTTTGCTTGTTTCTGGAACATTCTGAAGCTTCTATGGGTTTTATTATCCCCAAAATGGTAGGCCACGTCCATCCTGCAATTTGGGCGCAAAAAGCAGCGAAACAAGTGCCAAATAGCTTTGTATTGCGTTATTTTGACAAAAAGTGATTTGTGGGGTTATCTTCGGGTGTCTTGATCGAATTTTATTGCATTTTTTGCTCAAAATAACCAGAAAGGACTGTTCTTTCATATTCAGCTTGAGGCACTGATGAGCAAGGCCTATGAAGCTCAAACGAACGATTTTTAAATTTCAGTGTCCATTTTGATGGGTTCAACTCGTGTTTCGGGGGCATGTTCCGGAAGCAGAAATGTTTCCTAGACTCATATCTAATAGTGGGAAAAGAAAAATCAGAAAAAAATCATTTTGCAAAAATTCTAGAAATTTTCGAAAATTTTAGCGAAATTGCTTTGACTTTGACTTCACAAAGGGGGAGGAGCTTGCGGTCTTTAGACATAGTGACTTACGAGATAGAATGGGGTTAGGGAAGGGTATGATAGGCTAGAATTTCTTTTCCTAGCCTATTTTGTGAAGTCACTAGGTCATTAGTTTTCCAGGTTACTTCACTTATATTTGTTGTATTCCCGAGTGGGACTTGTCAGTCAGAACTCGTTTATCACAAGTTTTTATTAGTACAGCGTCGGAAAGACAATTCAGGAGAATTAGAGGACCGACCGTCCTAGAGGAAAACAGGAGGTTTACTGATTGTATCTAGTAATTCCAAATTAGACTCAGGGAGAACGCAAATACTTTATTCTGAGCATAAAGGTAAAAACCGATAGTTGAGACAATTGGATCAGGAAGAATAGAGAGAGAGAGAGAGAGAGATTGAGGGGAAAGGTGAGAGATTATAGAAAGAGTAAATGAAGTAGAGTGAACCTCTAACACTTATCCAGAAAAATAAGAAGAAAGCAGAGATTCAAATTTCAGGTGTGTAAGTGCGTCGTCCGTGAATTATTAATAATTCTGTTTTCGCTATTCAAATACATCATTGTGGCAGAAGAAGCGAAGAGAGAACCGCTGCAGTTGTCGATGTTTGACGCCCCGACTGAGATTTTCTGCCGATTCGTCCTTTCTTCCCCTTCTTTGTCGCTAACATTCGCCCTTTGCGCGACAAAAATGAGCGTGATCCTGTTCTAAATCGCACCTTTTTTCTCATTTTTTTCATTTTTGGCGTCGATTCTCCTAAATTTCGCTGGTCAGAAAATTGCTCAATTTGTCTGACCTAGCGACTTTCTCATATCATTCTTTTTGTTTATTCTATTGTTCCTTTGTCATCCCTCGATAAAGAGATGATCTTCTCCTCTACCGTGTCTAAATTTTGTTATTTCTATCGGACAGGATAAAACACGGCTGCTCTGTTATTTTTGTCCCATTTCTAAGATGAAATAAATCTTCAATTCGACTAAGGGCTCAAGTCAATTCGCATGGACTTAAATAGCGCAAGATCTCCTAGCACCTTGAGAAAGCTACCAGTAGTTTAATTGTTTCCGTGCCTGCATACTTTTCGCTTCTCTTCTCTTCCACTTGCCTGTGTTGAAAAATAAAATGCATATTTCGAAGAGACAGGCATATTTCGTTTTACTTGTCGTAAGATAGTGGCAAGATCTTTGAGGTTGAAAGATGGAATGAGCTGCCATTTTAAATGAAACAGAGAATGTGATATGCAAAATGTGAAATTCTGAATTTAAGTTACGAAAAATTCAATAATGGTTTCGGGGAAAAATACTCTACTCAAATTGTCTGAATGTGAATTCTTCCAAGATTTATCTTACGCGTAAAATGCTATATATTTACACGTCGAAATTTCTCTAAAACTAACGTATATTTTTAGTCTTTTAGAGATATCATCTCTTCATATTTCTCTGAAATGTGGAATAAGAAAAAATAAAATTCAACACGACACTTGAAAATCTATTCTTGGCTTCTTCAAATTTAGGGTCTAGCGAAATTCTATTCGGAACAAATTACTAACAAAGTAAAAAATGACATGATTTGGATGAACGTGGCGCATTTTTAGTTATACATAGTGGACGCAATTAATATTCCCGTTGTGAAGACAGTCATAAAAGCATTTTTCTATGAATCTGCAGGGCTAGACAGGATTATAGCAAAAAACCGCATGAAAAACGGACCAGTGTAATCAAAGATATGAGTTTCTGAGGACGACGATCAGAAACTTTCTTTTGTGAGCGTGTTTTCGTCAAGCGAAAACGGACGATTTGAAATTTTCACTGTACATTTTGACCGGCTTGTGATATTTCAGGAGCATGTTCCGGAAACAAATGTTCCCAACGATCGTATTTAATAGTAAGAAAAGAAAATGAAGAAAAATAACTTTATAAAATTTGTATGATGTTTTAAATGATAAAAAATCATTCTTTGACTTTGTCTTCACAGAATGAGTGGGACTTGCACTCTCTAATATAATATGGAGTAGATAAATAGAGAAATAGTTCATTTTAAAGTGAATACGTATACAAAGTTTCATTTTAGATCAACTATAAATCTCATTAGAAGTCTCTATCCAGAAATCCTCTCCAAATATTCTCTTGCAACAACTCGCAAGCCAAATGAAAGTGTCGTAAAACGTGTTCCCCTTTATTCTCGAATTTTCGATTTTTATCGACTAGAAGCGACTAACGATTCGCACTCTATTTGATTTTCAAAATTCTTCATTGCGTTAGATTTCATTATTCACGTAAAAAGTAATGCTAATAAAATATGTCAGCTACTAAATGACGGAAACCGAAATGTATAGTTCTTGAATTTATGAGAAGGCGATAAGTTTAAAAATACAAAAATATATTAGGTTGTGGCATAAGTAATGAGAATTTTTGCATGTTTTTTGTCCGTTCCTCTT
>LIAE01010207.1:90031-113342 GCA_002287525.1 Diploscapter pachys | reverse complement strand
TGCTCCGCTTGATACGAAAGAGACAATATTGTTAATACCTCTTGACAGAAAGTTTTGATGTGTGAAAATGGAAAGAATAACGATAGGGATATTTTTAAATTAATTTATTAATGCAATAATCTTACTGTTAGAGGCTCACTCTATTCCATTCACTATTTCTATCATCTCACCTTTCCCCCTAATCTCTCTCTCTCTTAGCAGTGCCGCCTAACGACACTGCTCATTCCCTCTACAACTCTTCTCCCTCTTCTTTAGTAGTTATCTCTATTCCCTAACCATCAACAGATTATTGATTGACCACTCTTCTCTTAGTAGTCAGTCTACCCTCCTGTCTTCCTCGAGGACGGTCGGTCCTAATTCTCCTGGATTGTCGTATTGAAGTTGTACTAATAAAAACTTGTGTGATAAACGAGTTCTGACTGGCACGCCCACTTGGCGAGTACAACACTTACAATATCCAAGAATTAAGGTATTTGATAGAATAATGCATGCGCATATTGTCTCATAATAATTTATTTGAAAGGAAGAATTATAAGGTTTAGGCAATTACAAAAATGGGTTAATTAGTTGAAATGTAGAAAAGAGGTCATGTCTCCCCTCTTCAAGAGAGAAAGAACGCATGAAATTTTCTGACGCTTCAATTATCGTTAATTAGTCGATCATTTAATGAAATCAAGACACCAATTAGGGTAATAAAATAGGGTATACGAAATTGCGCACCAAAGATTGAAATCAACTGTGTTACTGATATCAAACGTCTGTATGTCATGAAAACATGATATATTATCATTTTGCACGCCAGTCAACTCATAATCTGAAAATAAATGGGAAATTGCAGAAATTATGGTAATAGATGTCTCAATTATTGGTTGGATTACATATTTTCGCCGATTTTCATCAAATTTGAATTCATCAGCCGACGTTATTGATATTATACAAATTTGAATTGCAAATTTGCGATACGTCACTATTTCACTAGGTCAATTACTGATTTATGACGAATTTTATGATGAAATTTATCTCCCTCGTTGAGAGGCACGAAGAAAAAGGAGAAAAGTGAAAAGGGAAGCTATGTAACTTAATGCTATCAGTCCATTGAGAGCTGGAATCATTTTTCCTCAGTGATTGTCCATTGATTTTTATTACAGACTAAGCTCGGTCAAATCGAGCAATTCTCCACCAAGTGAAACGCCGGCGACTATCACGGGAATGCCTGTTGATAAAGTGAAGAAGTCGTCTGCCACAACGACTGAAAATGGAACGCGAAGTGGGAATGGATCGACTGATGGAAATCCTGAGCATCAAGACGATGAAAATCCTGCGGTAGTAACTTTGGAGTTCGCAAAAAGGCCTCGTGTACTTTTTACCTCCAAGTTACCTTTACCTTCTTATAGTTTTCTCTTCCTCTTGTTATTTTTCAGAAAATGGAATAAAAAGTACAAGAGGCCGCAAAAAATAACATTTTAAAAGAACGTGATCTATGAAATTATATTGAGACAGAAAAACGCCTGTTACTTTTCATTGTTAATTGTTCAATTCTTTTAAGCAATTTAAAAATGCTATCGAAAATTGGTACTATTAGCGAGTTTTCAGCTAGCGTCGATTCTGATGATGTCCTATTTGAATAACTGCATGCAGCAAATGCAGACCACTCTGCGAACGAGCGGAGTGCCGCCTGTCGGAATGGACAGCAATAGACAGTTAGTGGTACGATTTAGATCTTTGACAATTAAACAAAAATTGAAACAATAACACATAAATCGGAGGATGTGTCATATTGTGTTTCGATTTAGAAATTATAGGATCATGAAAAACCTTCTATAAATAATTTTATTCCTCGAAAATATTAACAATAAATTACGCGAAAAGTGCCAAATTCTTGTATCACACTTGTTTTGATTCCTTCTTCAGACATTTCTGAGAGCTTCATACCACTTCGTATGCAAGAACGGTATTCGATTATTTCGCATTTCCCAAATTAAAAAGCAATCAGGTGCTTAGGAATTCGTTGTCTATTACCAACTCTATTTATGTCTGAATTTCTAAATTGTTTCGAAGTTCACCGCATGATGAGCAGACTATTTCGAATGCCGCAATCGAGAGTTGGTGAATATTGGAAAAAAAATCTATTACCTCATTAATTATTTTAAACCCAGAGTCGGGATTCAAGTAAGATTACACATCCTTGTAAATGCCTTTACATTGGGATGTGATTTTACTTAAATCCCAGCCCAGATTGTTTTTGAATAAACTTTTACAAGGGAACCTTTTTAGGATCCCATGTAATTGTAGAACGAGAGTAGACTCATTTGAAAGAGCATAAAATTCTGAGTCGATTCATGTAACTTTCTCAACAAAAATGACAAATTGAAAAAGTTTCTATTTTCTAACAAGCTCTGTAGTACAAAGGATATTGTAAAGATTAGCAAACGTGCATTTTTCTATACAAATAAATCGGTTTTGTAAATTAGCCACTTGCTGGAGATATTCATTTTTGTTGAAAAAGTTATATGAACCGACTTAGAATTTTATGCTCTTTCAAACGATCTCAACATTCTCATAAATTTAGTTTGCACAATGATGATTTCGTACGTCCTCAAAAATATTCAGCTGAACTTTGTGATAAGGCCTGAAATGTAAACAGCTGCAAGGCAAAAAAGGAACAGTGAGGAGGGGGGCTCACTCTCGCACAATTTTATCAGCCCCCTTCTATCACTAAGCAAAGCCGAGCAATTGCTCGGTTAAGGCGTGTATGCTGCATTTTATCGATTGTTGGAAATTTCGAAATTTTCACTTCTATACCACATCATGTTACCTCTCAGTGAATGTCACAAAATCTATTGCATTTTATCAATTGTTTTACATAAATGTATCATATAAACACTTTGAAACCCTCAAGCATAATTTCAAGTTCATTTTTTACTATCTAACATTTTCAGATGTCCGAAAAAATTCCTGACCTTGCACCACCGAGTCCGGAGTCCGAGAAAACGCCGGAGTCGGAAGTTCCTGTCTACAAAGTTCCACCTCAAGTGGTCAACGTGGCTTCGAGCCATTTTGCAGCGAATAAACGAGAACTTCCTACTTTTGACAACAACACTCCGCCATCCATGACGAAGAAGGGCAACGGAATGCCGTAAGAAGTTCAATATTTTGGAGATAGCGATTTCAGATACCGTTTAAAATATTTTTTTGAAGTTACGAAAAAATTTCAGGGTCTTCAAGAAGATCCGCCTCATCCTTCTCTTCTTCCTGGCATTTGTTTTCGTGGTGAGTAGACGATTGCTTTCTTTATTTGCTAAATCTATTTTTATTTTCCAGCCAATAGTCATCCCGATCAAGACATTTATCCTGGTTGTATCCAGCCCAAGATACCGCAGATCCAACCTCTGTCATGGACTCATCCATTCAATCATCAACATCCAGGTGCTTCGGAAAATTTACATCCACTTGCTATTGTCATTTAATTCAGACCTATGTGATCTACATGGTCGTTCGTCCGCATTATTACTACGATCTTGGAGCCTATCTCCTCTATGTTCTCTGTGCGCTTCATGCGATTTGGTAGAATTATTTTTTGATTAATAGAAACTCTCTTCCTTTCAGGTTCTGTTGTTTCGAAGCCTCAATCTCCTTGGAATCGAAACAAAACTATCACGAATTCGTCGATTTCTTCAAGGTTGGACAACTTCAGTTTTTTGTTGATAATTCCAAAATCTGGAAGGCGTGCAAAGTGATGCACAGTTATTTTTAGTGGTTAGAAAAGCGAGAAATAGCATACGAAAAGGAGACTAGCCTAAAATTATTTTCTCTCCCATCATTTTCAACCTTCAACATTTTGGCATCGACAATACAAAAATGATTGTAAACCTTTATTTCAGAACCTGAATATCAAATATGGACAGAATTTCCAGAGGTTGGAAAAGACCACATTCGACAGATACACCAGATCAGAAGAAGCCATTCTGAGTCCATCAAATCCAGACACTCGGCAAAATATGATCTAAGCAGATAAAATTCCCGCAAAATTTTCTGTCTTATCAATTGTATTTAAAAAGTGATGAAGGAAAAAAAATCAAGTTTATTCATCCAATGTCATCATTTTCAGGGATGTTTGCAGTGCGGTGCGCGATTTTATTGCACCGCCAACATCCCTGGTGGTCTTGCGGTTTCCAAGTTGTCCTATCCTCAATGAATTCCCTCAGTCATTTTCATATGAGTTCTTCATTTTGAAGTTCTTGTCAAACGACCAATGTTCTCAGAAATTTACTTTGCACAATGATGATTTCATACGTCTTCAAAAATATTCAACTGAACTTTGTGATAAGGCCTGAAATGTAAACAGCTGCAAGGCAAAAAAGGAACAGTGAGGAGGGGGGCTCACTCTCGCACAATTTTATCAGCCCCCTTCTATCACTAAGCAAAGCTGAGCGCTTGCCCGGTTAAGGCGTGTATGCTGCATTTTATCGATTGTTGGAAATTTCGAAATTCTCATTTCTATACCACATCATGTTACTTTTCAGAGAATGCCATAAAATCTATTGCATTTTATCGATTGTTTTACATAAATGTATCATATAACACACTTTGAAACTCTCAAGCATAATTTCAAGTTCATTTTTATTATCTAACATTTTCAGATGTCCGAAAAAGTGCCGGACCTTGCACCACCGAGTCCGGAGTTCGAGAAAACACCGATGGAAACATCGGAGTCGGAAGTTCCTGTCTACAAAGTTCCACCTCAAGTGGTCAACGTGGCTCCGAGCCATCTTCCAGCGAACAAGCGGGAACTTCCTACTTTTGACAACAACACTCTGCCATCCATGACGAAGAAGGGCAATGGAATGCCGTAAGAAGTTCAATATTTTGGAGATAGCGATTTCAGATACCGTTTAAAATATTTTTTTGAAGTTACGAAAAAATTTCAGGGTATTCAAGAAGATCCGCCTCATCCTTCTCTTCTTCCTGGCATATATTTTCGTGGTGAGTAGGCGATTGTGCTCTTTATTTGTTAAATTTAGTTTCTATTTTCCAGCCAATAGTTATCCCGATCAAGACATTTATTCTGGTTGTGTCCAGCCCAAGATACCGCAGAACCAACCTCTGTCATGGACTCATCCATTCAATCATCAACATCCAGGTGATTCGGAAAATTTACATCCATTTGCTATTGTCATTTAATTCAGACCTATGTGATCTACATGGTCGTTCGTCCGGGTTATTATTACTACGATAATTTTGGATATAGTCTCCTTTACGCTCTCTGTGCGCTTCACGCGATTTGGTAGAATTACTTTTGATTAATAGGGATTTTCTTCCTTTCAGGTTCTGCTGTTTCGAAGCCTCAATCTCCTTGGAATCGAAACAAAACTATCACGAATTCGTCGATTTCTTCAAGGTTAGACAACTTCAGTTTTTTCATTGATGATACCTAAATCTGGAAGGCGTGCAAAGTAGCGCAGTTGTTTTTAGTGGTTAAGAAATAGAGAGACCGGTCTAAGATCACTTTGCTCTCCCCTCATTTTCAGCCTCCCAGATTTTGGCATCAACAATACAAAAATGGTTGTAATTTTCATTTCAGGACCTGAAGATCAAGTATGGACAGAACTTCCAGAGACTGGAAAAGACCACATTCGACAAATACACCAGAGCAGAAGAAGCCATTCTGAGTCCATCGAATCCAGACACTCCACAAAATATGATCTAAGCAGATAAAATTCCCGCAAAATTTTGTCTTATCAATTGTATTTAAAAAGTGATGAAGGAAAAAAAATCAAGATTATTCATCCAATTTCATCATTTTCATTCTCTAAAATTTAATCATTTGGTGATAAAATCTCGTGTAATTTAATTTTGACGTGTGTGTAGATAAGAAAGAAATCCTCAAAAATACATGTAGCTACTTTATGCATATCGTATCTTCATTATTTATTTGGAAATAAAGATTCAGTTGTGAAAATCTCTGCAATGTTAAGCTCAAAACTACTGTAGGAAATTTTTTAAGCGGTCAAAGTTCTTCTCAAAACTATCGTAAATGTAATCAAATCAAACCAAATCAAAATATAACTTCAATTTCACTTTTCGAAAATTTACTTCAATAACTCTCCGTTGCCTTGACGATTTGCGAGCTTTTGTAGAAAAACATTCATAGAGGAGTTCATTTGCAGCTGTTGTTAGATGATTAGTAGTCTCATGATAGAATTCTTCTCTGGTCAAATTCACACAACGTTCACACTTTAGCCAAGCTTTCTCAAACTCATTTACTTTTACTTTAAGCCTAGTAAGGATATACAGAATTTTGAGAATGTTTATGTGAGAATGTCTTCTGTTCTTACCACAGTTTTCAGTTGATGCTGAGTCTTTTATCTTTCTGGAAATTCAAAAATCCTAGGATGTCGAAGGAAAACATCGAGAGCCAGCCCGATCCGACTCCAAAGGCGATAGTCGAAATTCTCGACTCGGACCTTCCGATTCAACCACCGGACTTCGAAATACCGAACAAATCTGATAAGCGGAAAATCCCGACCTTCGACAGAGTCGATCCATCGACATTCGCTCGACAGGACAAGAAATCTAGGTGGGATAAAATTGTCGTTGACCACGAATTATCTAAAAATTTTAGAAAATGCTGCAAGAAGCTGTTCTATGTGGCTCTCTATCTGACGACTGCCTATTTTCTGGTAATTTTTAATTTTTCGAGAAGAAAGCTGATTAAAGAATGTAGTCATGTCTGATCTTACGAGAATCCTTGAAAACCTATCATCTAAAAGCTGCCGAAAACTATTCTTATTTAGCTCTACACTGTGCATAGACATGGCCCAATTCGTGTCCTGCAAATGTGGGATGAGTTTCCGAGATATCTCTACATCATCTGTGTGCTCCATCTCGTTTGGTAATGAATAAGATTTTTGCGGACAAAATTGAAATATTTAGGTTCTTCTTCGGAGACGCCTCGGTCTCAGAGGAATTCAGACAGAGCATACGAGATTTTTGGAGAAAGTGCAAGGTATGAATTGTATGGTCTACTATTAGAAGGGACCTTTCAAGTTTAGAACTGTTGCAAGAAGTCGAGCGAACCCGAGTACCAATACCAGGAAGCACCGCGTCTCATTTAAATAGTCAACTTGTGTCAATTTGTTTGATGTGATTTTTTCTACTCTTTTGCATTATAGAAATATTTTATGGCCTTTGTAAGGCATACGATAATGATTTGTGAATATTTTTGCATGTATCATATAATAAACTTTTCCTAAATATTTGACTTTTGGTTGTTTATGAGAAGATCCAAACTGAAGTAATGAAAGGTTGAAAATCAGTGAAAATTACAAACTACCAAACCTATATTTTGATAGCTTCAAAAACTCGTCGTTGCCCTAGCAATTTGAAGAATCCTCACATCCGGTTCATTACAGCTGTTTGTTAAAGGATTTTCATATGTTAGATTCAATTTTCAGATTTTATACAAACGCAGAATGTAAGTAGTAATTTTAGGATGTCAGAGAAAGATTTGCCTGAAGGCCTAGAGGATCAAGCCGATTCTGTTCCATGGGCGAAAGTAAAGGTTCTTGACAAGAAGATTCCCACTTATCAGACTGCGTACGAAGAGATGTTCAAAGCCGACGACGACCAGAAAATTCTTTTGGCCTACGAAATCGACCCGTCGGTATTATCTCAAACGAGTCTTGATAGTCGGTAAGATCAATCCCAAAGTACACAAATTCATTATTCTTCTTCAAAATTTTAGAACTATCAAGAAATACCTCTACGTGCTTCTCTATCTGACGACGACATTCGGCTTGGTATTTTAAATTTTAGGTTAAAAAATGAAAAATAATAATTTCAGATCTACACCTTATGCAAATGTGGTTTCCACGAGTGCATGAAAATAGAAAATGGACATGTTGTTCTGCTTTTCATAGTTGTTCTACTTCAGATCATTTGGTAACCTCGTAAAGATTTCATGACTATTGAAGAGTTGAAATGTTAGGCTCCTTGTTGGCGACTCTTCAATACCAATGAAATTCCGAGATAGATTGGGCGATTGGTGTGCAAGTTGCTGGGTATTTATATCTTTCCAGGCTAAGGTTCATATTCAATTTTAGAGTTGCGACGAGGAAGAAGAAATCGAAGAAATTGACAATGAGTACAAGAAAGTGTCGGGTTTCGTTTGAAGTTGCTGTACTTTAGCTTTAATTTAGTTTTTTTTTTTCTAAACGTTATTCTTGCAGTTCTTTGAACTGTTTGTCTCGATTTTTTCTTGCAATTTTCTATTTTCAAGGTGTTTTATTTTTCTGTGAATAAATGGGGGAATTTTTCATTTCATTAAGGTTACAGTATTCGCTATTTTTAATAGGTAGGTTTGAGAAGAAGGTGAAAATTTGCGCGATAATGATAAGGGGTGATAAAAATGACGTAGTCAGAAGGAAGGCAACAGAAGACAAGTAAGTATCGACAGAATTTGCTTCAGACTTGCCTTATCATCACCCCAACGCCATTTTGGTTTTTTTTTTCCAAGCACCTATTTTCTAACTTTTCCTAACGCACTACCACTATACCACGCCGACATCAAAAATCGGCCCTCGCTTTTCTCATATTTTCATAAAGAGTCTTCAACCACTGCCTTATCTTACAAATTGAGATTACTAGCAGCTTAATTGGGATAATTATGAAGCAGTTATGCAATTATATAATGGAAGAAAAAAATAAAATTTCCAAGCATCTCTAAAAAACCTTGGAAATTTCAAAATTCGGGTTTTGATTGAGAAGTTACAATTGGCTGGAAAATTTGAAAATATGAAATACGCAAAGATGAACTTTTGATCAGGATTAGAGAATCTTCATTATCTATCCAACACTATTCGGACGCGACTTGGCAGTCGATTTCCAACCACTCAATCAATACAGGCAAAAGAGCACCAAACCGAAACAACGCCAAAACTCGTCTGGAGAATGCTTTTGCTAAAAAATTTTGGATCATCGCACGAAAAACATCTAAATTCATTTAAAAAATGGAATGATCGTGAGAAATAAAGTTTCACGGTTTCAGAACATTGTACGAAACAAATCAGACTTCTAAAAATTCGACCCGCAAATCAACCCGCAGAAAAAATAGTGCGTCGTATTGAGAGGGGAAAGGGCATGCCGTCTTTTCCCTCCCGAAGTGATGTGCTGTTTTTTCTGCGAGTCGATTTGTGGGTCAAGTTTTGAGAAGTCTGAGACAAATTAATCCTAATTCAAGTTCACCTGTGAAAATGACTGCATTTATACTTTTCTGACGTTATGTCAATGCCTCTGTATCTATGTTTAATTAAGTTTTCGATAAAGTTCAAAGCTAAGAGATAGGAAGATTTTTAAAAATCCTATGATCAAACAAAGCAATGTAATCATGACAGAACTTCGCCTCTAAAATCTCTTGACATTGGACATGATGCCGAAAGTGCGAAATCGCCCTTAACTTTTACGACTCCCATTTGAAGTCTAGTTAAAACAGCTATGCTCATGATTCCAGAGAACCTAAGCACTCGGACATCCCTTCACAAACGACTCAACGAAGCAACAAGGCAACAAAGCACAACGACCAACGGATCCATGGATGAATCGGCCCTATTCCGGTCAACAAACCATTTCTCGCGTTGTCTATCTTAATGAATGAGTGAATGTGTCAAATAATAAAGCTCACATCTATCACCATTTTATTGATTTTTGAAAGAAAAACGGGTTAATTGCCCCTAATTATCGTCATTTGCATCGCTCCCTTCTTCTTTTTCGTTAAAAGGACAAATTGTCTGTGTCCCTTCTGCAACCCCCTTATCGACTCCCGCCTTCTCTTCAAAAGTCAAGTTGCTATTTCGAATTCGCCACATTTTATTGGTATTTATCGATTTTCATTTATTATCTCGGATAATTATCGTTAATTAGACTTGTTTTGACTAGACTAGGCAGTACTTTGTCATTTGTTTTCGTTGCTTCAGAAAGTTTGTATTAGATTTCTATCTTTCTTCTCGTCATTTTTAAATTTTCTTCAAACAACGATAACCAAAGACGAGATCTGTTTTCTGTCATCGATAATCGTGCATTCGGCCTTGCTTGAGAACATGCAGACATAGACAGGAGTATTGAGATTTTTATTTTAAAAAAAGTCTGTCCCATGAAATTATCCTGCTCTTGTTTATACCCTGTTCACTAGTAGAATCTGATCATCAATGAATTAATGAATGGATTCCAGGATGCCGCGTCGTTCCTACTCTCGGTCGCGTTCTCGCTCGCCCGTCGCAGGCCGCACAATCACTGCATCGCACGACTCTGCACCCGCCAAACGAACCGTTTCTGCTGTCGTCAACATGCTCGACGCTGAATGCCTCGAGAAAGTCACCGGTGAGGAATAATGGATTAAAAAATCTAAAAGCCTGATATTTTTCTGCAACTCGTAAATGTCGTGATATCGTGAGCTATCCTTTTCCACACTATTTGACCCTACTTTCCTTCCCTCTCCTATCCCAAACTATGGCGCACGTCCTCACGACATCGCCACATTTACGAATTGCCTATTTTTCTCCAAGAATTCTATGAAAATCATTCAATTCTTTCAACATTTCTGGGAAAAAGTTACACAGTTATCAAACTATTTCTAAAAAAATTACCATAATTCAAATCTTTCTGTGCCAGTAATCATAGACTCACTTGGTGGCTTCCAGTCATCTCCAAGTACGTTTATGAATACAGGCACTGAAAAATATTCCCTAAGAAGGCAGTGCACAGATATGAACTCACAGGTCTCGATGAAACTTGCCGAATAGGAGTTTTCAATGACGGGGCTCGCGATGGTGACATCAAAATCGGCAAAATAGGAATCTGGGGCGAGAGAATTTGGAGCCGTTTTCCCCTCTTATTTTGTATAAGAACTGATGAAATTCCCTTGTCAAAAATGTATTCAAGTTTACAAATTTGAATAAATGTGAAGAATCGACGACTTTCACTGATTTCTCGGCTCCAGGTTCCTATTTTGCCGATTTTGATGTCACCATCATGATCCTATCATTGAAAATCTCCATTTGGAAAGTTTCATCAATATCTGTGAATCCGTATCTGCACTTCCTTTGTAAAATTTTCTGCATTTCTAAACTTTTTATAAAATAACTATTCTTTTTTCAGAGAAGCACAAGCAAGATGGCGAAAAAAGACCCCGTCTCGTAAGTGTTCGACTAACAAAAATACTCCTCTCTAAATTTTAACATTTGATTTCATGTTTGAGAGAAAATGAAGAAAAAATATGCTTGTATGTTGATTTCTGCAGGTAAGTTTCCTCTTTTAGAGCATCTATCCGCGCTGAAATCTGCCTAATTTTATTGTGAGATTGACTCGTTTCGTTTTCCCTGCATAGCCTTTTTGTTTGAAAGCCTCTTGATGCACGGCGCGGAAGGGGAAATGACTGACAGATGAAGTTGCTGAACACAGTTGATTACAGACACTTACCATTCCTGGAGAGGCTGCTCAACGCGGTGGCATGCAGGGAAGGTAGGATAGTTTACACTTTCTTATAAAATTGTATTTATCTATGCTTTTTTTAAATTAAATTAGACGATTCTTAAAAAAAAAGTTTTGATATAACAAAGTTCATGTTCAACTATTTGAATTTCAAAAGAAAAAAGTAAAGTCCTAAGACTGGATATTTTTCCAAGGAAAAATATTTTCCTGATCAGAATTCGAAGCTTCGGCGGGGATCGGCAGCAATTTGGAGGAAGGAATTCTTTCGGAGATTCCAGGTAAGAATTCAAATCCTTTCAAGAATTTCGAGAAAAACGAATTACAGACCCGGCATGCGCAATCGCTTGTCGTTCAACGCGAACTCGAATTTCCGCTCGTATGGCGACATGCCCGGTACGAGGAATACAGACAGAAACGGGAGTGGAAGGGAAAAGGCAAATGGATTCGACGGAAACCGACTCGAAGGAGTAAAAGGCAGGCAGGAAGTGCACGGGGTGGATGAGGATAGGAGAAACGGTGAGTTTATCATTATTGAAACTTTTTAGATTGTAAAATTTAGTATTTTTAATTATTGTTGATCAAGAAATCCATTTTTAAACATTTTTATATTGCAGGTTCGTTTCGCGAGGAGGATCGTCCTGTGCAGCGTTTGATCGATCCCTGCGAAGTGCCGAAGGGAAAATTCTTCGATGTAAGCCAATTTGATGTTTATTTGATACTTTATAAAAAAAAGTTTTCATTTTTTAACTAAAATAATTGATTGGAGAATCTTTCTTATGCTATTTTTAGCTCATTCTAGTTACTGCTCTCTTTTCTGAGAAATAGTATGGAGAAGGGGGAAAAGGATGATAACTACAAGGGGGCCTATTTTCAATGACTATGTTGCTACTTTGAAAATTATCATTTATTTAAAAATGCAATTCGGAATTCAGCACGACGAGCGCGATGGCTCAGACTCGAACGACCGTCGCAATCCCAGATACAGAGAGCCCTACGATCCGCGTAAAGACAGGACGGATTACAGAAGGGGGGACAGAGACAGAGGGGACAGAAGAAGAGGTGACAGAGACAGAGACATGGATGGAAGCAGGAACAGAGACGGGCATGCCTGGGATGGATTCGGCAGGCAACGATCCGGTGGAGGAGGAGAAGGAGGACGGGTGAGATATCTCACTTTTCACAAAGTTTAAAAATTCGGGCTCATTTTTCACAAAATTTGAAATAGCCAGTCAATGGATAAAAGTCTTCATTCAAATAAACCAATAGAAAAAATCTATTTATGAATACGAAAATAGTCTTTCATGGATGTTCGAAATTTAATCTCTATTTGTCAAGGACTGATGATTTGAAGGAAAGATAATAAATTGATGGATTCTTCAGTTCGATCGCGACCGCGGCCGTTTCGGCGACCGCAACGATCGCGGATACCGCTATGGAGAGAGACGAGGCAGTTTTGAGGACCGTCCATCCAACAAATTCGTCTCCCCCGCTGATGGAGTTTGGACTCACGACTTGTTTCAAGATGAACAGGAAGATGATAAGAAAGATGTAAGAGGTTTTTTGGCTACTTGAAAGCCTCAAGATATCGAGACACAAGGGGCATAGTCCGAATGAGGTACAAGAGAAGTGGATAAAGTCGCCTTTTCCCCCATACTATTCCTTCAAGTTATGTATCTCGATATCTCGCGTTTTACACGTTTCCACTTTTCTGTTTGATAATTTTCAAATGGCAATATGAGAATTTCAAAATTTTCCAAAACATGTTTCTTTTAAAACTTTACAATTTCCTCAATTATCTGTCAAAGTATGCAATTTCGATAGCAGATTGAAACTGCACGATTCTTTCGTGAGTTTTGCAAATTCATTTGTTTGGTTTCTTTGCAAAATTGAACTCGATCATTCGTTCAGTGAAGAATATTGCAGGAAAAGATGTTCTGTAATTGACAAAATTCACGTAAATTTGCAGAACGGCGTCGTTTTGGTGGTGGACCATAGCGATTCGGGCAAAAGACGCGTCCACTCCGATGTGAGAGTTGATCATTTTCTTATTTTTACATCAAAATAATATTGATGAATTGAATGAAAGTGGGGATGTAACGTACTTTTGAAAAAGTACAGAAAGACAGGATTTTTTGCTGAAATTTATGAAAATTGACCTTTCCTTTCACGTATACTCTTTGCAAGAATTAAAAATACCCGCTTTTATTTCGTTTTCATTTTCCAACGTTATGATTTGAGTTATTCAACCTATCATTGCAAAAATTTTCAAGAGAGGCTATTGAAAACAACCGAAATATTACTTTATGTAGAAAGAAAACATCTATGAATATATCTAAAGATTTATTTGGAAATTATATAATTTCAGGACTAGATGCCCAATTCTCGTCACAAATCGTTTTTTCTAATCTGTTACTCTGCTCACTTCTCTTCATTTCTCCTGTGCCCTTTTTCCAGGTTAGTTTCTCTACTCAATTTAATAATTATTTCTTGTTCTACCTTTTATCTAAATTTATCTGATTTATTCGTAACTTATCTTGTTGCGATGATACACAAGCCGATAATTATCTGCTTATTGTCGAATCTTACATTTGATTTTATGTGTGTACGTTATATTTCTAAAGAAATGTTTTATCGTTGGATGAATGGATCAAGAGTCTATTAATTTCAACACACCTTTATTCAAAATATACAACCTCCACAAATAAACTGTTACAATGAAGAATAAAGATTTTTTAATAGTTATTTTTAAGGTTTTTCAATTTTTTTCAGATTTAAAAATTTTTTAACTTTTTTTGAGTTTTGAAATTTTTAGAGGCACAAATAATAGCGAGTAAGATAGAT
The DNA here is from genome assembly GCA_002287525.1 of Diploscapter pachys. Classification (NCBI taxonomy): domain Eukaryota; kingdom Metazoa; phylum Nematoda; class Chromadorea; order Rhabditida; family Rhabditidae; genus Diploscapter; species Diploscapter pachys. Next base: position 99,017 of record LIAE01010207.1, on the reverse strand, counting down.
GAAATATAAAATAACAATAAAATAATAGATAGCCAAATAATATGAATGCTTCTTTTTGGTTTTTTTTTCGTTTATTTCGTAATGATGTCGTTGCTAGTCTCGAGATTAAGTGAAGCTATGGAGGATGGCTTGAATCCCTCCTGAAATACAACAAATTATTCATTTTTACACAATGCAAAGCAATTAGCACAGAATATTACATTTTGCAAAACATTACAAGATGACACAAGTTGAAAATTGCGCAGAAGTAACAATTCACCACAAAGTGCATGAAAAGACTATTCGATTTGATACAAAAATGCACTCGCACACGCAATAATATTCTAGCTATATTCATTGAAATGGCTTGGAAAACGTACAGGAATGGACCTACCAAATGCCGATCTCGCTTCGGCACCGCAGCTGATGGATCTTTTGCGCCTGTGTTGCTGCGCCCCACCTTCCAAAGCGGCCTGAGCAGGTGGTTGCGCCAATTTGACATTCACTGTCTGATTCTGTTGCTCTTTATTTTGTTGTTGGTGCATAGACTTTGAAAACATTTCGTTTTGGAGGTTGTGAGAGGGAGCGGTGCCGATCTAAAAAAAAGACGGATTTAATCATTTTTGGAACATTATCAAGAAGATATTATATGTAAAGAATGTCATAATCATCATCAATGGAAAATTATGTCGAAACTTCAATGAGAAATATTTTTAAAAATCGAATTTAGTCCAACCTTTTCTCGTTCGATGGAACGGCGGAGATTTCTCGTGTGGAGCATATTGCTCAGCAAAGGAATGGCCGACATCTAAATCTATTTTTATTTATTAAAAATAATCTTCTTGTTTATTGATTCATTTATCATTTCACTCATTGAGCTGTGTCATTTGACACTGCAAATTGCAGGATATTTTCTTGCTTTTTGCCATTTCAATTTCTCCATTTCGTTCTATTCCCGGTCTTGATAGAATTCCCCTTTCCTTTGAATTGAAGGAAATGTTGTTTTCTGTCTTACAGAATGTACCTTGTCAATTATGATTATCATCAAAATCTGATGCAACACAAGTGATAATGTGATAAGAGAAAGAAGCAAAAAGAAAAAAAAAGTTGTCTATCGAAAAGAAAGAAGATTCTGATTTAGTCATTTCATTCAAACTTGTAATTTGCACATCGTTTTCAACTTCAGGCATCCCCTTCTTTTTATTTTCATTCCTTTGTCTTTCTCTAATTTGGTCAATTTCTGATGAAAGTGAGAAAAATATTCATCTAACGTATTTTGCGACTGTTGACCGTTTTATCGCCTATCACAATTCATCATCGTTAGAAGCGAGAAAGGGGAAAAGACTTGGTGAATTCGAAAGGCAAACCCGCTTTCCACACGCATATTATCGATTATATGACTATTCATAGAGAACGTATTAAATAAAATCATGCATATCAGATTGGTGGTTTCAGTGAATCTTGAAACAAAAAGGTGTAATAGTAGAGATGGATATTAGATAAAGATAGTTACACAGCAGATTTTCCTTTAGAATTTCATATCAGAACTTATAAAATAAACTGAATTCATAATGATTCGTAATTTTTGTGTCCAGGAATTGAACGAAACAGAATTCATTATTGGATTTCAGTTTTTCGTCCTAACGTCGACAGAACTCATTAGTTCTCACCTCTTTATTTGTTCTTGTTCTTCAGATGAGTTAGTTCGAGTTTTGCAGTGGTTTGACTGTTGGAGCGTTGATTTAAGACTTCGAACTCGCAGTGGTGACGCGGATTTCGAGCTCACAGATGCCGAAGCAGATCACAGAGGTCGAGAGCCAATCGCACGAGAAGGGCAATTGAGCGGGCGGGCAGAAATCTGTAACTAGTCGAGTTAATTGCCCTCTAATTATTTTCAATCTCAATTACTCACCGATAGGTTGATTCACTTTCTGGAAAAAGTTGGGTTCAAGTAGTGGAGAAATGGCGGAGCGATTCAACAGCGTGATGCAACAACGATTCTCAGTGATTGAGCTAATTAGCATAGCAGGTAAAAGCTTCCATAAAAGCCTCGGGGGACTTGGAACGGTGAATTGAGCTTGCGGTCAGAGAAATCAGGAGGCGACAACGTGAAAGCTGGTGGTTCAGAATGCACTGCAATTGAAATGTGTTGTAAGGATAGGAATAGAACAACAAGAAACTTCTTATATACGATAGACAAAAGAGACGCGGAGAGATACAGAAATTGATGGAATGATTGAGAGAAAAGAAGAAGACGAGTGGGCGGAGCCAAACCCGCCATCAAAGAAGGGCTTCCCCCTACTCATTCGTTGCCTGCTTGACTGTATGTCTGTAATGAGTGATGTGAGAGATGAAGAATGCAAAACAAGCCGATATACACATGGGGAAGACAAGTCAGGTGAGTGATCAAAGTCCGTTAGAGAAAGAATCGATTGCACCCATCAACTTGCTTCAGAATGATGCAAATTGAAAAGCGCGAGAAAATTCGAGAACAATGAAGATTATGATCGATATCGGCGAGATATTGTCGAAAAACGCGGATATTCGCAAGAATATCATAAGGAAATTTGAAGGTATCCTGGGATTTATCACGTAAATTAAAGTGACCTCTGTTAGAGTGAAAAAATAGGATATCGTCTTCGAGATTTTCGATATCTGATTTTTGAGCGTACTTTGGTATTGTAGGATTCAATTGATCCTTGCTGGCAAAAGGAAAATTTGTAATTTGTGGAAAACATCAAAAATGATGGGACTACATTGAGGTCGATAATAAATTTGTTTGCGTACGCTCCGACTTTTGACTATCATCTCATTTTTAAATTTCTATTCTGGTGAATCATAATCAAATTTTGAAAAAGTGATAAATCGTTCCTAATAGTTCATTATCATCGGAGATAGTAAAAGCCGGCGCCAAAAATTCTGATTTCTTCCCATCCTATCGATTATTTTCATGTGGTCGCCACAGTAGTTTTGAATGTTTCGACGACGGTTTTCGAGTTTCTTGTCTTTCTAATTTTGGGTGCACCAGTTCTAGAGAGAATTTGATGGAAGTCGACCTCGGAATGATGAGAGAAGTAGGAAATTTGACAGGACGTTAGATATCAGAGAGATGTTGAGAAGGAGGAATTTTTGGAAGATCGTGAAAAAGTCGGAGAAAAAGAATTAGACAAGACGATATGTCCATGTCGATAACTGTCACGATAATTTTGATTAATTGCGCGTTTTCCTGCGCATCTTTCGCTATCTCCAGATCACGTGTTATATCACTGATAATACTCCTATCATCTCTTAAAATCGCCTAATATTTTCCTTATCATTTTATCAGTGCTTTGATTTCTGGAAATTCGATTGTCTTGCCTGTGAAACTGATGCAATTCGCCTCTCAATAAGACTGAAATTAATCAGCGTCTTCACCACGTCGTTTTTGCCTCCACACAGATGTTATTCTCCAACCTTCGACATCATGAAATTCACGTTGAGACAATTTTCAAACGTACAGTTACACATTCTGATTGGTCAACAACTAATCTTCACACAGAGAATTATCAAAGTTTCGAATTCATCATAAAATCGAACTTTTTAAAACTAAAAATGCGCGCTAGCTTGGTAAGAACGTATGAAGGATAAGTTTTGGCTATTTCTCTGATAACGGGTTTCAAATTGATACGGTTTTTTTTTTTTTAAAATAATCTGAAGCATCATGTGTCGAACATGTGATAAATTAAGAAAAAGCTGGAATCGAAAGATGATAAGATAGAAAATAAGTGCAGAGACATTTTATGAAGAAAATCAATCAAAATTTGATAGGTTAACAATAAATCAGCGAAAAAGTTCATATGAAAGGCCAATATAACAATTACAAAAAAAATCATACAAAAATACGTTATTTTGAAAACACATTGACTGTATCGAATAATAACGAAACTATACGATAAATCAATGAATGTTTCTGTTTGCATTATGATGATGAATGGAATCAATCATTCAGTCATTTCCCACTGATACCATCATCGATCCTTTCAGTTCTGCTGCGGTTTTGTCTGTCACTTCATCAATTTTTATTATTCCTCCTTTCGATTTTGTATAATTGTCCCTTTTTCGTAAAGTTTTTCTTATTCACAATTAGGTGGTTATTCTCGAAATGCTATCGACGCTACATTGGGATAACATCGAAACGCCGCTATTATTGATGACATGGTTGATTGCGATTATTGTGGCGAGAATTGGTAAAATTTTCACTCCTTTTAATTCTTGAGAAATTATTTAGGATTCCATTCATTTCATCCTCTCAGCAAGATATTTCCTGAATCAGCAGTGTTGATTATTCTGGGGTTAGCTGCCGGATACATCATTTATGAGGTATTTCGCCTGGATTTGTATCTTCATCCAGGTAAGATCCACTGACAGGATTTTTTGTTGTAATTTTTCATTTTTAGACCTATTCTTTCTATACCTATTACCGCCCATCGTTCTTGAAGCTGGGTTTTTCATGCCAAGCAATGCATTTTTCAACAATATCGGCACAATTTTACTATATGCTGTAGTCGGAACTCTGCTGAATATCATTGGAATTTGTAAAAGAATATTTTAACTGATTGATGAAATTACATCTTTTTCCAAGGTTTCACGATTTACATATTTTCTCCACTCTACAATCATACTCTATCCTTCATAACGATTTTACTCTATTCGACGATCATCTCGGCTGTTGATCCAGTAGCTGTTCTGAGGTAATTTTCCTAGATTTTAGTGACGATAACGAGTAGTTTAGTTTGTTTGAAGAAATCCACGTCAATCAAATCCTTTACATTTGTGTTTTCGGAGAATCATTGCTCAATGATGCCGTTACTGTGGTTAGTTAGTTATTATTTGTTCCTGAGTGTTTCCTCAAAACCACTTTTTCGGTGCTCTATCACTCGTTATCATCGCTGATCCACGTGAAAGGAGGCCCGATTTTGGATGATTTCGTCGATTCCACGTTCAACTTTCTTCTCGTTTCGGTTGGAGGTTTATATTTTGAGAAGCTAAAACATTTCGAATGGCTTTTAGGAGTTTTACTCGGAGCAACTTTCGTCTGCATAACAGCGTTAGCTTCGAAGTACGTGCTTTTTTAGTTGAATTTTAAGCTATAGAAATTTAGATACGCATCTGTTGCACCAATACTTCAACCATTGATCTGCTTGGTGTTTCCTTATTTGTCATATCTTCTGTCCGAGTATTTGCATCTGTCAGCAATTTTATCGTAGGCTTATTCCAACTAAATAGTGGTTGATTTCCTCCGAATAGAATCGTCACATGCGGGCTTTTGATGAGAACTTACATCAAGGGAAATCTAAGCGTAAATCCTCTAATTACTGTACGATACATGGTGAAGACGCTGAGTTCTTGGTAGAGTTTATGAATTTTGTTCATTTTTGATTCGTTTTATTTCAGCTGTGAAGCAATAATCTTCGTTTTTCTTGGATTATCGACGTTTTCCAAGAAGCACGATTGGGATATATCATTTGCAGTCGTTACTGTTACTGCATGCGTGATAAGTAGATTTATAGGTAAGCTAAGAGATATTTTTGTTTTGAATCATTGAAACTTTTAGTCGTATTTCTGCTAACGAAACTCGCAAATAGACGGCGAGTTCAAAAAATCGCATTTCGCGATCAAATTATCATGGCTTTCGGCGGTATTCGTGGAGCTATTTGTTATGGACTTGTACTTTCAATCGGTATAACTTTGAAAATTTTCTGAATTTGGGGACCTTTTTCTTCTAGATGAACAAGATATTCCTTCGAAACAAATGCTCATTTCGACAACATTATGCGTTATCTGCGTTACAGTCTTCATACAGGTATATTCACTTATTTCATACGATATTTTACGAGAAAACATGCTTGAAGACACATGTACGAGCAATATTTCATTGTGTAATAGGCACATTTTTTATAATAGCACTACAGAAAAAGGTGCGAGTAGTAATGATAAATTGTTAATGGGTTCGAGTTCCTGATCCGAGGCTTTCCTGCTTCGACCAAACTATACATCTTTTTACCTTCTCAACACCTGCATTGACGTTCGACAGGATATTAGTGGCATTTATTTATATCTCAGATTGGATAAGTTTAGTCTTGCTATACGATTTGCATGAAAGCACATTGTGCTTTGAAAAGAATTTCAAAATGTACTGCCGAAATTCGGAGAATCGGCTTTTGGACGAGGAAGTGAAATGAAACTCTTGTTAATTTTGAAATATCTTCAAAAAATGTACATCCCTAAAATCATAAATTTTCTTTCATTTATGCTAGATCGACATCAAAAATCTCGCTAATTTAATAAAATGAGAATGCACTTATTTGGCCTAAAATCGAGTTTAGTTCTGAGTTGTTCGACCTTTCGGTTGTGATTTTGAGTGCATGCGATCTCGCATCTCGCGACGGTGCCCTTGGCGCGAATTTATTTCCCAAAATAGCAGCACTCGGCTATTTGCAACTATTTTGAGGCAATTTGCACAGAAAAATTGGGTAAATAGATGAGAAATCGACTGCAAAAGTTTTGAACGGAACGGTTCACGCATAAATGCAGAAATATTGCAATCGAGCGTATCAGGGTCATAAAGAAGAGTTAAATTATGACTCCGACTTCATTCGGATATTTTTGGCAAATCCCAACTCAGATAGCGAATTTTCATTTTCTTACCGTCTAACATCGAACATAGTGCAGTTTGGTGTTTTGAATTTATTTTTTATCAAGATGAAAGATAAAAACTCCATAACTTTTTCAAATTTTACCTTTGAATTCTTTAGCCTACAACTCAGACTCTGCGAGCGAATTACCCATTTTGCATCGGTAAATTGCGCATCGATTCGATTCATTCGTTCGTTCGTTTTCCCTGCAGTCGTTTTTTCCCAGTTCTTCCCATTTTTCTGCATTTCTGCATTTTCACTGCAAAGATATTCGTTGTGTACTTTGCTCGCACGCCGCTCCGCTCGCTTTGATGAGTCACTGTCAACTCGCTGTATTCAAAAAATGCAGCAGGAAAATGAGATGACAATAAGTTAAACCCAATGATCCTATCCACACAGGTATTACGGTAATCTGAATTTTGAATGTTAGATGGTTTTATCGTGAAAATTAGCACTATTTCCATATCAAAATTAGGAACGATACGATTGTGATATTTTGGAAATTGATTTCGACCGTAATTTTTTCTTTCAAAAATTTACGATCTTGATTATTGTCCCGTCTCTAATCAAATCGATCTAAGATCTGAATAGATTTTTTTTTGCAATATATGATTTTTCTGTTGATTTTAATGATGTTTAATATTTAGGGCGTTTTAGTTTTGCATTGAAATTAATGTAACAAGAATACAAAGATTAGAAAAGACTAGTTTCGTTCAATCGAATGACCGTAATTCGCGTTCTCGCGCGCTACATTTCTGAACGGTTATACAGCATTCTTGCAAATCGGAGAAAAAACAAGCGCTGCAATAGCGCAATTGAACCTGATGATCTTTACTTTTACAACTCTTCAAAGCAAATACTTCGAGAATACTTACAAAAATTATTGTTGATGAGAAAGATATTTCTTTGTTTGTCAAAGTATTTTTCGTGAAGTTTTCAAATTCTTCTGCCGAATGATCTAACAGTACATTTTTTTTTTTTAATTTTAGCTATGACTTTAGAATTCAAATCGTTACATTGATTCCTAGTGATTGAGAATTTCATTTTTGATTCCTATTCAAAATTTGTAAAATTCCAAACTCTGAACAATTATGCTCGAGTTTGTTCATTTTCGATTTTGACTAGGCAAAATTCATGCAAAGCATTAAAAAGCATAAATGTAAGGCTAAGTGCGAGTGCAGATCCAAAATTCAGGTCAAGTAGGGGCACAAAATTTCATATCCCCAGGCGAATTTGCACATTGTTTGCAAGACGATACTCTTCTAGCAGCAAAAATCTCTGCAATCTCCTCGTTTTGTAAAAGGAACGCCTCATTTTCGAACATTTCATTAACTGACTCATATTTATAAATATCGCAAACACCTTGTAACATTCCTTTCACTAGATTAGACACAAGTATGAGTTTCTATTAAAAAACTATAACTTGTGAATCATTATCAAAATATCGCGTAAAAACTATTGAATTCTTCAAATTTCGATGCGATTAGTAATTTGGAACACGAGTTCCTCCTCAAGTTTCACATCACATAGTATTAGTAACGCGACGACATAAGATATAAATATTTTCATGCACCAAAAATATAAACACGGCAAAAAGTTAAGGGTACGACGATCAAGCCGTTGGTGAAAATACTGGACGTTAAGAAGGAGGCAACAAACAAGGATACGGTAGCTGAAACGGTCTTCAAACATGTAAGTACACTTATGGCATTACGGCATTCAAGTTGCATTATAAAAGTTCGAAATGTGATCAAATTATCCGTGATTAGAAGCTTTATATCGTGAAGTATGTGATTATGTATAATCGCATGTTAGGATTTTGATGTGGACGCAAATCTAAAATAGATTCAGCTCAAAAGTTCAAGAATTTCCATTTATCAAGCTCAGAAGTTTCGTCTACAGTAGAAAGCAGATGAAAACTAAATTTTTATCAGGTTGTTTCAAGATCTGAAGATTTATCCTCCAGATCCAAACGATTTCATACTGTAAGAAATTTACATAGGTTTTTGAACTACCAAAATACCTTGTGCCATATATTTTTAAATGCCAAAATACTCTGTGCTGGGGCTGAACAAAGCCTTGTCTGTCTTTAAAATTCTTTGTCTTTGCCTTTGACTTTGACTTTGAATTTTTAAAATTTCAGTCTTTGACCAGCCCTGCCCTGCGTATTTATAATTTCTTCCATTTCGTTTTCATCAAATCTGTACACTTGTGTGAAGATTGGTGAGCGACCAAATTGCATACACCCTGGGTGTTCCTGCGTTCTGCCATACAGCCGCTCTCCTTCATTCCCCCATTCTCCATCTGCCCTCTGCTTCTCTTCTCCATCTGAG
>LIAE01010207.1:31902-89977 GCA_002287525.1 Diploscapter pachys | reverse complement strand
AGTTTCTGACATCTCTAGCCATGCGCTATTTCTCGTTTGATCTTTTCGTCTTCAATAATTGTGTGCTCTTTCCGACATTCTCATTTTCAGTTTTTTATCGTCATTTCGTGCTGGTCACTTTGAGTCGAACCGCGTTTGCACCGTCTGCCTCTCCACCTTCAACCATAGTCTTTGCCTCTGTCTCTGTCTCTGACGCGCATCTGGATATTTCTCATTATGCGATGCAAGGTGGAGCCTAGAAAGAGAAATGATTCTTTGATCTATCCTTTCTGCTCGTCTTCGATCTAATTTGATCTCTCTGGACCACCCCACACAATAACCCATCCGTCTTACAGAACATATGCAATTCCGATGATAGAAAAATCGTGTAGAAAAGGAATAGAACGACATGAAATCCCATTACAAATTTATACTGATGAAAATTTCAAGTTTCCTGACAGATAACAATCTTTTCTAATTACGCATGATGCTTCGAGACCAAGGATGTTAGAGGTTCGGTCGAGAAAAATGAGTTTTGTTCAGATAGACCTGAAAACTTTCCGAACTTTGAGTAACCATGCTCATCAAAGACTCATTGTCAGAGAATCTGAAAAAGCCCTAAACCTGTCTTGAACCCCAGAAACGTGGTGATATTTCATATAAGCGCTGGATTACAATCAATGAGTTAATAGTAGCCAAGATATCTTTTGATTAAAAACCAAAGTAACAATACGCTCAAAGGAACAGTCGATTTTCACGTTCGACCTCCAACTCTCGACAGATTTTATTAATGACCGCTGAGAATTTTCAGAGTCTAGACGATATCATCATGGGCGTCGAGGCGATACTTGGCGTAAAAGGATCCCACTATGTAGGGTTTTCTTCAGAGATTTCCGAATTTCTATTTAGAATAGCTTGATTAGTTCGGACAAGTCAATAATTTTCATCCGAACTCTAACAAATTTTCAGTGGCATCGTCGTTTAACCGAAGTTAACCACGGTTTCGTGCAACCAGTGCTAATGAGGACGACAACTTCTAGGGGAAAGCAACTAGTGGAAAAGTACTCGACGATGTGCTCGGAAGAGCAAAGGCAACGATTACTCGATTCCTCTTTTCACCTTTAATTTTGACTTCTCAATTCTCTGGATTACTAAATCATCATGACAAGTTGTGCTGTTGCATGACACAAATATCGTTCCTTCATCGTCTTCTAAATTCTGAATAATGTAAATTTCTCCGTGCTTAACTTCGGATGAACCCGTTCTATTTATAGCCAAAGTAAGCGTTGGAACTGTCTCATACATCTAAAATTAGCTATGAATCTTATTGTACAGTAAAGTACATGACAGGTTTACACTTCTGATTGGTTCAATGCAGCAATGCAGCCACGCCCTAGCATGCCATCTCAATGTCGATTCGCATAAAAATACTTCAGAATTTCGCGTCAAAATTAAATTCTTCCAATAAGTTTCAATCTCAATTTCTAAACTCATCATTATTCAAATTGCAATATATATTTATGAACTATGAATATCTATCAGACCTAGAGAGCACTTTCGTCAGACGAAAAAATCTATGGGGGGTAGGTCGCAAAGGGAAAATTTTGTATGGCGAGGTAGGTCGCAGCATTGAAAATTTGCATTATTGATTGATTAGAGATATAAAATTCTTAAGAAAATATATAGGGGGTAGGTCGTAAGGGGTTTCTGACGATCGTCCTCCCTAGGACTGATATTTATCGTTCAGCGTATCTCATCGTGTCATTTATCTGCCATTGTCATAATTTTATCATGTGATTAAATAAATGAATTATCAATTATCGATCATTATTTCAGTCTAATTAAATTGGAGTTCGTTCACCAACAGGCGAAGTAGTGCAAATGCTATAAGATGCGAAATTCATAACATTTAAAACTACCTCAAATGTGGGCTACAGAGAGATTTGTATAAAACTGCTAAAACTTATCATAAAATAGGAATGGAATAAGTTTAGAGAATAGTTCGTGTTTTAGATAAATAACGACAGCACTAATCAATAATCAATAGCGAATTTCGTAATACTGTAGATGGTTTTAGATGAATATCGCAAAATATCGCGAGGAACTATATAATTTGTCAGATAGCATGGTAGAATGAGTATTTAGACTGATTATCATGATAAAATCATGAAATTTTCGGAGTATTTAGAAAATAAATCATCTGAAAGATCCTAAAAATATCGATTTTCCAGGCTGAGTACAAATATTTTCCTGAAAACCTTGCGCACAATGGGCGTTTATATCTGAAATACAGTATTTTTCAAAGTAATCAGAAAATTGGAGACAAAAATGAAATGTGACATGTTGAAAATGAACTCTAAAAATAGACTTATTGAACAGTACTCAAGTGAATTAAATTTATCGGAACGAGAATTTTTGACCATTTCTCGTAAATTCATCAATTTTTTACCTTCACTAGCATAATTTTTTCCTAGAATTTAAATGAACTTTCTAACAATCGAAAATGACTCTTTGATTGAGTTTAATAACCGAAGCCTAAATCAGTGAACCTTTCGAGTAAGTAATGGGTGATACTTCCGAGAAATCGAATTATTGAATGGTTCAATGAAGGAACGTGACAGTCAGAATGCATGGGCATGAATGCAGGCGCACAGGCACGAGACTCTTTGCCTGAATGCAGGAAGGCAGTGGAAAAACTGAACAACTCACAGAGACTCGCAGCAAGCACCCTGCGTCCTCACGTGATCGCCAACTGAAACAGAACACACACACAACTAAAGACTCACACCCAAACGACACCAAAACCGTACAACATCTTGCAAATTAGCCACAAAATGCAATCCAAAAAATCAATACAAGTCCTTTAGGGTTCACAATTCTATGATTGCAGGCATTTGTAGAATTGACCAGATTTCGGGTAATGGACCACCAGGAAATTAAGGAAACTGTTGAATGTAGACAAGAGACACAAGCTATCATTAACATTATAACCCTCAAAATCAATACATGACTCATTAAATTATCACAAAATGGTATGAGATAAACATTATTTGAACAACAAAGCATACAATATTCAACCATTTCTAACTCAGAATGGTGAAATTTTGCAAATAAAAATGGGAAATTACATGGTGTGCAAACCTATTGTGTGTATGTCGAAATGAATTTCTAGAACTCTGAAAAATGTACGATAAGAAGATGCAAATGAAAGATCCGGATAACGTTATGGTGAATCACCTGTCTATAAATGGGCTGGCGTTGCGAGTGCGTGGGCGGGGAAAGAAAGATGAAAAAATGGCTGGAGGCGCGGCACAGGGGTACAGACGCCCAGAGGAAGGAGAATGGGATGTGAAGAACTGCAGCAGGAGAGGGGAGGGAAAGGGACGAAGGACCCTTCGAGGCGAACGCCGCTCGCGTCCAATTCCTCTGCCGCCGGCCGCTCGGCCCAGTCGCTTTTTCCAACCATTTTTTTTTCGGGTTCTCTTTCTATCTCTAAATTCTCTCATTCTGCACACTCCCCAACGTCCATATCTCATTTCCTCCTTCCATCTTTCGTCCTCTTCAATTCCTGATTTCTCTCCACTCTCATCCTTTTCTAATTCTCTCTCTCTCTCATTTCGGAGTCCGAAACCGCGTCGCAGCAGCAGGCCTTTTTTCGCACCAACGCTCGATTCTGCACATAGCACAGACCAGGGTCGTCCGGCAATAAAATTGACAGAAACGGCAACGACCTGTATATATTGGAAAATATAAGCTAAAACTTATAACAATCTTACATAATCTTCAACAATATACAGAAAACCCGACATATGAAGGAAACAAGTCAGATTTTTGTTTCCGTGGCTCGAGATATTCGAGTCGTTTCTGTTTCTGTCAATTTTATTGCCGAACGGCTCTGGCACAAATCATAGGAAAATGGACAGAGGGGAAAGAAGCAGAAAGTGGAGAAATAGTAGGGCGAAATAATGAGAATTGAGCATAGATAATGGGGTTGAAGTCGAAAAGATGATGAAAATCGAGAGATTCGTTCGAAAAATGAACAGACGTAGAAATAGAATGAGAGGATGAGGAACAACTGCAAAGAACGAGCAAAGCAAGAGGGGCGAGAGAAGCAGGGAAAGTGTAAGATGGCAGAAAAAGCAGGCAAAGGCAGAAAAAATAACTGGACATTTGCAGCTGCAGCTTGCAGACTGAAGAAGAATTACTGTAAGAGTGCGACAATTATCATTCGCTCGAAAGGAATGAAGATCTGCAGCACTGCAGGGGATAGTGGGAGGAGCCTAATTCACTTTTTTCTTCCATATATATAAAAAAAAAGAGAAAGACTTTGTCCTCCAAACTTTTCGTCACTGCATAAACTTTACTGAATTTTTAGACGTCGTTATAAAGAAGAACAATTCTTATGTACATTTCCTTTAGTCAAATTATAGCTCGAACGTTAAAGGAAATTTTCTAAAAAATGGCGAATATTTAATGGGAGCTAATAGTTTTGCTAAATTCGTCCTTCCAACCCAATATTGGTGACGGTAAAAATAGGAAGATTCAGCAATTATCTATGATAGCACGATGAAAAAGTTGGTTGATGGTTAGAAATCTAAATTTTGTGCAGCAGCAGAAGAACTCTATTTTTGGTTGTAGGGGTAGGTCAAAATAAGTCGTTTTTAAAAGCCGGAGTCGAAATTCCGATTCAACCTTGTGTTGTCGGGTTGATTTTGTTATTCCGTTCGGTTATCAATTTTGTCCGACTAACCTTCGGCCGCCTATGCTTCCACTCCCTCGTGTAGTCCTTGTGTGCCGTTGTAGTACGTGCGATCGAGTATTTGCGGAAATGCTCAAATTGCTTGTCAACTCACCGACTTCACAGACAATCGTCAATTTGCAATCCCCCAATCCGACAATCTCTCGGTCTGCTTTCACTGCTTTGTCGGCTTCCCTGCCCTCTTCCCGAGCGAACCGTGACATCCCCAGAGAAATCTCGCACTTCACCGTGAAAAATATGCTACACAAACCAAGCTGCAAGAATTTTGTTAGCTTATTTTTTCGACAAAATCTACCTGTACTTCGTCACATCGTGTCTGCTGCAAAGCGAATGTTTACGCAGACAATAAGAGTCAATTTTGTCGTGAAATTGCACTTTTTATTCTTATGACCGTTTTTCGGATCCTCATTCCGAGAGCCGGTTATGCTAATCCTGCTAATGCGTTGAAAATTTCGCAAAATGCTTGTCAAAAGTCCATTTTGTAATCAATGGGATTTGCATATTTTTCAAATGCACTTTTGACAGTTTGAAATTTCTGCAAAAATTGAAAATCCCGAAGAAAATTCTGCACAAAGGCGATATGTAATCTTTCGCCTCTCTCTGGATGGATTAACAAAAATCTCCTTCCAAAAACATTCTTCGAAATTTCTCCTTGCATTTAAAAAAGTACGGAATTTTGGCGGGAAAGCGGATTTAGCTAAATTTGAACAAAAAGCCTTGGAATTCTATAGACAAATCCGAAATCCAATCGAATCGCCCATATCCTTATTCGTTCCCTGAAGTGTCTTAGAACAGAACGATTTAGCCGAACAAACTACACAAAGCAATAATTTCGCTGGTGCAGAAAGGCATGCAGAAAGTGAAGAAACGAAAAAGTGATGATCTGAAGACCGGTCGATGCGAATTTGTCAAGGGGAAAGATCGACGAAAGAGGAGGAAAAGACGTCAGAAATCGGATAAAATCGAACACCGTTTGACGTCAAAATGCGAAACTTTCCAGCAGACTTATTGAGTGGTTCAATAAGTTCATGAAATTATTATTTAAAAATATTCTCTTTCGAGCTATTTTAGAAGTACTACAACTTATTGAACCACCCAATAGTTTCAACAAAAATCTATGAGTTTCTAATCGAATTTACTAATTGCAAAGGATGCGTTTTTCCGCGAAACGAATTATGAATTTTGTACCGTGGCTACAATAAAAAGTTGTGCGCGCTCATTCAACTATTTTAGGAAATTTTAGTCGGAAATTGAAAATGAAGTGGCTATTATGGGATGCATCGATAATTACTCGAGCAATTTATATTTAATCCAGGAAATTGCTAGTTTTATAGATGAACTAACTACTAGCTAATAGTAATATTCGAGTAAAGAATCAAATGCACAGGAAGGATAATCATAGGTTTTAGAAGATGTAGACTACAAATTTAGAAGAATACTATGAAATTTGAATAAGTCCATGAAGTTCGATTTTCGTTTTTCAAAGTAAATAAAGAAAGTAGTGAAGATCAAGCTTCAAAGGACGTAGATATGAAGGTGAAGGTCAAGATTGACAGTCATTCAGTCATTACTGCTTTCGTGCTTGAAGGCCTGAAGGCATAGGCTAGGGAGTGTATGCGTGTGTGTGCTTACGTACACAAATAAACTGTTTTGTGACGAAATGATGAGAGAAAATAGTTAGAGAAGTGGAGGAAAGAGGAAATAGTGAAGGAGAGGGAAAAGATAATATGTTTGACGAAATTGAAAGGCAGAGAAACAGAAGCTGCGAAAAATCATCGCTTGTCTCCCTTCCCTACTAAACTACCAACACATCTGGTAGAACGGGCGAGAGGAAAAAAAATTGGGAGGAGTGGGAATAGTCTGTTTTAAAAATTCCTTGGTAATTTCAACCAGGTCGAAGCTAATAGAATTGGTCATTAAGAAAATTCTTTGAACTCAAAAACTAGCATGGGTGTTTTCTTCGTTCCATTTTAATAGTAGATTTTTAAAATAGCATTGAGGTTAGGGAATAATAATTTTTAAAAATCTCCGAAAAAAAACCTTTGAGATTATCCAATATTAGCGTCGAAGAAAAGTTTGATGAATTTTGAAAATTGGCGAAGAATCTCCAAGAAGCCAGTTTAGAGATGGTTCTTCCCATTTTCTGTCTTTGATTTGCCCCTCCAAGATTTAAACAGTTTCTTTGCAGCTTCTGCGTTTGCGTCGAGAAAGGAAAAGTGAACAAAGAGACCGAAAAATGCAACAGTTCGCTTCTTTCGCAGAGAAGCGATGCATTTTTTCCCCCCTTCCATCGGGCTTTTTCTCCTGCAACGTAACGCGTTGCGTCACGATTGAAGCAGAAAAATGGAGAGAAGGAACGAAGATGCGTCCACTGGATAGGCCAAATTGGGATGAAATGGCTAATCGAAAGGGGATGAAACATCAACATTCAATTTCGTTCAATTTTTTTGTTGTTGTAAATTTCAAAGAAATCATAGATATCTAACGAGTAGTATTTGAAGAAGACCATGATTTTTTTTCTAAATCATCAAACTTGTAAAACTTACCAGGCCTAAATTACTAATGAGAGCGAAACCTATCAATTAGAAGTGATAACAAAAGTTATGTAGTGTTTAAAGTTAGAGGTGCAACGTTTCATGGTTTCACAATTGATCTGAGGAAATATCATGTGATAATTGAATAGAAATGACGGATTCATGAAAAATCTCGATTATTCTCGGGCATTGACAATGCGAATTCGAGATTCGTGCAGCTGTCAGAAATGCGGAATGCAATAAATGTGGGCAGGAGTTCTGATCGAGTTGATGAGAAAAGATAGAGAGCAGTTGTGCACAAAGTTGACCGGAATGAATGAACGTAGGAGTGAACGAGTGAATGACCCACCGGATATGATTCAATGACCGACACTCGAACGACTCGATTTGTGACGGATTAGACTGATTTACGCCGATGAGTTGCAAGCGAGTGAATTAGTGAGGAAAAACCCAGAAATTTGAAGTCA
Source organism: Diploscapter pachys (assembly GCA_002287525.1). Lineage (NCBI taxonomy): Eukaryota > Metazoa > Nematoda > Chromadorea > Rhabditida > Rhabditidae > Diploscapter > Diploscapter pachys. Next base: position 82,238 of record LIAE01010207.1, on the reverse strand, counting down.
CTGATAAAAGATATCCGAGAAAAAATATCTGAAAGGACTTTTGTTGACTAATCAGAAAGTGATAAATGACAATAGCATGTCTTAACGAAAGCTTACGCATTCAGACAGACTTTACACAAGATATTAAATTCGATCTTCGGTAGAGTAATAAACTGTCACATCTAAAGGACTTGTTTAATTGGATTACTCCTAAAATGGGCCTTAACCTAATTCGAATTTCAAATTTTGAGAGATTACAATAAATTAGCGTCGATGAACTATAGCGATCGACCTCGATCAGTGCAGGTGTCACTTCGCATTTCGACAATTGTCTTACGATTCGTGATGACCGCTGCCTTTTTGCAGTTTTCCCCCTTTGATTCTGCCTTTCTCTTCCCCCTCTCCTCTCACAGATTTGCCGTTCCCTTATCGCCATCTATCAACCTGTCAATCGACCTTTGCCAATTCATCCAATTCATCGACAATTCATTCACCAAAATAGCCATATTCCAAAAATGTCCGCCCATGGTTTTGTACCAGACGAAAAACATGACTGCCAAAATTAAAAGTGTCTGAAAAAGAAACGAAATTTAATAAGATCTGACTTTAAATACCTGGAAATTAGTCTCGAATTGGTTTCCAATCCGCCTAAAAGCCCGAAATAGCGAATTTGCCTCCTAAAATAGCCTCATAATCTTTCCTCTTTCCCTTCTCCTCCTCTTCGGTTTCCCTCGGTTTCTCACGCCCAAGCACCCCTTCTGCAAATGCGAAAGGCAACAATCTGGCTGTCTGCAGAAGAAGCGCATTTCAGCGTTGCAGATCGCTGCCTAGTCAAACGCAGAAAAAATCAACACCGAACATTGCCTTTCGCTCTACGCAATTCCTTCACTATCTCCGCATGTTTCGCGTCTTTTTACCATCTTTTGTCCGCCCATTTTTACAATTCCCCTAGCATTTGACGCGTCTGCAGTTTTGCAGAAATAGAACCTTCACGTAAAAGTCCCCACGTCCTCACTTCGCATAATTCCCGTATCAAAGTTTTATTTGAATGATAAAAAAATAGCCTACATTCTAGATTCAGAGAGAAGAAATGTTTTCTATTGTCATCATAAATTGCGGAATGAGAGTAGCTGCGAGGCCGTGCTAAGTCCACCTACATTGTTGCTCTTTGCTCGTCTGCAGGTCTGCAGACCCTCTCCAATTTCAGCAGCAGCTTTGTCTTTTTGTGCCGGCCTCTTTTCGGACCTTGCCTCTTTCCGATCCACCCCTGTTCGCCCCCGTTCTTCGTTCCTTTCCCTTTCTCTGCCCACTTTCCTGTCTCCAGGCATTTTTCCTGCGGTTTGTCGATTTTTGACTCATGCGAGTGGCATTTCGTGCCGTTCGCCTACGAAAAATCCGACAGACTTGTTCAAATAAAGGACCAAATTTCGATCGAACGACATCTACGATTTGTTTCCGTGTAGAATCAAAACTCATCCCACACAATAATCAGCTGTTGCAATTTTAGCCAAAAATATTAGCCGATACTGAACTTTAGTATTAGTACAAGAGCATTAAAAATGTTTAAACTTTTTGAGGTAAAAAAAGTAATTCTTCTTACCATTTTTTGCATAAAACGATTAGGAAAATGCCATCGGATAAAATTATTCTGAGAACAAGAATAGTACAGCAGCTTACTTTCTTGAATCGTAAAAAAACATTAGAAGATTCAGAACATTGTTGCACTATAAAAACCATAGACTAGACCACGATTTTCATAAAAATCCCATTGGGGAAAAAGGTCGACAGATGGCTTATTCGAATGAAAATGAGATTGAGGGTGATGAATTCGTGTGTAATTAGTGCAATGGAACGGGAATACACGAGTGATTCGATATTCCGACTGAAGACTAATTGTAAGTTAGGCAAAGGTAACAGGCAACAAGGCTACGTAAGAGAAAGACAGGTAAAGGATGGCAGCAAATGGTAAGAAGAATGTTGAATGCAACAGGCATGAAGACTGCTAGAAGCTAGGAGAAAGTAGTCAAGTTACCAAACGGAAACACACGATTCAACAATTCGAAACAATGCCTTTGTGAATAGCAGCAAAACGCGGAAAATGTTGCCTTTTTGCAAGGCGAATCGAAATATGATTGAACTTCGCGCGGTTTTGGACATTAGGATTGACACGCAACTTTGATAATTGGATATTTAGGGAAAATGTCGGATCCAATAAGTGCGTACAAAATTTTAATTCGAATTATTAAACCACAATTTAGCCTCCAATCTTCAAACTTCCGCTTCTAACGAATAGAGCAGTTTGTATTTTACAAATGGTGATGCAGTTAGTTCGGCGTTTATCAATGCGATTGGTATTACGAACGGTGTGGTGAAAGCATAACACAAATGGTGCAGAATATTGTAATGTTCCTAATAAAAACTATCGATGAGATTAAAACTATATACTTTCGTTCACAGCTAATTCATTTTCACCATTCTTCCTATACCTTACAATTCGCCCCGCCCCCTTTATGTCTTCACTCATTCAGTTAGATCAAGCACCTAGCTAGTGTTTGGTTCATCGTGAGCAGAACACAGCTGACATAAAGCGTAAAGATTTGATACGCTTGCCGAAAAATATAACAAATATTTGTGATACAGAACGTCAGAAAGGTTGAACAGAGAAGTGGCAGGCAGAAGTGCGAGTGTATGTACTATGAACGACATATTGTGTGTACAAAATGCTTCAGGGGAAACACATGAAAACTGGAATCGAACAGAAAAAACTACTAAATTAAATATTCAGTGGTATACTGTAAGACCGGAATGAAAATTTGAAAACTTCACTGGTAGATTCAGGAATTATCAAGAGGGACGGATTTTTCTAACTAGGGAGGCGCAAGGACCGTAGGTGAAATTTTTGAACTAGACCTGGATATTATGAATCTACTAACTGAGAGATTGATAAAGATATAGTTTTTAGCTTTCAAGATCTACAATATCCAAAATTGCATCATGTTCTTTCAAACGCACCCAAAATTTGTACTCAATCAAAATGAGGGCTCCTAGGCAAGGTGGATAATGAGACAGATCAAAAGAGGGAGACAGTGACATTATGCCGTAACCTATTTTGTTTCTTCCCATCGACTTTATTGCTGCAAAAATATACGATATTCTTTACAAGAAAATAATTTAAAAATTGGATTTTACGGTATGTCTAAAAAAGCCGTATCAATTCGCTGGAAAGTATTCATTCGAGATATGGAAATAAAGTTTGATCTTTGAGGTGCTTCAATGCGCCAATGTAGATGGAGCTGAGATAAAGTAAATCCCTCCGGCAAGAATAGCAAAAATGCAGAAATCGAAAATCCACTTTCTCACGGCGCATATTTTACTATGAAAATCTCATTGTATATCGAGGATATCTCAATTTTTCAATTCCTTTAGTCTAAAAGAGGCGGGGCGAAATGGCGAGACAAATTAGCTCTCGGACCGCGACAGACAAGCAGACAGAGGATTAGTCTCCAATCTCTTCCCTCTTTCAACAATTGCAGAATGCAGATTCAGACAATACAAATATGGAGATGAGGATAACGCTTTACAACAGATTAAGCCACATTTCATGCTAAAAGTACAACAGCCAAATGCCTGTCCCCCTTTCCGCTAGGAGCGCACGAAAAAAATTCGACATGAAAAAAACGCCGAGAGGTAAAAATGAGAACACTAAAGATGCAGAGAATGAGGTGAATAGCGCGTGAAACGCGGAGGAAAAATGAACACGGAAATTAAAGAAATAGCGGAGGAAAAAGAAAAGTGGCACTGCCAGGCTGGGCTGTAAGAGAAAAGTGCAAGAGACTGGGGAGATTGCCCCGACGCGAGGAAGTACGGCAATTCGAGAGACAACCAGACACAATCTCTCTCTTTCTCCCTCTCTACTCTGAACATGGGAACGGAAAATGAAGAGAGAATTCGAAATGAGGAGGTCACAAAGAGAGAAAGATTAAACACAGAAAGAGGCTCGGAAAAGTGTTCGAGAGTGCAAAAAAGTAGGGTAAAATTTGGCTAGAGACCGGGCGAATTCGAGAGAGTTTAGAGAAAAAGGCCTAGAAAAATGAACGAACGAGAGCTGCGAAAACGACAGCGCGCTGCAGCAAATGCGCTAGAAAAAAGCGAGGAAAAGGGAAAAAGTAATGAAGACTCGATTCGAGAGCGGAGAAGGGGGAAGCAAAAGGGCTGAGAATGTTGCGAAGTCCTTTCTGACCGGGAGCAAACTGGGGAAGAGGAAATATTGCGAAGGAAAGGAGACTTCCTGACCGACACTCGCAGTCGGTAACACTGACACACTGCGAGAAAGTGCAACTCCGACTAAAAATATAACAGAAATAAGCAGGCAGATGTAAAATAGGAAACTATATACACACTTCTACAGGCCGCAGGGATAAAAGTAGATAGAGTGGAAAGCTGTAGCACAAAATGCGAAATTGCGAACAGATAATTGTACGCTTCGGGCCTATTGAAATCTATCGTTGCTGAACTACAAGGCATTAGTGTGGGGCTTGCGGGAACTCGGGAATGCTGATACAGAGTTTTACAAGATCAGCGGCAAGCAAATGTTTTGATTCATGCCTAAGGAAATGCAATTCGAGAAGAAAACATCGATTTTCGATAGCCCAGAAGAAGTGGCTTACTTTTAAAGTCGATTTTTACAACAAGATGTAGAGAATGTCATAGACGAATCTGGAATGTTCGAGAAACAGCCCTAGTAGCTTTTAGTAGTCTATTCCTAGTCTCAGTCCAGCAGTAGCCGCAATCCTAGCCGGTTGCAATGGGAGAAATATCCTCCTTCATTCGGCCGCTATGAATATGAAATGCGACCAAAATACGAAAGTTGAGTTTATCGAAGAAACTCGAGAAACTAACAGCGTATCAAACATCGTCAGGTCAACTTTACATACTCCTACAAATCCGACAAAATTTAGATCCTACTAGTTGCTTTTTTCTCTTGGGAAAAATGTTGCAATGCAAACAAATTCGAGAGCTATTCCCATCTTTCAACGAATTTTCCTTATCAGAAAAGAATAAAGCGATTAAAGGTGAACAGCGCGACATTCCACTCTGTAAAAGTACAACATCGATGCAGAAAATCTCCCTCTTCTCCCTTCATACAATTTCAGAGCCATAATCTATGCCCTTTGGATTTGTAATTTTCTGAACAAAAATTAAAGGGGATACAAAAGTTCTGTGTCAGGGCTACCATAAAAGTACAATTGAATTTGAATACCCTGATTTCCTTGCAAAGTGCGGCATGGTTGGCTCCGTCCATTTCTTGGAATCGTTTCGGATAGTGAGAGGAGTGGCGGATATAAGAGTGCAATTCTCACCTTCCTTCTTGTGAATAGCTGGAGGCAGTGAGAAGAGGAAGGGGTAGCAGATAAGAGGGCTGCTGGGTCTAGCCGAGGTCTGGGCAGGCCTAGGGAGCTTTGCCTGGCTAGGGGCTGGAGACAGGCAGACATGAGACGAGGAGACGAGGAAACAGAGTGCAACTATAGCCGACGATGCTCTGCAATGCCACTTATTATAGAACAATATAACCCTGAGGCAAATGCTAAATACAAAAGAAAAGCGAGAGGAGAAGAGAAATAAACTGAACGACAGAAATAGCGCGACGAATCGAGAGAGAGACGCGGAAAAATGCAACGAAACGAGAAAAAAGCGAACACCGGGTGGAACGGAATGTGAGACAGTCAATGAGACTGCGATGAAGGATGAGAGGGCGAAAATATGCAGACAGGAAGAGAGAGGAAAAAGCATACCTTTGCACTCTGAAAACGGGAAAGAGAACGGCAAGATAAAGAGGAAAGAGGAAGGCAAAAGCTTGCACTTTTAAATGAGAGAAAAGAGTCAAAGAATGGAGAAAATAGAGAGGAAACATGAAGAATTAGAGAAATTGAAAGAGGAAATAGTGAGAAGACAGAGATGCAGGAATAAGATAGATAATATAGAGAAAAGATATTAGCAAAGAAGCTAGAGATCATAGAGTGCGGAAAAATGCAAAGAACGATTACCCCAAGCACAAATTCGCTTGGTTAAAAAGAGTAGGGGGGAATGAAGATGGTGAAAAGAGAAAGAGTTCATACACTCAAAGGACGGATTGAAACTAGAAAGACGTTCGTTCGAAGAGGATTTTTTTTCGGAAAAGTCAATTTTATAACTTGGAGCAAAGAAAAAGATCGTGGGAATTGAAAGAAGGATTAGTCAACTTTGTACAATTCGAAAAATCGTAAAATTAAAAGATGAAAGATAAATTTTAAAATTTCTTAAAATTACCGTGCTCTCTCTAATTGAAGGCCATCGTCCATTTGAAGGACACCTCCCAAATGCCAGAGCTACCCATTACCCGGCTCAGATCATCTCAGGAGGTGCTTTATAATGTTTTTAGATTGTGTAGAGTGAATTTGGTCTTGATTTGAAGTAATTACGATAATCAGATGAGGTGTTATGGTGGCTTGAGGATTTTTTGAAAATTAGGGGCTGAAAAATAAAAGGACATACTCTTCAATTAGAGGCAATACGGTATGTGAGCTTTTCAAAAACTATCTAATGAGCAAGACTTAAAATAAAAAGTGAAGATCAGCTTTCTTCCGAATGAAAGAGATAAAGAAAATGATGATCTTTAAAGAAATCGTGATTTTGAGCATTTTATGAGATGAAGATGAGGTGAAAGAATGCTGCAATCCATCACTTTCTTGCACTTTTGAACTATTGAGGTCTAGCACAAAGTTGCCGATCTTCGTCATCAAATCTATCGACGTAAGACAATTTAGTATGGTCCTCTACAGCTATCAAATGAGGGATACGAAATTGATGAAGGTGATAGAATAAGCGATCAAAATGATCAGGTTGATCAAATAGAATCACCGACGGGGGGTTCTCCGGTGCGAGTTGACTTCGCAAACGATCGATAATTCGAAAAGCGAAAAATAGTAAGGAAATGCAGAAATGCGGGGAAATTTCGAAGCGGACAAAGCAGCTGCGGTCGGCACTCGGCTCGAGGAGGTCAAAAATCGCGAGCCTCGCGGTACGCTGCAAACGCGCTGCAAATCACAATCGCAGCACGATAAAAGAGGCGCAACGAAATGTGAAAATGCGATTGGAGAGGGGCAAATGCATGGAAAGGCAGCACGTGAACGATGCACATGCCCATAGTCTATTAGGCGATATTTCTCGACATGCCCTAGAATGCTGAACTTCAAACCAACTAGAGTAATTCCCGGGAAAAAGTACTATCTAAAGTGCTAATTCGTCTCCCGCGCCTCGCACCAGGGTCAAGTAAATCAACGAACGCCTTTCCTTTCGTAGAGACGGAGACAATGTTATATCGACACGCGTTTCTCGCGGGGTTTGTCATTTCGATTTTTCACTCAAATCGGGTAAATGTTGCGAAGTAGCGAAAAATGTACGGATGATGAAACGAGGACAAAATGCGGAGAGATGGAGCTAGGCTATATTTGGGTTAAATGTTTTTACAAGCGCGAATCAGCGCTCCGAACGCTTCGAATTCGAATTTCGTCCCTCTTGAATCGTCAAGTGCGTGTAGCAGAGCTGAGGCACTGTGTGCAAAAGAGACGCGCGAAATATCCGGGTGCGAGTAATTTTTCTCCCATAAAAACTGTCATCTCTGCGAAAAGAATGGGGAATACAATGGGCAGTCCAATTTTAGCCGAGCGCACAAAAAACATCTCTAACAACGCCTAAGTGGCCCTGCCCAGGCGCAGAGTCGCGCAACATCGCAACCTTTCCCTCCGAGTTTTTCCTCGCCGATCGAATTTGGACAAGGAAATGCGCACATCATGAATCGAGATCAAACATTAGGCAGATTATACGTCTGAGTGAAATGAAAGTTACTATTTTAAAATAATTTTCCTTCAGAACAAGGTGATATAGAATAGTTGGTCTATTCAAATTCTGTTATATCAGATGACAGCTGATTCTCAATATCATTATTATCGGTTTAATGGAAAGATTGCTTCAATTTAGATAATGTATAGTGGTGAATTTTTACCTAGTATTTTGCATGATGTTTGGTAAATTACCTTATTCTGACAGAGGTATTCAATGAACAAGTAATTAGAAGACGGTATGAAATATGGCGATCTTTGAAAATTTCTTTTCACACACTATTTCTTCCTTTAAACTAGGTCTCAAAATTAATTTCTCAGAAAAGTCTATAGATTAGAAAGTGATCGACGAACTGCTAAATGTGGATAATCGTGCTCGATTATTTTGATAAACCAGAAATAAACAATTTTGGAAAAATAAGCTTTCAATTTTGATCATGTTCGGGGAATGGGCTATTTTCATTAGAGTGCAAAAATACCGAAGATCAAATTTAGGATTTTCCAACTCTCTTAAGATTGGAGTGATATCCTAAAAGTCCCTCTAAAATTAGAACAGTTCACCTAAATTAAATGAAAATTTTCAAACGTGACTTTTTCATCTTCGTTCGAAAGATGACTTTGCATTGAAACACTGTTTGGTCTCGATTTTGGGTGGGTTTAAGACCGAATTTTTCAATTTTCAAAATGCAAAGTCAGAAAGTTCTCTTTTAATTTTGAAGGATACTGGGTGAAAAATGACTGATATAATTTGAAAGGTGACCGAACGGAGTGTTCATTTTTCACTTTTTTCTCCAATTCTACCCCGACTTCATTCGATCTGCTCTTACAGTGCAAATTTGCAGTGGTTTTTTCTCGAAGACTCGGGGGAAAAAGACGGTCACGGTGCTTCGCTCGCGGGGGACTGCCATTTCTGCATTCAGCATGGGAACGAACAGGGAGGGGGACAGGAACGAGAAATCGAAAGAGACGAGGGGAAGGCCCGTACCACTTCGACGCCTCCACACGCAGCCATTCGTACAAAAATCAAGGCCTTCGATTTTCAGCTCCCTTTTCTCTAGCAAAACAATTGTCTCTAATCATTTGCTCACCTCCTTTCCATCTCGAAATTCATCATAGTATTTCTTGAACTTCAATTTCTTTAATTCTCTAAATTTCATAGGCCATTTCGCAGGTCTGTAAGGTCAAAGCACAATCGCTCACTATAGCCAGCTCTCTCTGTTAGAGGCGAAAGTTTGCAGAAAGGGAGATTTTTTGAGAAGAGCGAAAAATGATAGAGAAAGGAAATGATAGAAGCAGAGGGAAAAAAATGAGTGAACGCTTTCATTTTTTTCTTTCTATATCTTTCTTTCTCATTTTCTCTCTTCCGAGTTCATTTTTCCCACCCATCGGCTAGCAGCATTTTTCGACATAGGACGGATCGATTTCATTGTAGTCCGATTGCAAGTCCATTTCGTACGAAATTTTGTACTATTGGAGAAAAAATAATTCAAATAAAATGTAATCATAGTCGTGGATAGGAAATTTCATTTATAAAATCATTTTTTTGCAAAAATTTGAAGATCACGATGAAGTACAGCTTTAGAAATGAAAGTAAATGCGATTTTTGCAACAAAAAAAAGGCCCGAAAAATGAATGTTTGAAAGAAATTAGTTGGTTAAAAATCCTCTGGAAACGGCGACTCTAGTTTAACAAGTAAAGTGCAGTCAGTAGGAGTGGACAGAGGATAGGAGGAAAGACAATACTTTGACTGCTTTGACATCACAATGACGTCAGAGAAAAATCAGTCAGAATCCGGGAAATTCAGAGCAAAGTGACAAGCCGTGCAATGCACCAATGCACCTTATTTCATAATTCATCGGACAATGACAACCCGAAAAATCGAACAAAAAATTTGAGATTCTCCGATAACATTATAAATCAGTCATTTCTCAGGTTTTGAATAAAAATTTGCAACATCTAAGTTCCGTGTTGTGAAATTTCCGGAAATCTAATTAGCTGCTAAATAAAAGAATTTAGGCAATACTGTAAACCAAAATATAGATATTTGCGTAGAAGAATTGTGAAAATTCGAAATAAAGAGGAAATTTGATTGAGTGGAAGGGGTCAAATGTCGTATAATTTTAATGAAGATACTAATGCCGAAGTGTACTCGTGTAGAAACCTGAGAATCGTATAGCTACAAATTTAAAGTCATTAAAGATAAATATTCTTTTTAACAAAGTATGCGATAATATTCTCCTTATGTATCTCAAAATATAGTAATCCGATTCTCTTATTATCGTTATAAATTATTCTTACTGTAAAAAGACCAGTGTCTAATCTATTGCAAAAAAAGTCGCTTGAAAATAGTAGGACTATGGATGGCATTTTCTACGTATTTTTAGTAACAGTTTCATTTCAGTAAGTATACGGCTTTATCCTTTTATTCTCTAATCCGTTTCTATACGAAATCCCAAAGTGGCTCTATCTTCTATCAGACAGATAAGAGAAGAGAGGGAAATGGCAGAGAAAAAGGGGAGGATTACGATTGGAGATTTTCCGAATTCAGGTAGATTCAGATTTCTCGCTTAGCAACCGACTAATATGGAAAATTCAAAGTGAGAAAGTGGGAAATGTGCTATATCCCAATCTGATAAGCGATAAGCTTTCGCTATACTAATGAAGAAAGGGTCTTGCAGAGAAAGTAAAGATTCGAATTAAAGTGTACAATGGAGTAAGCAAATGTAAGATAAGTGTCGCGTGACGAAAAATTCTACGTAAAATAACATTTATTTCTAATTTTGAGTTCATCGAAATATTATTAGAAAGGCAACTTTTCTAGCAATTTTAAATAAACCGAGGTTCAGAAAGTTCGAAAATTGGAAACTCTGATTCTATAACGAGTTGAGTTGAGAGATAAATTACCAAAAACCTTGGCAAGATAGGAAAAGTTACGACCGTGATAAAAATAATTAATCAGATAAAAATGGAATAGTTAGAGCAAGTAATTCGATGAAAATGATTTTGTCGTCATTGACCACGACAGCGTTTTCGGACTAGAGCATTTCCAAAGCGGCCTGAACTTCGTCTCCCGAGAAGGTCGGTTTCCCATTTGGGACTGAACTTCTTCAAAATGACCTTTTTTACTTTTGATCTCTTTTAAGCCGTACTTTCGAGAATGACGTTGAGCTCGACTATGTCGCTCCTCTCAGCGGGAGGCAACTCGTCGAACGCCTTGCGGATATTCTTCTTGAACGCCTTGTATTTGAAATCTTTACTTTATGCGAATTAATTTGTTAACAAATCTACAATAATCTTGGCATTTCTTTATCATACTATTTCTCAGAAAGGAGTGAATACCGTGAAGCTTCATTCATAAACCCTCTAGAAGGGGGCGGCGGCTTCTATTTTTCAGATTTTGGAAGGGGGTCTTTTATTAGAGGCCTTCTGATAACCCAATTAGTCTGATCTGTCAACGCTGATAGCGGGAACAAATGGGAAGTAACCTTATTCTTTTCCTTTCCAGCGATTCTGCTACTGAACAATGAATATTTCAAACAAAATCGTTTTTTATCATGTTAATTTTCTAAGCTAAAATGTTAATCATTCAAAAAATGCGAGTGCGCAGAATGATATAATGTTAGGTGCAACTACACTACGCTACATAATTTAAAGCCATATGCTAATTTAGTTAGAACATGTTTAAATAAAATTTAAAAAAAAAATCATATTTATCATTTTACCGCTCTGAAAGTTTACAGAAATCGTGTATTTAAAAAATAAATTAAGAAAAATTCTAGCTCTAGACTAAAATAAATAATCGAGAGTAAGCATTTTTGAATTTCGAAATTTATCCGTTACAGATGAAGTTATGAGTTTTCAATTTTACGATCGACGTTTCATGAGAAATTAAATTAGGAATTATGAAATTATGATTTTAAGCAATTTTCCATTTTAAAAGAAAACCATCCAGAAATAAATAAAAAATGAAATCATGAAATATTCTTGATTTCAAGTAAGCATTGATAATAGTTTAGAAGGAGTCTGTAAAGGTATCACTTATCCACCCAAAAAGTAGCCACTTTAAGCGAAATAGCACGTGCATAGATCCTCGCTTTTCAATACCATTTCTTCGAATTGGCAACTTTTTGAGCGTCTACGTGACTACGTTTATAAACGGCTATTTTAAAGTTTTTGAAAGAGGAAAGTTTTGAAAATCGTTAATGCCGTCATAACTTTGCTACTTTGCCAAGAACATGAATTACGATTTGATGAAGTCGAACATTAGAAGGAGAATAGAGTGGGGCTTATTCGATTCGCCATATGATGTGGACGCCCGAATCCGTGTCCACGATCGGGCTCATCTCTCCAACGTCCAACGCAAACGACGCGTCCTCGAAAGGCTTTTGCATCTTCCTGCAAGTCAACACCTCTCATAAGTTCTACATAACAATAAAAGTAGCATTCAAAATGACAAACTGAGAAATGGTGGGATGGACGTGAGCTATCTCTTCCCAGACTATTTCTCCTTACTTTCCTTCCCTCACCTATCCCTAACTACAGCTCATCACGTCATTTCAAAATTGCCTTCTAAATTGGAATTTATTTTCTATAGCGTAATATCGACTGTTTCTAATTCTGAAAGTTTGCTATTCAAATTTAAGGACAACAACATTCTCTAACAAGTGTATTCGACGTCTTTTAGAATGAAGCAATTCAATATGAAGGAGAAAATAATTTTTAAAAAAAACTAAAACCTTCTGCCGAAGAGGCCCAAATCGCCACCGCGTTTCGCAGAGCTGCAGTCGCTGAACTCCTTGGCGATGGTCTGGAACTCCTTGTACGGGTTGGCTGAGGCCTTGATTTGTTCGATATAGCCTGAAAATTACAAAGTGATTGGATTTTTTAATAATTCGATGTATTTTATGGCTTTTTTTTAGAAGCCCACACATTTTCATTATCAATTCTTTTACAAAATTTATATGAACTTTCCAAGATGCCGATTCCATGACGTTTTTTTTCTAAAATTGAAACCATACCTCTCAAAACTCGACCCGCAGAAAAAGTAATAAGTCGTTTTGAGAGAGAAAAAGACAACATGCTCTTTTTCTCTCAATACGGCACTTTTTCTGCGGGTCGAGTTTTGAGAAGTCTGTTTGAAATGAGTCATACCGTTGAGAATATTGATGGCGTCCTCCTTGCTTCTGGTGATGTGGTCGCTGCGCCAACTTGACGGATTCCTACTGCCGGAGTGCTTCACCAGAATGTGCGCGCAGCGGACCTGCAACAAATCACATTTTCGAGAGAATTTCGCGGAAAATGACAAATGGTATTATTGATTGGAGTGTCGATATTCAAAAATTGCGCTATTCGCCTCGTTTCTCTTCTACACGACCCACTATTTCGCTCCTTCAAATTCGATTTCTAATTGCTGCATGAATATCGACTTTCTCTCCAATTAAGGATATTTGACAAGATGACGAAGCCTCTTTTTCTCACACTATTTCACTAGACTTTCCTTCCCCTATCTCTAACTATAGATCTCGTCATCGAGTCATATAGTAATTGCCGCGGAAAATAATCTGAAATTGAGCATTATTCGAACCTCAGTCAAATTGCTGCCCTTGCCGAATGCCGAGCTCGTCGGTCGCTCCCACTGTGATCTGCCTGTTGCGGTGTTGAAGTAGTAGGGCGTGTCTGAAAATGTTTATTTTCGTCTCTTCAAAAAAACGGTTTCTTGAAAAGTATGGCAAGGCAATTACTAAATGATGGAGTTCTATAGCTAAAGAAAGTGTGGAAAAGACACTCCGCCATGTAATTATTATCGTATGGCAAAATTCAATTGAACCAAACCGAATTGAATGAATTCCCTTCGAAAGAAAAATTTTCATTTTTAAACAATTTTATTTATTTTTTAAAATTCTTACTATTTGTGCGACTCATTCGCTTCTCCCATCCCGACGGCAGATCTTCAGCCATTTTTTTGTCGTTTTTCAATTGAAGCTGTTGAAAATTAAGATAACTAAATATCCTTATAAAGTCAACAGATATGCCAGAGTTTTCAAACTTCGTCTCGAAAATAAATAAATAAATGAAAATAATCAAATTTTATTGAAAAAGTAACAGAAACAATAAATTTGCAATAATTTGCGATCATTTCGAACATTCTATGGAAAACTAGTGACTATCTAAAATTCTGCACTTCAGCACCTATACGTTTCCATTAGGGGCTGCATTTTCACGATACGGCGCATGTCAAATTTTCTCTGAAAAATTTAATTTTAAAGTTTCAGAAACTTCAAAAAATCTATAATTTTCACCAACGAATTCTTCGAAGAATTGAAAATTTTCAAAGAGAATAATAGTTTACAAATTTTACCGAAAGTATGTTTAGAAATAAATTTTGGAGAAATATGAAAATTTGTTGAAATCTTCCAAAAATCCTACCAAATTGATATTGATGTAAGCGCCATCGAGAATCTTCTCAGCATATCCCCTGGCAGCGGCGATCGAGTGCATGGCACTCCGACTGCCGAAGCCACACATCATGTGCACATTCGTGTAAGTCGGGTGAGGGCCTAAAGTGCTCACGAACAATGTTTTTCTCAAGAATATGACGTTCTTCAACATTTTCGATTTGAAAAAATCAAAAATTCGATATATAAAAATGCATGCGTGGTTTGGGAATTGACAAAAAAATAATAAAAGAATTTCAGCATACCAATAATCGGAGCAGTGTCGAATGTGTTGAAATCCTCATAGCCCGCATAGGCGGACTTGATTTGAGCCGATTCGAATGAAGGCACTCGTTTTACCTGAAAAAAGTTGTCGAAAATAGAAATAATTTCCAAAATCGACATCCTCACCAGAATGGGGAAGATTTTCTCGGTGAATTCCGTGTAGTCGATGGACATGTCTTTGTGATCTATTTTCGCATCTTCGTCCTGAAACAAAAACATTACCTTTAAAAATGTTTTGTTTTTTTTTCAATTTATCACGAAAATATAAATTTTGTCAAAATCTCGGAATAACAGCCCAAAAAGATCGAAATTTCATGCTTATCATCGATGATAATTCGCATACCGGAGTAGGAATTCTGCTGATGAGATACGTATTTCCAATATTCATCTGAGTGCACCTGAGACCGCATTCGTCGAAGAGAACAGGCATGTCGGGAGGCACGTCGGGGGCGAACACCACGAAAACTTGCCTTTTACGGGGCTCGATCGGCACTGGCACCGCCAGAATGCCATCTCCTTTTCCTGAAATTATTTCCTTCCTTTTAAAATAAAGATTTCTAGAGTCGCGGCATACTTTTGGGGAAGCTCAATTTGGAATTTATCTTTCTTTGATTTGTTCAATGCAATGAAAATACGCATGAAAGCATCAAAAGCTTCGTAATTTGCAATTTCCCGACGAGTAGACTCGAGGCTCAAGTTTTCTAGAATTTGTTTTTTCGAACTCTCACCAATTCCACATTTCTCAGCAACCTGGCCAGCCCAGGGACCTGCGGCATTGACGATCAAATGCGAGCGAATGAGACGGGGAGATGCAGCCGACATTTGGGGGCGAACCTGAAAATGAGTTTACCAAAATAATATATATGTCTCTTAGTTTAAATAGTCGTGCACTTTGTAAAGTCTAAAATACGAAATGTGTCCTACCGTAACTCCGATGACCCGAGTAGGCAGCTCCTTCTCCCATCTGTTGCCGTCCTCTTCCATCACATTTTGATCTGGGCGACGATTGAATTCGAAGCCCTCCACTTCTCCTTTTATGTACTTAAAATGGAAGATTCAATTCGAATTAATTGTCAAAAAATAAACGTCGCAAAAGTTCCGAAACTGAATCTAACTTTTCAACCTCGAAATTCCAACTTCTACCATAGCTAATAAATTTCATGGAAAATGTGAGTGTACAATTTGAAGGTGAATGATGGGTAAACATGAAAGATTGCATGACTTGCCAGAAAAGGAAAATTGTGAAAAGAATTTACATGAACTCCCAAAGTGATGTTCTTCTCTCTGATGGCAGCGAGCACTTGCCAGGTGTCGATGACGCCCTCGTTCTCGATGCCCAAACTGCCCAACAACACGTCAGAAAAGTCCATGAACGGATAGCGCTCTGACAGCTGCTCCGCCGACAGAATCGTCACTCGGGCGCCTTTCTCTCTAAAAAAAAATACAAATTTTATTTATTCATTCAAACTAACATGAAAGTTATGGATGATGAAATAAGATTAAGTCTACTTTTGAAAAATAGCGAAATATTGGATCGTTTTTGTCTTACCAAAACTCTGATTCCGAATTTCCCAGAATAGCAATTCAGTTAGGTCCTAATAATTTAGAAAAAAAAAGACTAACACTTGTCGTTTCCAATTGTCCTGCAGCATTTTTTTCTGCTCTTCTGTGGTTGCCAAATGCAGATAGCTTTTCGGCAGGAAATGAGTGTCGGGAGGTTGACTGTCTAAAAATTCTCAAATCCTCGTAATTCAAATGAATGAAATGTTTGGAATGTGTGAGCTGACCGAGCACTTGGAGATGGATTCCTGTGTGCCGGAGAAATTCGGCAGTGAAGAGGCTCATTTCGATGTGCTCGTCGATCGAGAATTGGGCCGTCACTGCGCCTGTCGACAGCATCGTTGTGCCTCAAATTTTCAGCCAATAGGAGAATTTCTAATTGAGCTTGAAAAAACTGGTCAAAACTAGTAGTGATTTTTTAAAATAAAATTTTGAAACACTGCTCATCAGTTTCATCAAGTTGGCCTTGAGTCAAGTTTATCGAAAGAAATGAAAGTTTAGTTTAGAAGTAGAGAAAAGTTTAGAATAAATTGATTCTCATCTAGCAATTTGAGATTATCTTCCGGCTTCCCAAAACTCGAACTGCAAAAATCCGCAAATCGATCCGCAGAAGTAATAGTGTGTCATATTGAGAGCAAAGGAGCATGTCTTCTTTTCTTCTCTTGAAAAGACCCACTATCTTCTGCGAGTTTTTGCAGGTCTGCGTTTTGAGAAGTCTGACTACCTTCCATGAAATTGTCGTTGTTTTCGATGACGACCACCTTGAAGTCCTCGTCTCTGAAACGCTGCTTGATCCAGTAGGCAGTCGATGAACCTGAAATCGAAACGTTCGGGAGAAGGTGAAAATGAAAATACCCGCGAGTCCTCCCCCAATGATGGTAATTTCCGCTCTGTGCGGCCACATTTCGTGATCCATGGGAGCGTATTTCATGTGGGCCACGGGGTGCCTCTTCTTCCAGGCGTCTTTTCTTGCCTCAAATTTCATTTTTCTTTTCTTCAAGACACTTCAGAAGAAGCAAGAATCGTATTTTTCTTCAAGACATTTAAAAATTCTCGATATTCATAAATTTCCTGACTCTTTCAATAGGTTTATCTTTTAGTTCAGAATCCTGACCTCATAATATCTTCTCCTCCACCGCCTCCAGTCGTAAGTGAGTCCATGCCAGGTTCTACCCAAAATGTCCTCCCCAGGCTCGAAGTGCCTTTCGTTCTCGAACTTCTGCCAGGAACAACAGGTGGTCGTGTGCAACGAGGCAGTGGGCATGCAGACTCGCAGTGCGCGAGTCGCCCCAGTCAGAAGATGGCGTGACGCCATCTGAATTCGAGAAAATCATGAAAAATCGAAAAATTCGAGAAATTCAAACGATATGCGAAGAACATCGATTTTGACAGACGCTGTCTGTCTGTATTATTGCAGCGTAAAAGTCGTATAATGCAAATTCGTCAGTTTGGGCGAGAATCGACTGACTGACAGACATTTTTTCGCGGATTTTCGAGGATTTGCCGGGTTTTGACGACGATGTCCGGCCACCCGTCGTACTCCGAACAGCCATACACGAAAATCGGGCAGCTGCAGCCCGACATGCACGGCGTCAACGTGGCTGCCATCGTCATTGATAAGGGTGCGGATGGGGAAATAAAAATTTTGGAAAACGAAACTGCCGATTTTGGGAAACTCGGGATGAATAGCTTCTAGATTGGTTCCGAAAACTTTTCGAAGGAAAATATTCTAGAGAATCTCTTATAAATCGAGAACTTGTTCTGGAAAATCTTTTCAAATTTGAATTTACGAAAATGGAGACTTTTTGAGGATTTTTTGGAGAAAATGTTCGGCATATCGGTAAGGTTGGTTCGGCGAACCTTTCTGGGAGATTTCGTTCTGGAATTCCACTAGTTGGACGTCGTTCCAGCGAGAATTGCAATTTCCCGTTCAAAGCGATCGAAAATTACCAGCCTTGTGCTTGAACGATCGAGATCTCCTTGGAAACGATCGCTGCGCCAGTCTGTCGATCTGCCAATCAAACGATCGTTGATCAAACTGCGGATCAGAATCCTGTCATAATTGAACTTCTCTGCAGGATTCCTAAAGACGTTGCGGAACGGAGACACTCTGCTGATCTACCGAATTGCGGACCCGACGGGCTGCATCTGCATGACGATCATGAACCCCGAGGCTCCCGACCTGTTTCTACCCAGCGACATCGTCAAGTTGAGGGGAGGGTTCACCAAAATTAACAAGGTATTCAAAACAATTTTAACTTTCAGATATACATCATATTTCTAACGTTTTTCTAGCAGAATTTTATGAGTGCGACTTGTTGAGCCTTGTTCCTGATAGGCTATTGAAGAATCCCATAATTGCTATATTCTGGATTCACAAAAATATGATATTTTTCCTTTCGAAATTCAGAAACTTTGAAATTTCTATCAAAATGATTTAATTCCAGGGAGGTCTGACTTTGGGAGTCGGGAAAAACGGCGACGTAGTGAAGTGCAACGAGTTCTTCATGCTCTTCTCGGAGCAGCCGAATCTGAGCGATTACAACTACAATCCGGAATGGGTTGCCAAGGAACGACAGAAGAAGGGCGAAGCACCTGATGTGCAGAACGAGGTTTCATATTGGATGATTATTTTTCTTTGTTTGCGCAACTCTTATCATTCTTGGATCATTACCACTACCGCCGTTCGAGGATAAGCTATGAGACCATGTTAGGAAGAAAAACGCGAAAAAGATATTTCAGTCATTACGCCAATTTCGAATTATTTTTCCGAATTTATCATCATCGTTACGAATTCGTATTCGTGCACTCTTCTCACCAAAGATTGTTATGGTTAGCTTTATTTCATTTCAGACCCGGCCATCAGAAGGCGGCGGTCCACCGATGAGCAACGCTGCGCCAAGCCGAGGCGGTCATCATCCGAAGTCGCGCGGCGGCGGCCCCGCATCCGCTTCCTCGGCCTCCTCGCACCGCCTGCCCCCTGCAGCGAGTTCTGTCCCTCCTTCAGGAGCCCATCCCTCCCGTCCCAGACACGCACACGCCTCGTCCTCGTCTGCACCGCAGCATTCGGGGTCTTCCTCTTCATCTGCAACGAATTCGGCAGCAAACGGCAGTCATGAAAACAACGGAAGAAGGCCTTTGAATGGGTAAGAAAAGGAAGATAGTAACGTTTTCCTTCATTTTTTACTCGTGAAATTAGTTTTGTTAGAAGATATTCAAAAATAATGATATTTCATGAAGAAAGTATCAGATTTTAAAAGAAATTTGCACATTTTTTGCATATATTTCAGTGTTTTTCTATTCAAGAACTTGGACAATGTTTTGCTTTCGAAAATTGAAGCCACAAGACCACGAGACACGAGACATTGAGAAATAGTGTGGAAAAAGAAAGCCTATCATCCCATACCCTACCCTAACTTCCTAGACTATTTCTTCTGTGTTTCGTGTCTCGCGGTTTCCAAATAGCCGAAACAAGTTAGAGAATTATTGATTGTTCAGATCTTCTGGAGCGAGCACGATTTTGGACCGACTGATTAGCTGAATTGAATAGGTAGCAGAATAGCAGAGCAGAAGCAATTCGTGTAAATCAAAAGTCAAATTTGTGTGAACATTTTTAAAAGCGATCTCAGAAATTCTAAAACTTTGCGTAATGGCATATCTAGGCACATACACAATAGTATTAAAATTTGAACAAAATCTGGAATTCAAAATTATTTTCTTCATTCTATTTTAGTTTTTATTCATTTATTTTCCAGATTTCATCACTTTTTCCCTAAACACGGATATTTTTTAAAATTATTTTATTCTACATATTTTTTGCAAAACAACATATTTGGGGATAGACAGTGGAGAAAATATCGTTGCAGATTTCAATTTTTAATTTTCAATTTCAAATATCAACTGATTCAGATTGAGAACCCGCTCAGTAAATTTGTCATTCAAACTATGTCATCGAATTTCGAATTCGAATCTAAAATAGAGTTCAGAGTTACGTTTGGTCACTAAAATAGCGGATAAATATTTTTTTAAATAGAGAAAAATGATATTACTGTTCATTTTAGTCGAAAAAGTTCTAAATTGAAAATAGATAAGATTAATTTCAATGGGCTGAGATTTTTCAAAATTAACAGTATTTTCTACAAAATAGAAAAAATCGGAAACTATTAAAATATCATTGCGTTAAATATGCATTTCACGAAATATGAAGTAGATGAAAACTTGGAACTCAATTCAAGTCTAAACCAATCTAACGAATGAGGTTACTGAACGTTTCACGAAAATATTGACTGAAAATGGGCTTATATGGCAAGAGATGGAGAAAATTATCATTGCTTAAAGTCGAAATGATTAGCCGTCTAAAACTAGTTATGATATGCAAAATATTGGTTATCTATATGAAATAGAAAATCTGAGGTTTAAATTTAAACGCCCCTTAGTAAATCGTCCATGAAGGAGTCCCATTCTTGCATTTTTCCGAAAGTCGGAATCAATTTGACTGTTTCATAGAGAATGCTCACGTGCTTCTAAAATTGAACATTTTATTAATTGGCGAAGAAAAATATTTTTAAATTTCCGAATCTTGTCGTTTGCCATTAATTTGCGTTCAAATGATAAATTTTCAGAAATTTCTAGACGAGTTTATTACCGTGAAAGAGGGCAGAAGCAAAAGCATATTCCCGATGCGATTTTCGATATTCGTGATTTCCTCAATCTCGAAATACTTGTGCAGTTCCTGTACGGCCACGTTTGAGGCCTAAAAATGTCATTTAAAAAAAAAGAGCCAGATTTCGAAATTTCGTACTTCTTGACTGATTGTCAGAGCATTTTGGGTCAAACCAACATCACCGGGGTTCCAGAACATTATGCCTAAATTATCCTTCGTCTTCTTTTACTATGACAGAAAAGCATTTTTATATCTTTAGAGAAATTTAAAGACAACAATTATCTCAACCATTTTCCAACAATTTTCTCATTCAGAAAGAGTCATTTGATAGGTTTACCCTAGAAGATATCTATGAATTTTAAAATGCCGAATTTCGAAATTTTTCCAATCACAGAATTCTCCCTTACATCTGAGCGCCATCATCTCCCCGATTGTCAATCGCATTTCCGTAATCGGGATGATCAATTCGCTAATGAGTTCCTGCGATTCGCAGCCAAACATCCTGTAAATACATTTGATCACGTCACAACCATGAGTTAGATAATTGAATTATCAAAAACAGGACTTGTTTCGATGGTCAATTATAATCTAACGTTGAAAGGTCAATTCTAAGAGTGAGAAAGAATGTTAAATTGTTGCAATGATATGGCCTAAATCCCGTGATGTTTCACAACTTCTACGAATGTCTTCCTATTACTCACTTTTCATAAGTTCGATTTCAAAATGCTATAAATTGGACCTCTTGTATTATACACCGTCCCGGAACACTGACACTGCCTGTAAAAGACACCGGCTCTTTTTCTTATTTCTCTCCTTTGCCTACACTCTCTCGTCCTAAAATCCGGTGTCTAATACAAACGGTGTCGGTGTACCGGCGATATAATACAGCAATCCTATAACTTGGTTTTGTGGCTGCGAGTACTTTGTTACCACGAGTGAGTACTTTGTTCCCAAAGAAAATAATGAGCACATTGTTACCAAGAGTGAGTACTTTGTTCCAAAGAGTGAGTACTTTGTTACCAAACGCTATTTCTCCCCTTTTTTCTTCTTATCCTACACTATTTCTGCTTTGGGAACAAAGTACTCACTCTTGGTAACAAAGTACTCACTCATGGGAACAAAGTACTCGCAGCCTGGTTTTGTCCGTTTTGCGTCATATCTGACTGATAAATTAGATTCAAAAATTGACTTACAACATGTAAACCCTCCGTTCATCAATGAGCAGTGCTGAGGAGGCGGGCGGCGGATGGCCAGGGATGATGTAATTGTTGTTGACCAGCACATATCTGTCGGTATACCCCATTTCCACTGTATGGAAGACGTTGTCCAACAGAATGTATCGCAGAGCGAATGCTCGGAGGAGTTTGGTCTAAAATTTTCACATATTTACTTCAGTTTATAATATCTTCATGAAAATCTTGACGATTATTCTTCCCTATCTCTGTCAGAAGCAACTCGTAAATGTTGTGATGTCGTGAAGACTCGAGCTGCCTTTTCTCACACTATTTCGCCCTACTTTCCCTATCCCCAACTACTATAATGCACGACTTCATGGCATTTACGAATTACCATCACACAAAGTTATGTTTCGTCCAAAAATGTCTTTTATCATCGATAATAAAGAATCAGACTTTATCCATAGGATCATGAAGTTGTCTGAACTCTGGCAATCTCTCGGCCCACTCGAACATCAAAACCATTTGCACTTGAAACAGTCGAGAATAGTCATCTGCAGTAGCGATGTTTCGAAGGGCAGTGTCCTGAAATTAAATGTGTTTTCTTAAATTTTATTAACTCTGATTTTTTTCCTTTTTAGAAATTCTAATTCAAGCTTGATATTTATCATTGACGCTCCGGTGACAAAACCGGGTTTTCTTATGACGATACTTTATCTTTACCCCTATTACATATCTCTGCAGATTTGATAGCAGAAAATTCGTATTTGAAAGAATTTTGTAATGATGATCAACGAAACAGCAAGCTGAATGACTTTGATATCTTATCTGATAGACGGACCAAGAGAATCTTTCAAATACTCGAAACAGTTGCATTTCTGAGAATGCACTGAAAGCCGGATAAATTTTCTGTGACTTTGAAATACATTTAGAAAAAAGGGATAAGATTGTCTAGTCTTATTCATATCTTCAAAAATGCATTTCATCGGATTGGACGATAATTTGCCGATGTTTATAAAAAGGAAAATATAAGAACAATTTCCTTTCAGCCAACTAATTTTGAAAAGTTATCGTTAATTGGAGAGAAAGTCGATATTCACATGCAGCAATTAGAAATCGAATTTGAAGGAGCGAAATAGTGGGTCGCGTAGAAGAGAAACGAGGCGAATAGCGCAATTTTTGAATATCGACGTTCTCTCGAATCAATAATAGAAAAGACATCGACTCACACAATCATCGCTGAGAATTTCCTCGAGCGAATTGCAGAGCATTGCGCGTCTGCGTCTCTTCTGCTCTGCGAAATCGTAGCACATCTTGGAAATGAGACTGGCATTTGGCGGGGGAGACGGGGAAATCGCCGGCAGGAACATTTCCTGAAAAATATTTCTTTCAACAAAAAATTAGCATAAATGAATGTTCGTCTTGCTTATTTTTACTCATTTGGAAAGTTTATTCTTTTCAGGTGTGCGCGAATTTCGATTTTTACAGGCGGACTTGGGAAATTTCGAACCGCGATCAATCGCATGAAAAGAGACAGTATGTCTTATCGAAAGACGGAAAGAAGACATGCTCTTTTTCCCTCTTGATTAGTCATGCCATCTCGTTTCATGCGGTTAACCGCGGTTCGAAATTGGCCAAGTCTGCTTACAGGATTTTTATCGTTCTAATTTCGATATCGGTATTTTCAACATTAAAATTTTGCATATCCACGAGTGACGGTAAAAAGTTGGGTGAACTTTCCAAACAAGTCCAGAAATAGTTTCCCCAAACCTAATTAGGCCATGCTTTTCTACAGCTTATTTTCGAGCGCAATAGATTCAGTGATAGATATTTCTGCGTGTCATTAGTGAATTGTGAGTTAACATAAACTTTGAAAGTTTGCTTTGCCTTAACTAAGTCCCCAGACAGAAAAGTGACAATTGACATAGAAATTAGAAGTCGGGGTTAATTTTGGCTTTGACCCAAATAATTATAAAACAGAACAAACCCCCAAATCTTCTCTGACATCCTTACGCCTTTTGAACTGGAGCAGAATTATGAATTTTCATAATTTTGGAAGAAAAGCTTACCGTAGTTAGCTGATTTGAGATCGGGGTAAACGCAGAGGGCTGTGATGCGTTTAGTGGTGACTGAAAACGATAGCTTAAACATAGTCATTTTTTCGACTGGTTGAATCTTTCAAGCATAAGAAGAATATTGTTCATCTCTGGCGAAGTGAACACTCTATTGAAAATCCGCCAAAGGTTGTAAAAATTAGCTTACATTGAAAAGTGGCGCAATATGTGTGATTAATCGTCAAATTCGCTCATTGTTCAACTTGTACTCACTAACTCTGCAAACTCACGGGACATCCATCGAGTTTGTTGTCAGAGTCAGCACTTTTTCAACATTTTGCAACCGCACCGCAGATTACTTCAAATTGTTACAACTGTAATTGCGGCTATCGTTGAAAAATACCAAGTTGTTTGTTCCATTATTCACCCTACCTTCACCCTTTTTGGTCCTTATCCTCTTTCTTGAAAAATAATATATTAGGGAAGAATAAGAAGATGAATAGAACAAAAAGGTGAGGGTGAATAATACAACAAACTCAAATGATATCTCGTGAGTTTGCAGAGCTAATGAATACAAGTTGAATAATGAGCGAGTTTGACGACTAATCGTGCATATGGCATTACTTTTCAATGTAAGCTAATTTTTACAACCTTTGGCGGATTTTCAATAGAGTGTTCACTTCGCCAGAGATGAACAATACATGTTGCTTCAATGTAATTTCCACTTTTTAATGAAGACTTTGAAGAAGAAAAAAACTTTAGAGAAAGATATTTTAAGTCTCGAATAGAAATTTGCCCTACCCCACTTTCTCTTTCATAGTCATGAGGATTCTTTCCACAGGAGACCACGGCAGCTTGTCCTTCTCTCTTCGGCTGTACTGCTTTCTTGTCCATCCCAACTGCAAAGCATTTCGCCAAGCGGCAGGCTCTGCATGCGCAACGGGCATTTTTATCCACCTAAAAGAAGATATTTTAAAAAATGCTTAACATCAAAACGGTAAGAAAAAATATTCTAATAGAAAGGGTTTTGGAGTTTCAATTCAAGAAAATCTAAACAAATTCAGATTACAATTTCTATGGACGCGTTCATACTAAGAAAATGGAAAAGCAAAAATCTATCTTTTTCATGGTGATCAAGGAAAACTAAATAAATTGAGTATAGCTTTTCTACCTGACATCTGCCGCCTCTTCTGCATATAAATTGCATATTGAATGTGATCGCTCGGCGGAAAAATGCATTACAGCCTCGGCAGGAACGGACACCTGCAATGAAAATAATTGGTCCAAGGAAAAAGGACATTTATCTCTTCATGTTTTATTTTGCCACAGTTCAATGTAATTCATCGAATTGTAGTTTGAAAAAAGATCCAATTTTGTTCTTGAAACTCCAAAGTCTCGATATGAATTGCAAAAAAGCATCAAAACAAG
Organism: Diploscapter pachys; assembly: GCA_002287525.1. NCBI lineage: Eukaryota > Metazoa > Nematoda > Chromadorea > Rhabditida > Rhabditidae > Diploscapter > Diploscapter pachys. The sequence continues at coordinate 56,783 of LIAE01010207.1, read as the reverse complement.
CTTTATTTTTCGATGTTTGGTTCTCGAGACAAAATGAATGAATGAATGAACGATTACACTAGATATATAATTGACCGGAAGTTTTCATTTCTACCGTAATCAAATGTCAAAAATGATACATACCGTAATGGAAACCGTCTGCTGCGTCACCTGAAAATCATAGATCAACGTTTCACTTCATAATTTTTCATAAATCCAATAAACAAAATAATTATTTCCTTCTTCCTCCAGAAATGGGTTTTCTTCTACTTTTTTCGGTAAATTGAATAATTAGACGTCATAAAAGCTGACTCACCACAAACCACACAACTTTCCGTGTTCGCGAGGACTCCTGCGGGTGGCGTTGGACTCCGCGACAAGGAATTCCCCTCTTCCATTCCCACTGTCATGCAAACTGCTTCGACTGTAAATGAGTGCTTAAAGATGGAGGGATTGAGAGGTGTAAAGCCGGCCGAGGTATGGCGCAATGTTTATGAGAAAGAAAGGGCAAAGTGGCAGTGAGGTCTGCTGGAGGCAAACGGAGTTTGTTCGAATGAAAATGACACGCCCCCTGAGAGCGGCCGATCGATAAATTGAGAAGGGTAGAGGTCTGATGAAGAGGGGAGAGGGAAGGGGGGCGAGAGGAAAAGCGAATGATAGGGGAAAGGGGAACAAAGATAATTGCTGAAGGAAGAATAAAGTCATAATTGGAGGGGAAATGAATGCATGCCATAGATGAGTTGATTTCAGGAATCATAAATAAACACATGTCGCGTAATGAAAGATACAAAAAAAATGAAGATACAGTATGCTGAAAGACAAGAAAAGGTAATGCATAACTTAGGACTTGATGAAGTACAGCTTGGAAAAGAGCATAAGGAAGGCATAAAAAGTGAAATTTGAAGTGGAGTTAACTTCAAACTTCATGATATGCTCACCTTTTTCATTTTACAACATTCTTGAGCAAGACTCCACAAGTGACATTCATTAAAAAAATGAATATGAAGTATGAGTTCTGGCATTATGACTTTTTAAGGTATTTGCACTAGGCAATGGGGAATTCGCTGCACAATGTGCATTGAACAACCCGAGTTCAACGAAACAACCCTAGCCTTGCCCTTTTCCTTTCATGTGATATAAATCTTTATTCTCTTATCCAGCGAACATATCGCCCCGACGAAGAGAAGAGGCGAGAATCGAATTGCAAAACCCGTATTTATGCGTATTATTCTATAGATAAAATGTTGCAACCTCAAAGATTCGGAGGGAGAAATTTCATCCCGAAAAATGTGTATTACCTATCACAGATTATGGATATTATTGCAGTAGAATGGTAAAGTTACCGTAAAAATACAAACCGTAGTAAAATAGGAAAGTGAAAAAGTAATATTCAGATTTCTAGAAAATCGAGATTTCAGAAAAAAAGATATGAAATGAGATAATTTAGAGCAAATGTAGACTTTTCTTATCAGAAATTTCTAGATACTTCTTCATAAGGAAGCAATAAAGGAAAAAGAACATGAATAACCTTCGAAAAATCAGATACATATGACATTTGAAATCTAAAAAAAATTAACTTAAAATGAAAAATAATCTTCATATTGTTGTTGAAGGGATAAATTGGCCTTCACAGGTGCATTTCTGGGCGAATTTTTTGGCGCATTTGGCATGTGCGAGCGAGGAGCAATTGGCGCATTTGCAGGATTTCTCCAGTTGGTGGGGGAACAGGGCATCAGATCGATCGGCACACAGAATGCAGGACGGAAGACGACGAATGCATTCCTGGAAATTTGAATTTCTTCCAAAATTACGATATTCAAACAATTTTTACAAAATTAGTTTTACTAGAGTAAATTAGTCTTCTGTAAAGATCATATTTCAAAGAGGGATTTGTGGCGATATAGTAGAAAAGGAGAAAATATGTTTCTTATCCAAGACCTTCGAAAGGACCCCAAGGTTTTCGAGAATTTTCAAAAAAGAAAAAATTCAAGAGAAAAATATGTACCTGACAAGTTTCGATATGGCATTTTCCATAATAGACAATCGGCTCGAGCAACGTAGCCATGTTCTTGTTGTAGACGCTCTGCAAGTCCGACAGGGAAAATAGATCGATCTCCATGATCAGATGCTTCGCTAGCGAGACGAACATCGTTTGCAGACTGGAAAAAATTGAACTTTCAATAAAAACCAAAAAATCTCAATATAGAAGAAATAAAATAACGTGAAAGGTAAAAATTAACGACGCTTCACATATTCCTGCATTTTTTAAATGCAAAATTTCGATAATCTCAAAAAATAAGTCTCACTTTCCATTTTTGGTGACCGTCTCCTCAGCCAAAGGACACGAATCGATGAATTCCCACAGAATCGCGATTTTCTTCCGAAGTAAAATCGCATGTTTCAGAACGCGAATTTTAGAGATCTAAAAAATCATAATTTTATATTTCAGTCGTGGAAAATTTCAAGAAAATGAGGAGAAATCCTACCAACTGCGGTGCAAGAGTGCCGATATGAATGACGGGCTGATCTTTCGCTTCTGTCAAAAATCGGAAAGCTCGATCCGAAACTGGGTATTCGCTGAAAAATTATAAGTTTACGAATTAAAAAAAAATCGAACCTGAAATTCCACTGATGCAGAATTTTCGAAGGAATGGTCGATTTCGAGCCCCGATGACAAATCTGACAGTACATTTTACCGTAATACTCGCAAAGTCTGGAATTTAGAAAATCAAAAATAAATATAAATAAAATGAGTAAAAAACCTCATCCGTTTCCACATGGCCTTCTCGATTTTGATACCGCATTCCGCGCAATGGTAGTCTTGTTCGAGAACTAATATTCGGGGACTGAAAATAAACATTATTTTTAGGAAAAAGTAAAGAAATACAAAACTCACTTTTCATTCTTCAACAGCTCGAATATCCAATTGTCTCGCTGCGATTCGCCTAATTGTAGACTGTCGTGTCTTTCGAATATCTAAATTTTCATTCTTCTGATTTAAAAAGAAAGAAATTTTACCGTATCATCCATGGATCTCAATTTGTTGAGTGATTCCCGAGTAGCATCGTCTCGGAGAGGATCCAACATTTGGAAGCTGGAATTTTAGATTTTTTTTCAGAAAAATCCATTAGCAAAAATCATAACTTTCAATTTTAGACTTACCGATCCAAAACCGAGTCGATGGTCTGCTTACAGGAGACTTCCTTTGCCTTGTGAATTCGCAGTTCGTCCACCCCTTCCTGAGCACTCAGCACTTCTTCATCTCTAAAATTCCACTCTTTCAGAAAAAAAACAGCTTTGGATTTGTGGAAAGTGCATCAATTTTTCTCAACATGATTCCGTCTTTAAATGGTGGCTTCCAAGAAGTAGTTATTTTTCATAAATTTACCGATTGGTATAGAAGACAGAGTTGTCAGCGACGTGAGCGGGCAGGTCGAAATTCTGCGGGAAATTCGGCTCGAGAGAATTGCGATCGATGCGCTCAGCGTTCATCGCCAACGGAAAGTCTCTGTTCAACTGAAATGACCTTCTTCTTCTTAATTCTTAAAGAAAAAAACGAACACTATGAATGAGTCTGGACAATTCTGGGTCCTTGGACATTTCATTGTACCAGCGAGCTTCTTCCATTGCGCAAATCGACAACTGAGTGGCGTATATCAGGCGGTTGCACTAAAATTTGAATATCTAACCATTTTAGAAAAACAAAAAGTAAGGAAAAATAGAACATTTAGATATTTTACGATAGAAAAAATAAAAAATAATAATAATAAAATAAAAAACCAACCTTGCCCACATCAGCGGAAATCTTCTCGTCGAGTTTGCAGAGTCGCTTGAATTTCGGCAGCATTTGCTCCCATTCCATGTGCCTCTTCGACAGATCGGGCAGTTCAGCTGCGTCTGCAGTCGGGTACCACATCGAGGGGGAGCCGAGCTCCTCGATGTCGAACGGAGTCGGCTCGAGGGAGGCCAGGGAAATCGTTGAACCGATGATGCTCGAAGAGCATTCACGAGGCAGGAACGAGTAGACACTGTTTTCTCTGAAAAAAAAGGACTGTGTTCGGATCCACGAAACTCTCAGAATCCTTCCTATAGGAACCTCTCAGATGGAAGAATGTTCTTATAGGAAGGTTTCAGAGATTTCAAGAGTTTCGTGGATCCGAGCACGGAATTTGTGAGAGATTGAGTAGCTTTTTCATTAAAAAAAACTTATTGTGCTATTTAGCCACTTTCTGAAGATAGAAGTGCAAAGAAAAGGTAAAGGGCACATCAGGATGAAAATTCACGAAAAAAAACCAGAAAACTTACCTAGTTTCACATTCGAGTACAAGGTCGTTGTTGATGGCAGGAACAGGACTAGAAGGAGCACTTTGATATGTCGACATCACTAATTCTTCTTCCGTATTTGAAGATGACAGGCTGAACGAGAAAATGGAAATTGAAAATACGATAAGTTTCACCTGTTTTCAAAAAAAAAATAACGAAAAAGATACCTTGTGAACGACAATTTGTCGACCTGCACTTCGTCATTTTCATCTGCTTCGTTGTCTTTTGGCTTCTTCGGTGATTTATTTGACGACAACATCGGCTGAAAAAGCACGAATTTTGAAAAAAACGAAGAAAAAGCAAACGCCTCAAAAATGATACTGCAAAAATGCTCGAATACAAAATCGATATTCAGCTCCAAAATTGCCCGCGAATTTGAACGTGATTTTTTCCTCGGGGACGTTCATACTTAGTTGCAATGCAACTTGCAATTTGCAACTAACTTGAAATAGCATGAGAAATCAAGAGAGCAAAAGAAATGGTTCAATCGCACTCTCTTCATTTCCCATGCTATTTCGGACGAGTTGCAATGAAACTAAGTATGAACGGGCCCTAGGAGTTTTTGTTCGTTTTCGATTTTCTGCCCAGTCGAATTCGATAATTTCTCGTAGTTTATGAATCGCACGAAATTCGATATCTCGTGACGTTTATTACAGTCGAGACCGAAAGAAGCTAGAAATTCGCTCTGATCTTCATCAGATTTCCCAAATTTATGCTTTTTTCTCGAAATTTTTCAAAAAACCGTAATCCTACGTCCAAAATTGCAGTATTTTTGACACCAAACTACTCGTACCGTGTATTTTCTACTAGTTTTACAAGAATGTTAGCAAAATTGTCAGTCTAGCTCAGAATGATTCTCGTTTCCTACGTGTTTTTCGTGTGGCATTTTTTTGTTTGTGTCAAAGTCAAATGCAGAGGTAAGTTTTTGAAGTTTGCATGGGAGCTTCTACCTGAGATGAAGCTGAAAGGCAAAGAAAGGGGGGAGGGATCCAGCAAAGAGAAGGGAGGAAAGGATTGAGGGCGGCTGGCTGCAAGGCAAGCATATCAAGAAGCGAGACAACTGATGCTATCAGAGATAATGCGATATGAAGAGGAGAAAAAGAACAAAGATAACGAACTAGAGAATATGAAGATAAAGAGCGATAAGAAGAGATTAAGCCGCCGGGCGACCTCGGAGCCGAGATTCAGCAGAAATCAGTCAATGGCAGTCCGATTCCAAGCCCTACCAGTTCGTTTTTCTCTCTGTTTATCCACTCCTCGATTCGGTTTAGTTATTTCGGCTCCTCACTTCCGTCATCCACATTTTCCATCATCTCATATCACTCTAGAGAGCCTAGGTCAAAGTAACTTTGATAGGGAAAAAGTTATCGATTGTGTCTGGAAAGTGAATCCATTCTTATGCTTCACTAAAACAGGTTTCTTGAATCTTCATCTAACTTTGAAAAACATGATCAGATACGGTATTGAAAGTGTTTATCTTTGCATTGACTTCATTTTTCCGCTTCAGTTTCTCATTTTTAAAGTTTTTTTCTTTTTTCTCGAATATTTGCTGAAGTTTTACTTTATTTTTTTCATTTTAGTATCTTGTAAAACCGCTTTATAATTTCGATGATTTTTCTGCCCGGAATTCTGCAATCTTCCGTTTCCGATCTAATGATCAAAGTGTCCGATGGATTAATCGACTTGGATTGCATTCCATCTTCCATCTCGACCTGCTCGTAGATATTCAATATTCCTCATTTTGTGCCTTCCTACACTGCTTCCGCAACTGTCATTCTTCCTTTCCTTACTTACCTTGTAATTTTCTCTCGCTCGTCGTCACTCTTCAGCATTTCTTTCGTCAATTTCCTTGCTTCATTTTCTTCAGCCGCTTTTTATGCGTTTTCTCGAATTACCTCTTGCTCATTTCTACTTGAACTTTTTCGTCTTCAACATGCTTTTTCCAAATCTTTCTTCTCTCGTTTTGCCGTGAACTTTTCGAATTTATGAGTTTCTTGCAGGCGGCTTTCGGCATATCGCTTATCGATTCGACAGAGTTCAGACTCACTAAATCAAATCTTATTCTTTTTCTTTTCTTTCAAGAATTCGTCATTCATTTCTGCATTTTCATTCGGTAGATTTTCTTTACGACTTGAATCAGTTATGCCTTTATATAATTGAAAAAGTTTTGAATATAATCGGAGCAGGATTCCTGTTTCTGCCCATTTTTGAAAACTTGTATCTTTCCAGAATTTGTTGAGTTTATTTTGCAAATAGGATATTGATTATGATGAAGCTTAACCGCGATATCTACTTTTAGCGCATTATTTTCCGCAAGCTTGACATGCCGTATGTTCGCTCTTCCCTCTTTTCATCACTCTGTGTCACCTTTTTATTCCATGATCTTCTTCCTATTCTTCTTTTCCTTTCTCTTTGCTCCAGCTTTGCCTATTGATTCTTACAATCTCGTTCTCAAATTCGTCTATCAGCTGCATTTCATGAGATGAGACAATTAGCATTTGGATAAGCAGATATCGAGATCTTATCATTCGATATTATCTTTCATACGCGCGTCAACTTTACCACTTCATTTTTGAATACCGTAACCTTTCTGCTTCTCTTTATCATGTTCTTCATATACACGCAAATCGCATGTTTCCATTTTTGAAAAACCGTGTTTCTTCTTCAATTTTATCCGCAATCGTAAAAGATTTAATAAAAGTAATGCCGCAAAAACTCAACGAATATGCATGTTTGAGTTAATTAAAGAGTAATAACTTACTCATAAAGTATAGGGTAGGGATTTAGTAATAGAATGTTGGATATCAAACTTTTCAGCTCAGAAAAGTCATATGATAATTCCTAGCTTTTTTGTCGGTACTACTTTTATTAGTTTCCTCGTAAAATACCGAATTTTCTGGTATCTTTTGAATTTGAACTTTACAGGAGTCCGGTAGAAAAGAAGAAAGGATGGTATTCGATCCGAAGCTGGGATACGACCCGGATGAGTGGGAGGAGTGTTCTGACCCCGAGCACTTCCTCATCTTCTCCACGTTCACGAGGATCGTCCTTGCAACCGCTGCAGTCACTTTCGCTTACTTCTTCTTCAAAATGGTCGATGACAACAAAAACAAGGGCAAGAAGAAAGAGGTAAGCTGAATTTGGGGAAAAAGAAGAATCTATGATGATCTTCTAAATCCATTCCAATGATTGGTTGAAGTTGAAAATATCGATGTCGAGTTTTTTACTACAAGAAAATCATCTTTCTTTTCTGCATTGGGAAAGTGATTCTTTTCTCGTTTTTTCTTATTTATTTTAGACAAAAATTAGATTTTTTTCCTATGTCTGCTACGTCTTTAAAATATGCATCGTTTGAAACAATGGTAAAATTGCGGTATTTTGAGGAAGAAGAAGAAGCCCATCAGGTAGAGGGCACGAGCGGTCTGAGCGTGCTGAAGGAGGCGGCCAAGAAATTAGAGCAGCTGGTCGCTCCCTCCACGAGCGAGAAGCCTTTCCATCAGCAGATGACTCCCACTTCTGTCGAGGAACTCGTCAATGAGGCCAAACAGTACATGGATGGTGGGTGAATTTTCGTGAAAATTTGAAAGGAAAACACTAGGGGAGGGAACAGATCTAGCAGACTTTCATTCAGATTGAAGAAAAAATAGAGGGACACTGCGCAATTGCGTTATGCGAACATTTTATGCTTCATAAGAATTAGAGGGGTACTGCGTGTATAGCCAGCCTGACTGAAGTCCTCCTACCTGAGTTTGTTAGGGAGAGAAGAAATCATAAAATTGAAAGAAGCTATTTGCTCAGCATGTTTGTATTCTGTTAGCAAATTAAAAAAGCATAAAGATTGATGGAAATTTCAAAAAGGAAGCTACTGTTTCAGAGTCTGCATCCGCGGTGAGAGAACCGTCTCCTCGCCCCTTCATGGCGAATCTCTCCGAGAGTCTGCAGTCGGTTCCCGGCAAGGCCATGGAATTCATGTCCAGTCTCATGCCAGAGAGCAAAACTCCAGGTACTTTTTAAGTCAAGTTTTCTCTGATAAAATAGAGGAAGATAATCCTTTTTTCAACCAATTTGTTTATTTTCAGAGCCAGTGCACGCCACAGAAGAATCATTTAGGCATATGCTTTCCTCTGTCGATGAACATTTCAATCAGGTTCGTTAAAATTCACCTTTCTCGATTTGAGAGCATTTTACCCCCGACTTTATTTTGTTCAATAAATCTATCCATTCCACGCAGACTCCTATCATTCAGTTCTTCATAAGTTTCACAATTCCCGCCATTTTAGTTTTATTCCCCTCATTTTGCAGGTTGCCAAAGATGTGCAAAAAAGTCTGGACGAAACGCGTCTTCCTGATTCTGAAGGAATTTCTGCAAAATTGGACGACGCCCAGAAAGAGCAGGTAGAATTGAAGTCGTCCATTCGAGTACCGGAAATTGTCGAGACTTCTCCCGAGCAACTTGCTCAGCCTGAAAAATCTGCACATAATCATCCCGAACATGCACAGTCTGTCCCATCCAAATCCTTCAACGATGCTTTCCTCGAGTTAGACGAGCCTGTAGTCGCCGAGGGAATACCGGTTCGTATAAAATGACTTGCATGAATGAAAACCCCTATCCTTGATTTACCAAACCTGAAATAATTCTAAACATCTAAAACGAATGTTTCTGGAACAGAAATGGAGCAGGAATGAGATTTTCTATTTAAAAAAAGATGATATTTCATTCCATTCTTGTTTCAAAGCATCGATTGAAAGACGACTTCCCATAGTTAACTCGCAGTTTCAGATGACAGACTCAGCTCGAGAGGAGCAGCTGCGAAGAATTCTCCAGCAAAAACAACAACAAGCGGCTCAAGCCCTGCAAGGACTGCAGCAACATCCATCTGTAAGGGGAACGAAGGAATGCAAATTTGAAATGACACTGAACGACTTTCAAAAACTAATGAAAGGAAATCAGTCACTATCTATTAAGAGTCTTCTCGTCATTTTCAAATTACCGATCGAATAGCATGAATTATTGCATGATTCAGATTGCACAACATCATCAAGTTCCTGAAATTGTTCTTCAACAACAACAACAACAACAACGACAGTTAATTGAACAATTGCAGCGACAGGGCGTGAGTATTTTTGCATCCTTCTTTTCTAAAATTATAGCATTTCCTCGTTAATCTCACCAAGATTCAAAATACTTTTCCTAAAATTTCATAATCTAATTATTTCTTGAGCTTTGAAATTAGTAATGAGCCAATTATGAAAATTAATAAATTAGCTAAAATCGATGAAATCCCGTAATTTGCTTGAAGGTCCCACCCCATCTAATCGCTCAATACCAAGAGGCTATGGCAGCTCAGCAACGATCTCAACTAGCTCAACGACAACAAGCAGCTGGAATGTCTCCACTCGACATTCAGGAGCAGATGATCGCTGAGCAGCAGAGATTGCAGGCTGTAATCATCTTCTTGCATTTATCAAATTTTCTTCTTCTATCAAAAATTGCATGTTCCTCATTACTTTTGAATGGGAATGAATATGATTTCTTCTTCTTCAAAACTCGCGGTTATTATAGTCTTCTCAAGAAAAAGATTTTTTTGGTAAATTCACTCAATTAGAAGCTAAATTGAGTGAATGTTTAAAGATGTTAAAGATATGATAAAAATTCCATTTCTGAAGATCATCTTCTATTTTCAGCTGGCAGCCGACGTGCAGGCTCGCAGACTTCATCCGGACGCCCAGAACAGGGAGAAACGCTTGTCGTCAGAGTAGGAAATTAGAATTTTCACAAAATGAGGGACGAATTTTCAGTGATGAGAAGGCACTGCTGGTCTGGGAATTGGAGAGGCAGCAACTCGAAGCGGATCGACTCAGGAAGTTGCAGGATAGAGAGGTTAGTTATCTCTATCTTATAGTTTCTTATTTCCGAAATAATTTTGAAAAACGCGTTACTGTGTATCTGTAAATGTAAACGTATATTACAAGTTGTAAATTGTCATGTTAATTGAAATGCTTTATTTTATATTTTGTTATTCCATTATTTGAGTGCAAATTTCGACGTCTTTGCAAGCATTCTTTCATAGGATTGGATATCAGATTCGGCATGCATGATGTGTCATTCTTGGTTCAAACAATTGCTTGATGAAACTTCAGGTTGGCGGCGACGATGCCTCAGATTTGACAGGCACTTCGTCTCGCGTTCTCGAGCAACTTCTGCCTGGATCACACATTTCCTACCACAGCACTTCGCCTGAGGAAGATCCGGAAATGCTCAAGTAAGGGAATTATTGTCATTTCGAGTTTTATGATGACATGATTTGATATAGTATGAAGGAGACATTAGAATCGAATGTAAATTTCCCATTTTATCTCACATGTCATTATGTCATCAAGTTTTCAAACAGTCGTTTTGAAAAACGATTTTGATATCATTCAAATTTCAGACCATTCGACACCCCGCAGGCAAGACGACCGGAGCCGAAACTCGAGCAGAAATTGCTGAGCGAAATCGACCAATTGGCAGGAGCTGCACACGATTTGACCCTCAAACGCGAAAGGTACGGCAATTTGTAAAAATTTATTTTAATTTTTAAAACTATTTTTCTTACTTTTTATTAATATTCAATGAACTCAAAGATAATTTATCATTTACAAACAAACGAAAACAGAAACAAGCACTATCAACTTTGTATGTGCGTCATCACAAAATAGAAACCCGTGAAGATAAATGAAATTAGGAGATCATAGGCCTGAATAAGTTCTCGGGAAACGATGAAAGTTGGTACACAAAATGTGACTAGAAATTGGAAAAGTTGCCTAATTTATATTGAGACATTTACTGTTGATTGATTCAAAAACTATTCTTCTACTCTTTTTCTGTAAAATAAAAAAATTCAATCAACGATAAATTAGCATAACTATCAGTCATCAAAAATGCTTTCACTATCGAGCACAGTTTGAGAAGTTTTCAATTGACTTTCGAATTGGGAATTTCCATTTGTTTGGGAAGTGAGTTCTCTTCGAGACGATGCTTGTTTGGCTTGAGTTCTTCGCTTCACGAAGAATAACAACATCAGTAATGTTCCTTGAGATCCGAGAACTATCGTGAAGATGTAATTCCAAGCCGTTGCGCCAGGCTTGAATAGGGTGAAGTATTGTAGAACCTAAATCAATTTTTGCGAGGATAGTGAGTTTTCAGAGAAATGGACTTGTTTTTAATATGAGTTTCTATTTTATTTTCAAAAATTTTGAAACAATCAAGTTTGACTTACCCAGGGAGTTCCTAGAGTTATCTGCATCATTAGAAGCGCGAGCAACTTTGTTCTCATCGCCTGAGTTTTCTTTTTGCCCTAAATTTGAACTTTTTGCGTGATAAATTTTTAATTGAATCTTACCGCTCTGCTGAATTTCCTATCCCTTCCAAATAACCGATAGGAGATGAAGATTGAACAGACAAGAGCATTGAGAACCAGGATTGACAAGGGGATGACAATGGCAAAGACCACGCTGTCAGGTCGCACCCAGCAGAAGCCATCTTGACGGTTGAAGAATTGGGTGAAAGAGAAGAGAAATACAGCGATTAAAAATGGAATTACTGAAATTTGTATATTTTCCTAATCTTTGTATGATAGATATTTCGAACTTACATAAACTAATGGTGATCACGCACATCGGCCTGAGAAATATTCGCAATAGTGGCATTATTATGTGAGGTAGAAACATGGAGACTGTTCGTAGGGCTTGGAAGATGGTCAGAATTATTGACCTGAAGATTAGTTTTGTAAGAAATCAAATTTTTGAAAACATACGATAACAATAGGCAATATGCAATTGCGGCTACGGCCTGACAAGCACTCCCAGCCACGGTTTGATTCGAAAATACCGTGAATGTGAAGTAGAAAGCAAGCAAAGTTCCATTGTAAGCCAAAGAAATTGGATCTCTTTTCGGAGTAAAATAGCCATTCAGAAATCGAACAAGTTTAGAACTTCCGAGAGTGTCAACGCTGAAATATCAACTTGATTGAGAAGTTCGAAAACAATAATTTTTACTATGCGCTGAAATTGATGAAGAACACGAATGCTAGCGATACAATCGACAGTCCATTGGCGACGTAACCGATGATTTCTAGAGTCTTGCTGCAAACTTGAGCGTCGTTTGGAGAAGAGTCCTGGAAGATGTTTGGTTGATGGTTTTTCATAATTCTCAATCGAAACAAGGTCGATCTTCATCGTAAACTCGAAAATTTCCAAATGATAACATGCAGAACAGTTTAAAATTAATTTAAATTCAACCTTGTTTCGATCAAAGGAAAAAAACTTCAATCCATACCACGATCATGGAGAAGTCAGTCAGATGGTTGCAGTATGCTACGAGCATCCCATTCTGCATCTTCGTATCGCAGTGATCCGTCTTCGCCCACATTGCATTTTCGGTATCCCACCATGAAACGATGAATGACCCGTGCAAAGGTTGAAGCAGCTGAAATCTCAATTGAAATATTTTGAAGATCTATATAATTTGACTTGCATTTGAAACGTTGAACTGCAAAATTCCAGTAGCATGACTATCATCATCAGCTCTAGAAACAATCTGACCATCTTTAATTACAGTCCCTGTCATTACAGGAGTTGCTTCAGGAATGGAATATTGACGAGTACAGAGATCGAACACTAAAGATTTCCTCCTATCAAAGAAACTGATTGAAGTTGAAACTACTTGTGCTATCAGCGTAATTGTCCGCAGCCCTGTTTGTGTATCGCCAGGAACGTTGATGCTCATCCAAAGAACTATCACTGCTTGATAATTGACCTCCATTTCGTTGTGACAATGGAACACTTGTGCTGTATTGACGATAGGTTAGATTTCCAACGAATAAATTACGATTTCGATATATTGCAAAGAAAGTATGAGTTCCTGAAAGAACATTTATCTCTTCAACAAGTTTTAAAATTTACCTTCTGAATTTCCTTCTTTGCAGTAGGGTGCTAAATTTATTCGAATGCTGTTCAGCTTTTGTTGAAATGTACCATTAAGTGGGAGAAATCCCAAAGATCCCATATCAGCTAAACCGTCATCAAGATTCGACTGGCTCTGAAAGATCAAATTGTTAGAAAAATAAAGCAAACATTTTTCTAAAATTTATCAACACCTCTGTGCACATTCTTCGATGTCCGAAAAATCCGAAATTCACTCCCTTCAGATACGTTATTCTTTTTGCAGTGTCTGCGTTGATCATCATGCTTCTCAAAGCGTCTAGGACTCTAAAGCTATTCGTTTTCTCTTGAATAAAACTGAGCAATTTAACATTTTATTAGAAGAGTTACTTGATCTCCACTGTGATTCATTCGCCCAAAGTGTATTGTCCAAATTATTCAAAATTAAGTTCGCGTGCTAAATTTGTGATGTTCATAAAAATTTTTAGAACAAAATGAACCTCTTCCGTGATGTTGAAAACGTTTGAAGCTTTGTGCAGAATCGTTGCAATATCGCTGATTTGATGTGACACAAGCTTATTTCGTTCTTGAGAGTAAGACATTGTTTGGGAGAGGATTAATTCGACGTTTGATATTGACATCGTTTCCTAAAATGATATCATTTTATGGTGACAATGATTTTAGACCATCATCATTTCTTTCAAGAGAGATGATTAGTAATGTAATTGAATAAAAATTACAAGTCTACATATTCTTTGGAGAAAAAATGACGTGTTAAAATCTTACATTTGCTAATTGATCCAAGGAAGGATATCCCGAAGTTGTCGAGGGTAATAACGAAGTTGTCGAGGGTAATAGAGAAGTTGTCGAAGGTAATAGCGAAATCGTTCCTGTCGAAGAAGTAAGATTATCCGTGCTTGATGATTGAGTTGTTTGGGAGGTTTGGAAAGTTGAATCAGGAGTGGAGGATGTAGATTGTAAAATTGTTGAGGGTGTAAATAGTGATGATGAAGTAGATTTTTCAGAAGTTTCCGAAGATGTACTGAAAGTTTAGAAGGAAATATTACATTAAAAAACAATCTTGACTTGACTGACGTTTTCGGCGGTGACGTATTTAGGACTGTGGCTACAGTTCCTGGAGAAGTAGTAACGCCGGTAGTTGTGGCGTTGCTAAATTTTAGATGATCAAAAGTACCCAAAATTCAATTTGCACGGCAAAGCTTCTATTGGGATCGTGGAATTTGTTGGACAAGTGAAATAAGGAAGTTTATGATTTCTATTGTTATCGCAGAAATTGAAATGAGGTATAGGAGTGGGTTATGCTGATAGAATTCTGATCGTCGTGTAATGAGAACCTGCTTCGGTTTTGTTGCGTTGGTGGAATTCTGGTTGTCGTGTAATGAGGATCTGGCTCGGCTTTGGGAAGATTTATTAGAAGCACAAAAAAAGAGGTAATTGACAGAATTTGGACGAATATCGATTTATTCCTGGTAGAATTACGAGTTGAGCACCGCATGGCTAGACCGTTCAATAAACGAATGAGAGAAAGATAAGTGCGAAAGTTGCCGCCTTTCAGATGCAAATGTGTGCAATTACAGGCCTTATCTGCGCAATGACAAAATAATACACGATGTGACGTTGCATAAGTTATTAATTTGCCATCAAAATAAGATGCTTATTCGTTACGAGTGCATTTTTCAAACATGAATCATGATAACTGAGGAATTCGATTGTTGAGCAATAAGGTATAAATTATATCTTTCATGATATTGAAACCATGGCATATACATAGGTATCAATGCTCAAAAACTCACCATCCCGGTGAAAATGGTGTGTTTTGAGGGCAAGTTAGCCCATGAGTTGGTACTTCAACGTCGTTGCAAAGACAGTAAAAATGCGCACTAACGTTATTTGGGGGAAGATACTTATTATATCTGCATACGTCTTCGTCCGAGAGTTCAGGCTGAAGTCATATTTCCTATTTACTCGATGTATATTTTAATATTCAAATACCTCATAACACGATTCGTTCCAACGGTAAATACGACTTCTGCTACCGTACGATTCTTGTATAATAGTTATCAGAGTGGTATTAATTTGTGATACTCCAGGAATAGAATAGTAAAAAGCTTGTTGAAATGGGTAGTCATCATTTTTAATATTTGTTATACATATCGCTGTAGTATCTTCAGAACCTTGGCATCTATATTTAAAAATTACGTATTTTAAAGTGTTAATGTATGACTTTAGCTTATACAAGATGCGGGAAAAGTCTATCGCTACTTAGTTTAATATTTAAGGCTGAAAAATAAGACAAATCGGACCATAATTCCTATATAGAATTATGAAAGTTCCAGATAAAACGCTAATCAATGCTTCATAAATTTACTCGATTTTGCATATGAATTTTAATTGGATTCACAATTTATTCCCCGGATATCAAGTGGCATATTTTGCCGCATCCTGTAATACTACTGATAAATACTAATCAAATCAGGCAAACAATGATTTATGGTTGCATAAAGTGAGTTCCTTCATTCTTTTATTTTTAATTAGCATATTTTGTCAGGAACAAATTGATATCAAATATATATCTACGTTTTGTTTACGACATATTAATATATAAAATACCAACCTTTGACCATTTACAAAGACTTGCATTTGTGGGGGATAAATTTCTGTAACATGAAAATTGCAAACTGCCGTTCCACCTTCATGATTTTGAATCGTTAAATTTAGTTTTAATCTAAATGATTTTTAGCTCGTTTTTCAAATAATTTCCCTAATGTGCAGTTTTACTATGATAAGATAAAACGAACTTTGAATCCATAGTTGCAACCATATTAGTATGCAGATAGAAAAGTCTGAAATTTTCTCGAAGATGTAGGACTTGACATTCACAATAATCGATGGAGTAATTCAAAGTAATTAGAAACGAAAAAAGTTGCAATCGTTGGGACCATCTCATAATCAATCAATTTTAGCGGCAATTTATCCAAATTTGATAAGAGCCTGAAACAATTAAATCGTCAAACATCACTATCATGATTAGAATTTGCAAAAAAAGAATAGCAAAATTGGACGATAATATGCTGAATTCATTTCAAAGCCGATATTAGCACTTTTCGAAGAAAAATATTCATTGCATCTCTTATTTTATAAAGGAAAACGGCAATGAATCAATTTATGCAAATATTAATGTCCTGCATTGTGTCTGGACAGTCAGTTGAATAATTGCCGTAGAGTATTTCTTGAGAAAATATTACGAAATTTGAAGAGAACCAAAGAAAACCAACGAGAAAATGATAGATAACGATTTTTGAAGAGGCGTAGAATGGGAGAGAGTCCTTGCTCTCCGAGGCTGCTTCTAACTGCTTCATTCGATGCGAGAGTTTCATCGCAATTTCCAATTAGGGGCTCGAAACGAGCTGATAAGAATGTTTAGAGAAAACCGTGTAGAGGCAAATTTATACAAAGCAACCCAGTGCAAATGAATGCATAGAATCCTGACGACGCGGCTAAGCTCATTTCTAAGCCTATTATCGTTTTCCCACTATTGCCATTTCGAATCTTTGACTTTGAAACCAATTCAATTCTCGTTATTACATTTTGACATTATTTTTAATTATGATTATCATTAGCATCGCGATATTCAAATTTCTAATTAGAAAACTGGATCATGGGGGATAAAGCTAGATTTCTATAAAGGAAAAAAAAACGAATTGGTAATTTGGAAACTGATAAAACTTATCGTCCGTGGGCGGCTTTCGTGCATAATCAGTTAAACTTTTTAGACAGTAAAATAAAATTGCTCACCGCAGGCATAAACATATAATCGTGAAAATCGGCTGGAATATTAAACAAAAACTAGACTATGATAAGTAAAACGATCATTGATTGATAGTGACCGCAAATGCGAGCAAATTCCGGAAATGCAATGGCGTCTGGTGACGAAATTTGCTAATACGAAAAATGTGAATAATCCCAAAAATGAGGAAGTCATGACGAAATAATGAACCAAAAATATAAATTGACACAATTTGTGATGAAGCACGCTGACGCATCAGCTCATCGAATATCAGTCACATTTTAAATTCGAATTATTGAGTTATTGGGTTAATAACTGCTGATAAGATGAATACGTAACGAATCAAAGAATCTTTTCATGACACTTGTTGACAAATTATTTTGAACTGAAAATTGAAATGCCATTTTGAAAAAAAGTAATGATCGATTTCCAGCTATCGCGACTCCGAACTTACCGACTACGACATTAGCGATTTTCATATGCATGAGGTGGGCAGGGAAAAATAACCTATTGTAGTATTCACTCGACTTTTTTTTCTTTTCTCCATACTATTTCTCAAGAAATCGAGCGAATACTACAATAGGCCGGAAAATTGCACGTTTATTTTTAAATATAATGCTCATAAAAATAAGGAAAAATCATACTGAACTTTTAAATGATGAATTTTTCAGCCTAGTATCGATTATAACACGTCGGCAGCGAAAGACATGCAGTATTCGCCGGGTAGAATCGAAGACGAACGACTTAGACACCCCACTGGCGGTAGTGACGATTCTTATGTTAAGGTACATTTTACGATATTTTCTAGCAATTAGAAGCAAGGCTGTTGCTCAGAATACACAGGGTTATCAAAAGTTTGAACATTTGTTTCCATCGAATTTAATTTATCGAAAGAACGAATCGAAAACTTCACTATTATAGAACTCTTATTTTATGAAAATGTGTATGTAAAAATTGTTCTACCTTTGACGGCGGATCCTGTACTTGAAAAGTGCAAGTTCAAATCGACTTGACTCTCGTTTTTCTTCTTTATGACATTTCAATCAATTCTCGTAATAATTTGAAAGCTGATATGAAATTTGAACTGGAACAGCCTTGCAATTTGAAAGCTCGTAACATCGCTAGTTTTTACAATTAGAATGTCTTTCTTAATGCTATTTGCTAAATGCGCTTATTTATTTAATGGAAGAATTAGGAGCTCATCTTATGAGGTAATTGCTAAAATCTCCGCATTTTTAAATTCAGTTCTTATATTTTACAATTGCTCCAACTTTGAAATGTCACGAGCTTTACACAATTTGATTTAAAATTGCTATCTTGACAATGTATTGATAATATGGAGGTTCGAAGAACTCTGCCAAAATCTTCTAGCTTCTGTTGCATGAAATAATTCGATTTTTTTGCATCATCATTTTACCTATGTTTAGTAGCTGAACCTTCATGTCATTGGTGCATTAAATGTTATTAGATTGGAGGGTAATTTTCATTATATCTTTCTTCATTTTTGGCATTGTGAAGATAATGAAAAATATCGTCCAGCGTAAAATTTTACCCATTTTTGGATTAAATTTTTGGAATGAAGGCTATAATTTCAGGTGCAAGCCGAGCCGATCTACGATTTCCCGCCGAAGTCGACTCCGAAGCAGATGAGTCCTGAGGAAGCGAGGGCTCTGCAGGCACGTCCTTCATCTTCCCCTTCTTCTGCTGATGGATTTATTGTCGACTGTGTTGTGTCCGTGCGTTATCGTCTAAAATGTCTTTGTCCTAGTCTGAACTTAGAATTTGTCTAATTTGCAATATTCAAAAATTAGCTCTTTAGAGAATTCAAATTTCATAATGTAAGATAAGAAAAATCGATTGTTTCTGAGAATTTTAGTAATACCAAATGCAGAAATGATAGGGAAAATGCAATTTCAATGTTTCATGTTGAGGATATCACCTTCTAAAGGTTATAATAATGTAATTTGATTCAGGAGCTGTATCAGGAGTACGACTTCGGTGTCGACATTCTACCGCCCGGCCAGGGCCAGCAGCTACCACCACAGCACCCGGCCGGAATGTCACCCAGAAGTCGTCAGGCACAGACAAGTGGTTCACCGAATTTACAGGTACTAAATTTGAAATATCAAAGCAATTTTTCAAACACTATTTTCGAAAAATTTTATCCTTTTACATATCGTAAAACATATTATGATCGCCACTTTCATTGATAATTTATGCATGGAATCTTTATAGATATTATGATTTGATTTTCTAGCAGCCACACGGAATCAACTTTGTCGCTCCCACGACGGCAGTGCAATTCACTCCTCTGGGAGAATTTGCCCCAGGCACAGACCAGGAGCCTCCATTCCAGAATCAACAGCAATTACAAGTACAATTCGATCAGACCACAGCACAGGGCCAGCAGGTAGAATATTTTAATGAATAATAATTTTTGAACATAAAGAATTATTTCCTTGCAAGGAATTATGAAAAGTTAATAGATTACTGTAAATTTAAAATTTTTAAAAATCATTTTTTCAATGCTATTACGAAAAATGAGTCAAATCCTAAATACTGTACTTTGTTTTTCAAAAACCCACTTTTGAATTATTGAATTTCAGTCGCCATACGGTGCTGTAGGCGACCGTCCGTTAGACAAATCTCCCCTCCAAATTCAGCAGCAGCAACACCCAATGCAACAGCAAATTCATCTCAATATTTCTGTAAGGAATTTTTCTGAATGAATATACTTTCTTGATAGAATGTTTTCTTTGTAAAGCGGCATTTTTCACAAATTATCCGACAATCCTTCAGCAACTTCCCCCATCCGAAAGAAAGAACGTCGCGAATGCAGAAATGTTCATTCAAGACGCGCTCGAATACCTCGGAAATCAGCAACAAAATGTGAGATTTTTAAAAAAAATAAAATTTACTCACAGTTCCTTTTACGTATTGTGAAGATCATCTTTTTCCAACAATATTCTCTAAGGGGGAGTAATTAAAAGAGTATGAGTGACTTCAAGAGGTGTTTGAATTCTGAGCTATTCTTCTAACGATTTTTCATTTTGAAATTCTTCAGAAACGCGCCTCAGGAACTTCCGGACAGACCTTCGTTATGGAGGAAGACATGCTCAGCAGTCAGGGCAACAGTAGCAAGAGGCCTTTGCAGCCACAACAGCAAAGACTCGTGTCGGGAGGGGCCGATCCGACCACCCAAATGGTCAAGACTACTGATGTAAAATTTTTTAGTCAAACTTTTTTCATAAATTTTATATTGATTTACGTTTGCCGAAAATTTCGATGTGTCATATGCAAAGCGCTAAATTTGTAGCTTTGATGAATTTTGAATAATTGCAGGCATTCGATAGAATCGAACACGATGAGCACGACGACATGACCTATGCGCCGGAGATTCAGTCGGTCGAAATCCCACCCGATCAACTGAGTGAGGGCAGCGACAATCTGCAAGAATACTTTGATAAAGTCGCCGCTGAGGGAGGTTTGATTTAGACATTATTTTATCATTTACAGGATTATCGAATAACTGAATGCAAAACTATAAGAGAAAAAGCTATGAAAATGGTGAACTTCATCAATAATTTCCCTAATTTCCACATAAAAGTACAGAATTATAAAAACAAAAACAACAAAAGCTCGAAATTTCAGTTGATTTGGTTCGTGAAGACACCCTAAAGAAGGCTGCAGTCAGGAAAGATGTCGGGGTACGTATTTTAAAAAAAAATTTCTTCAAATTTTCCCAAGAAGAATAAGTTAGTGAAGCGCACTTGCAAAATTTCCGTATATTAAGTCTCAATATCCACTTTTGTTGATTTTATGTTGCACAATGTTCCCTCGAAATTTGTTCCATAAGTGTCCTCCAAATGTGAACATAGCATCGTCGAATGCGCAAAAAAAATTGTGGGTAATCGAAAATTAACCAAATTCAGAAAAAGATTGATCCAAATCGCCCAAACTCGGTATTCTTATAAGTTTTGGAAAGAAAGTTAAGAAGCCTGAAAACCCTCAATTTTTCCATAAATAGGCGCACTATCCCCTAGTTTCGTAGCACTAAATTTACTAATCAGTCAAATAGATGAGATAGTTTACATGCACTCGGTTAAACCCCGGAATTTCGCCCGCTTTTAGACGCCAGATTCCGAACTCGCATCATCGAGCGACCGCCCAGACCGGCTCAAACCAGTCGGAAGGGTAAATTTGAGTGGTGTTTCATGTGCTTTTTCGTGACTCCACTAACAGATGAGAACTTTCTCTACTAACTTTTTCTCACTATTCTTTACCGCCTTGCTTTGAATGTGCTTTTCTCGTGTTCTAACGTTTTGTCTTGATGTCGTTACCGTTAATCGTTTCCATGCAATTCATGAACTACCATTTTCGATTCTTCAGAATGAAACGTGAATTTTTATCTTTCGAAGAATTTTATCGGGATAATTTTAGGCGCCCCAAATGTTCCACCCCTCTGGAAAACGCGTTGCTAGCAATTCGTCGATAACCTCGATGCGATCCGGTCGAAATCACTCCGAGATGAGTTCCGATGGATATCCGAAGGTTATTAATTTTTATAGCAATTTGGAAACTGTCATGCGAAAGTGATAAAAGAATCGTTTCCTTAACGTTATTATCCCATATTTAGCAGATCCTGTTTGTGAATTTCTTTTTGGTTATCTTCAGCTTTTATCTGAAACAAAACTCCTATCGTTCTAATTCAACCTTTCTGACATTGCTTTATTTCATTTTGTGAATTTAGCTTCGCAAACAGTCCTCCCTCCTCTCAATTCTGGGGGTCACTTCTATGCAAGAAGTTCTTCTGCAAATCACTTCATTAGAAGCGCTATCAGAAGCAATGCGAAAAGCCGGATTGGAGAGCACTAACTTGATTTTCGGTAGGTCAACTAAATTGAATTTTGTGAAATATTCGTTTTAGGTATTGATTACACGGCGAGCAACAAGTATCAGGGTGAAGAGTCTTTCCATGGAAGATCATTGCACACTATTCATCCGAATATCAAAAATCCGTATCAGCAGGTAAGAAGATTCGAACTTTATTGAAAAAGCGATTTTATTGATAGAAATGA
Source organism: Diploscapter pachys (assembly GCA_002287525.1). Taxonomy (NCBI): domain Eukaryota; kingdom Metazoa; phylum Nematoda; class Chromadorea; order Rhabditida; family Rhabditidae; genus Diploscapter; species Diploscapter pachys. Next base: position 34,673 of record LIAE01010207.1, on the reverse strand, counting down.
ATTTTTATTACTACTCTGAAAATTTTGGTAATAAATCCGAAATCGATTGTGATATATTTTTAAATTTCTATTACAATCCATGTTTCCATTTTATTTTACAAGAGTAGAAGAAACCAAAACTGAAAAAAAAAACTTTCAGGTGATTAGCATATTGGGCAGGACACTAGCGCCGTTCGCTACTACTGGAAGAATTCCAGTATTCGGATTTGGAGACGCGAAGACAGGCGATTGGAGCACATTCAATTTGAGCCCTGAGGGCGATTGCCGAACTTTGGATGAAGTTCTCAAGTAAGTCAAACAACATTCTTATTCAATGGTTCACGCTTTATTCGTTCCCATCTTTTCAAATGACCATTTTCATCCAGGCTCTACAACCAAATCACTCCTCGTGTTGAATTGAGCGGGCCCACGAATTTTGCTCCGCTAATTTATCAGGCTATCGAGACTTGCCAAAGGACGGCTGATGTAAGAAACATTAGAAAACAAATTAAAAGAACTGATGCTTCAGTATCATATTCTCGTGATAATTGCCGACGGTCAAGTGACGAATGAAAGAGCGACTCGGCGAGCGATCGTTCAGGCCTGCCAATACCCCCTGTCGATTATTGTTGTTGGAGTCGGAGATGGTCCTTGGGACATGATGAGGGTAAGAGGTTTTTCTAAATGTTCCCTTGCCTATTCCAACATTTGTATAAAGAGGGCAAATAATCCATAGCTCCTAAAGAAGCAATTTTTTCTTTCAGGTATTCGATGAATCTCTACCGAAACGACCATGGGATAATTATCACTTCGTCCAATTCCACGAGGTTATTTTTCCGATTTTTTCTTCAACATAAGGCATTATTTTAGATAATGAAACGAGCGAAAGAAGCCGAAGACGGCGATGTGAAATTAGCGATTCAAACGCTGCTGGAGATTCCCGATCAGTATCGATGCGTTTGCGAGTTGGGTCTGCTGAAGAATCGAGCGATTCCCCCCCGAGGCTCCGAAATTCGACGCGAGTTTCTCGAACACCGAGTTATCGAGAAATAATTTCACGTAACTTTATTGACTTTCTTATATTTTTCTTATCATTACAAATTGTATCACGAGTTTTATCGATGTTTCTCGCAAGAAAACCCTGAATAGGAAATTAAGATTGACGATAAAGCTCGGAATGTTTCAATCTATCGCGTTCAAAATAATCTCGAATGATATTATTTTTCGTCCGAATTTTCAAATATTCAAAAGTTATTGCCTACGGTATTACAGTTATCAAATTGATGATAATAAAATTGATCTTCCCCCACCTCTGTCGCTGTATCGGTGCTGGAATATTGTCACACGCTTTACTGTGAAATTTTGCATTTTCTTTTTCTTCAACTGTTTCTATTTCTCATTCTCATTACGATTTTACAGAAATTTATTATGCCGACTAGTTAATTTCCTATCATTAGTTTCTAGTCATAACGTAACATAATTTCAGGATTGATTTTTCAATTAATTCTCATTTCAATTTTGCATTCTCCAAATTTATTGGTTAGTATCGAATAGCATTGTATCTCGAATGCACAAAACTCTACTTGAACGTTCTTGAAATCAAACTTTTCAAGACGAATAAATAATCGTTATAATTGAAATAAAAATAAAAAAAGAACAAACTCCCGTAATGAATTAATTTACAAGTGCCACAGGTAGTTGATAATAATCGATATTGTCATGCAGAAGAACGATTCCTTGGATGTAGCCAATTTAGTCCATTTCCATTCCCATTCATCGCCCTCTTCACTGGCCCCAATAGAACCCTTCTTGGCGATTTGAATTCGAGCATATGGAGATGTTGGAAGTTGCATTGGTGTGGTTGCCTAAAACTGACAACGATTTGCTCGTTCGCCAAATGAGATAAACGTTCAAATTGAAATGATGAATTTTCTTGATAATACAATAAATTTAAATTCACTTCAAAACGAATAGATACAATCGCACACCTGAATTTGTGCATTAGACGGTATGATTACCGATTCCGTGGTAGGCATCGGAAAAGTCTTCACGACCGGCTTCGGTCTTCGCAAATGTGGAGGGATTATTTTTGGAATTTGCAGCTGGACTTGTTGATTAGCACAGCCGGCTAAATTCAGGATTTTTTTTTTTCAAAAAATAAAGAATGCTCCTACACTCTTCCTCTAGAACCATCGTTCTTTCTGCATTCTGCGTGAAATTGAAGTCTCTGGCGCAATGTGTTCCAGACGAAGCAAGGAACAACTTGCCATTGTTATAGGAAGAAATCTGAAATGATCCTCTCACCAAAATAATGTAAGGACTGCTTACAAAGCAAGTATGAGCTCGAACATCCGACTGCTGCATAGCATAGATGAAAAGATATTGGTTATCCTTCCAGGATGCTGTACAAGTGTAGGATCGGGCTGAATTTACTCTTATTACTGGTATTTTCATGAGGAAAATTCATCTGTACAAGACTACCCCGAACTTAAATTAAAAATCGATAGCCAATATAGGAATTTTCAGGCACGCTTTTTAGCATATCACGGCATGTCCTCTATTAAAATACGGCAAGATTTCTATATGAATTAATAGAATGAGTTTTCTATCTGAAGACATGGAATTTCTTAAATTTCCTCCAAAATTTCTCATTTTATCTGCCGTTGAGTAGATTTAGATGGATAAGAACCCCAAAAAGACTTTCGAAATAATGTGAAAAAGACACGTTAGCAAAGAAAAACAATCGTGCCGAATTACCATGGTTTGAAATTGCTAACAACCGTTTCAAATGG
>LIAE01010207.1:0-31790 GCA_002287525.1 Diploscapter pachys | reverse complement strand
CTGTCACGAGGGCTGTCGTCCAAGGAGCGTTGGCGAATGAACTCTCGTCCCTAAATTGACTTTCTTCATAAAATTTTGCAGATTTCTAGAAGCATGAGCAAATTCTTCAAAATACACTTCATCTTTAAATCGAAGTTTCAGTGATGTGAAGTCGAACCCCTCTTGGAAATAATTGAACAATTTCATTACATGCAAATACTGTCATTGTTATTCGTTGCTGCTGATTCCACAGGCAGAGTCGTACGGAATTCCATCAGGTTTTCGCTTCTAGGCACAAATTGAAGACAATGATATCCAAGTGGTTCGCCACTAAAATAAACAAAATTTGTATTATTTCTATTCATTTCCTTATTCTTTCAAATTGCGAATCCACATAGACTTTCAAAATATATCGGTTCGCTTCCTTCATATAAAAATGTCTTAATTAAATTTTATAAAAGGGGATATTTTCATATATTCGTGTCGGGGTTTATAAGGAACTTTTCCAAAACTATCGAGACTCCTCCTTATCTCACTTGCTGACTATTGTCAGGTTAATCAACCTACTTCGAATAAACTCAAACTACAAATAGAATTAGAGTAATCGAACCACTAGCAACAACGCTAAACACTATTTCTAGCGAAAACAATACCATTTGGTCTCAGAATAGACGAATATTCTGTCAGGATAGTGATGCACGCAATGACTGACAATTGGCACAGGACTTCCATTCGATGGTGTGGACGCGAGCGAGACACCACTACCAGAAGACTGATGATACACCAGTCTGTTTGCGCCAACTGTCAATGAATCATAATCGCCGTGCAGCCAATCAGCGAAATGGCAAGGCGCAAAGGGCCGCGATTCGGATTCTAAAACTTTTGGAAATAGCTTTCAGTGTAATTTTATAAGCAACTGAGACTTTTGATCCATTTTCATGATAATTTCAAATTCTATGAAGAGCCACATTCCTAGTTAAAATTACCGTATTTGAAGACGTAATTCTCATAAGCGTGCTTCTCCGTCAAATGAGCACACGACGAATCGTTGGAAAATTGAATCAGAAGTGTATGTTGTTTGTGATTATCGTTGATTATCTAAAATCTCTAGTGAGATTTCAAGGGGTTGTTCTTTTTTTCTTTTTTTTTTTTTTATAAATTACCCCACAGCGAAATTCTTCATTTTCGTCATTCTCAACGACGATGTACTTTCTTCCATTATTTGAGCTTTTCCAAGTACCAATGCAATTCCAATTCATGTCTGAAAACTCGCACTAGTTCCAAATATTGTCGAATTTCTTACCAAAATCCGGAAATGTGCAATTGTGAAACGATATTTTGATTTTCGACGGAGTTTGACAATTATTTGCCTAAATCTCTGTATGATGACGAAATCTGTGTCTTTATTTCGAAGATTTACAGTAGTTCCACTGCTCTGCTCGCAGGACAATTTCGCGTTGTTGAGTGTGTATTCAACCGCAAATTTTCCATTGAATCCGCAGTCGGAGAGCTCACGTCGTTCAGAGCCTAAATTCGACTTTCTTCCGTTTCTTGTTACAGACATTATGAAATATATAGAAATATCATGAATTTCAAAAGAAAAAATTAAAATTCCTTGGAAAAGGCAATCTTATCGCATATTGAAATGCTTTTCGAATGGGTAATTTGAAAAACTCACGAAACATCAAGAACCCATCAGCCAAAGTGACCTGCATCGCATCAAAGCAAGTCATCGATGCTGCTTGTTCAGTTTCGTGACAAACTCCCTCTAAAATTTTTATTTTTCATAAAAATCATGCAAAATAGCCCACCTGCTTGTTGAGCCATGTGGAGAACGTTTCTGCTCAGCAAAATTGGCGTCACACATCGATAACAAATCGTCCGACCCATTCTTCTAAATTTGGAAGTTTAAAAAATAATAAAACTGCGATTCCCACTTCAATCCTAAAACGTACGAATCTCCATACTTTGAATAGCATTCTCCATAGTCACTTATTGATGTCGGAGTAATCACGATCTAAACGATCAAATAATCAAGGTATTGAATTTCGAATAAAATAAGCTATTACTTGATCATACAAAACAGGATCGCGTCCATGAAGCGACTCCAAATGTAGAGATCCTGACTGCTTCCTGTAGACACCTTGCAAAGAACTATCTATTCGACAAGAAAACGCTACTGTAAAATAGGCATTTGTTCATCAGATCACAGATAAAATCATGATTACGATATATACCTTTCACAAAATTTAGAAATAAAATAAATACTGAGCTGACATACATCATTTCGGAATAAAATTTCAGAATCTTATTGCGTCAGCGGGGATACTACTGAATAAAGGAAGTGGAAGTACCTAGAATAAGAATGGTAGAGGTAAGTAGCGAGAAGGACTCTTGAAATCACTACATACGCGCACAATACACACAATAAGATGAAGTCATACAAGTGAAAGGAATAAAACATAATCCTAAAGAATTACAGGTACACATTTTAATAGTTTGATTTCGTATTTTCTCAATTCCAGGTTCCAACAATTTTCCATGAATCTGCAGACGGATCATATTCTTCAATTATATCTTTGCAGGTTTCGTACGATCTGCATCGATAAACCTATATAATATTTTATTGTCAAAAATATCAATTTTCTTTGTATTATGGTTTTCGAGGAAGTAGATACTGTCTCTTTACAACTCGCTTTTGCACGAGCCACGCTCCTCCTTTCTCTTCACTTTTCTTTTCGTCTCTCGGGAAAACTGAAGAGAAATAGAGGTGGGGTATGAGGGAGACAAGTTGCAAAGAGTATGCAATATCCAATTACTCATAGTCGACTATAATACAAAGCATTAATTCTCATCGTTCTATATAAGTCCGTAGAAAAGTATTTATTTCACTCGGTTCGAAATCAGTGAGTTATCTGAAACAAACCCCTCATTGGTACAACTTGACCCAGTATTTTTGTCATTTTAAATGAATAATTATGCATTTACACGAGAGTAGTTGTTACATTGGTGATAAAGACAAACGATACTCCTTGTCTAGTAATTTTATTCTAGAGCATTGGTGTGAACATAGAACGATCTGAGTGAGAATATGGATTTCCCCTATGAAAATGAAAACTCATTTGGAATCATTTTGACACATCTAAATATTGATTTCTTTATGAATATGAATTATTTTGTTGCTTCCATTTGGAAGCGTTCCAAAATTCCGTTAGACCACTTCTTTCGAAGAGTCAGAACGTTGTTAATACCTCAAACTTGGGTAATTAAACCGAAGCTATCGGTGAAAATCAGAAAATATCCACATTTCATTGCATATGTCAGGCAAGAGTGGATGTGAATCTTTTTCACTGTCTGGTTTCGCTTCATCTTTCTTGCCTTTTCCGCTTTCGCCTGACTCTTTCCTTATCTAACTAATACTCACTCTCTACTCTTTCCCTCCCTTCGGCCAATAAGAGAAATAGGGCGTCTATTTGAGAAGGAAAAAGAAAGAAAATAATGAGAGAAAAGAAACAACCAGACAGTGAAAGATTCAAATCCATTCTTTCCTGCTATACAGTACAAATGCAGTATATTTGTCGATTTTCACCGATAGCTTCGGTTTAATTACCCAAGTTTGAGGTATTAACAACGTTCTGACTCTTCATTTAGAAGTGGTCTAACGAAATTTTGGAACGCTTCCAAATTGGAAGCAAAATATTATTTCAAAAAGCACCTCATATCCTCATTAATATCTGTGTGCCTCAAAATGGCTGCACATTAGTTTAGTTCTAACAAAAACAAATCAATAAAATTAATCCAATTAGGCAGATATTCTATCATGCACACTAACATCTAAAAGGACAAATTGAAAGAAAAAACAAAGACGTCGCATGCATACACGTTTCAAGAGTCTTTTGATCAATTTCAAGGTGACGTTGTGAAGACTTGGCATAGATACAAAAGAGGAAGGGATTCAAGGTAATGCAAGTCCATGCACATTGACATCAAAAAGATATAACTATGAAAGATAATGTGAAATTAAACACTTTCAAAGACTCTTCAAACTATAATGAATTTCTAGGTCATTCTGAGCTTCAATAATACAGGGCGTTCATTCATAATTTTACAACTTATTTTTCAAATAATTTTTTACCTGAATTTGGGAGCGCGAAATAGTCGTGTAGAAGAGAAACGAGACGAATAGGGTAATTTTTGAATATCACCGTTCTTTCCAATCAATAATTGTTGATTCAAAGTCAAACTAACCGCTAACGAAAGTACAATCATAAGTTTTCGCAGTTTCGAATGAAATTACATAAATGATAATTGTAAAATATTTCAATTGGTAATTTCTGATATATGGAATGATAATACAAATATAAAGAGGTAAATAATTTATTTGAATTTATAAGTTTAATAAACAAAATAATTGAATTACTACGGAGAAGGCATGCATTTTAGTCGTTCGAAAGATGCCCTTTCCAATGATTCTCTATCATCTGGGTGAGCGATTTTGATCAATTCGTATGCCCTAAATTTAATCATATTTTCTGAAAAAATCGTTGATCTTCACCGTTGCCTGACATTTTTGCCCCATAAATTGGCGATCCCGTATTCCGTTACGATGTAATGTGCATGCGCCCTAGTTGAAACGACTCCAGCGCCCTAGAACTTTCAGATTTTCTGAAATAATTTTGCAAATTTAATTTACCGGTGAAAGAATAGGCACGATTTTCGATTTCCCCTTGTTCGTTCGCGATGTCAACGTGATGATAGCTTTTCCCTGTCTATCATGACATTTTGGCCCTGCGGTCATGAAATCCACCTGACCTCCGAAACCTAGAACAATTGCATAATATTCTGATTTTTAGAATATGTTCTGATAATTTTGAGTGGAAATAAAGCTGAAAGACGTCGAATTTTCAAGCTGTTAGAAATTTATGGAAGCAAAGAATTACCCGAAAAGAACGAGGTCCCGATGGAATCCGAGCAAATCTGCCCAGTTAGATCGATTTCGAGCGTCGCGTTGATGCACGTCATTTGACTGTTCTCTCGCACAACGTCAATGTTGTTCGTGAAATCAGAACCGACCAAATCTGTCATTTTGCATTCTCTCTCCATGTTCGTTTAAATTATATGATCTTACAAAATTGCTCATTTCCATCGACGAAATCGTAAAATTCCCTGGATCCGAAGGCAAAACTCGCGACAGTCTGGAAGTGGAAATTCAAAAGTTGTTTTCTCCTAATTTGTCAACTTACCTTCCCCGGTAAGAACGTCTTCCTTCGATTCGTGACGACTCCCTTCTTCATGAGATTGACGATTTGTTCACCGGCTAATTCGGTGTGAATTCCGAGATCCTTGTGATTCTGCATTGCTTTCAAACTTGAATCAGGGATGGCTCCGATTCCTACACATTTAAAAAAAATGTTTTCGTCTAAAAAATCTTGTAAAATAACCTAATTGAAGGGTGGCACCATCTTCGACTAGATTTTCAGCTATTAGTTGGCCGATCTTCTGTTCTTCCTAAATTCCTACAGAGTTTTGCCAGAATTCAAAGTTTCTTCAACCTCAGAGACTTTCTCTTCTTGGGAATTCGCGTAGATCGGCCTGTCGCATTTCACAAACGAGTCAATATTGCTCGAGTGAATTAGAGACCATCCATAAGTTCGTGGAACGGAATCATTTACGAGGGCTATAAAATCAAAGTATCGAAAAGATAATCGAATGATGAAATACCGATGATTCTTTTAGCATGAGATATTGCTCCGAATGAAATGTCGACATTAACACCAAGACTACAATAGCCACGCTCGTCTGAATTTTCCAAGTAATTATCTTTATAGAGGAAAGAAAATAGACTATGTACCGGGCGGACTAACACTGATCAAGGCAACATCGAGTGGAATCCGACCCGTCGAAAATAAAGAGGGCTGATCTTGCAGGAATATCGGCATGTAGTCAGCCACTCCTAAGTCGCCTGTAGAATTTTGTCAAAAATAAATGTGAAAGATACCAGCAGCAACGGATTTTCTCAGTCCACCGTCAATGAATAGACAATTGGATCGAATTCTTTCTGAAAAGTGGTTAAATTTGTTTATTATCATCAAAAAAGAAGAAAGTATTTACTTACTCGCTAATTGAGGCGTAGTCCAAGGAATATTTCCTAGAAGAATGATATGATGCAAATTTATGCCGTTGAGATCTCTTGTTTCTGCCTGTCTGCATAGTTCTTCAAGAAGTTCGGTCGGAGTGGCGGCGTGAGAGTGGATGAATATCGAATCGCCTAAAATCTTTTTTGTTTATCAAAAATGAAGGATAAGGTTACCCGATTTGACAGCGGACATAGCTTCTTCTGCGGTTTGCCATTTGGGAGATTTTCCAGGATTAGGAACAGCTAGTTTTGGATTGTATGGAGGTCCGATTGAGCGACATCTGAATTTCTGATACCTTCTTTGAAAATGAATGCAAATTTTCAAACCTTCTTGAAAGTGATATTCTTGATAATGTAAACAACCGTGAAATGAATCCAACTGGAGTGGTCATCTGAAAAGATGATAATTTTCGACTGATCAAATGGAATTTTTCCGTAAAAATGAAACATGCTAGATCAATAAAAAAAAGATTAGGCAAAAGATTCACGCATATTTTGTCGTTTCGCGAGAATCGTGCAGAATTTGAGAGAAACAATTGTTTGGTGCAAAATATTCATGGATCGATCGATAGATCTGAAGGGATAAGAGTTCAATGAAAAATGATTAAAAAAAAGTGAAAATTCATATGAAAGTTATAGAAATTAGCTTAAGTTATAATATATTAAAAGCAAAATTTGGAAACATTTAATTCTAAATGAATCTTTCAAAGTTTGCATGCATTATTTTGGTTAGTGAAATTTAGATTGGAGAGAAGATGAATGGCATTATTTCTCGCACCATCATTCAATCGAACGGCAGCAGAGAGGAAGGCTGCCTAGAAGCGCGACAATTCTGCTGCACAACGCCAGGACGACGAACTACGAGGTGGGCGGAGACGCAGAGGAAGGAGAGGGACGGCACGCACAGGACGCACGCGAGACTGACAGAATGGTCGAGGTATGCAATGAAAAATAATGGGGAAGATTCATCAAGGCACGAAACGAAAGAAATAGTTTTAAAAAGTTGCAAATTTCAAATTGATCTTCACCGCGATTTTGAAACGACGAGATAACGAGACTTATAGTTAGGGATAGTTGAAAGGGAAAAAGTAGAGCAAAATAATGTGGGAAAAGTCAGTCTCGTTGTCTCGTCGTTTCTAAGTCGCCGATCTTCATTTTACTCCAAAATGGAGTTGAGTGGAATGGAATTGGAAATGAAATTTTCCCGAGAATCAAAGAAAACTGGCATTTCTAATCGATAAAGTGAGAATGTCCTAACGTTGTCATGGAGTTTGGCCAGTGCATTTTCATTCTCTCTTGCCTTATGAACTCGTCAAAGAAAATGCAGTAATTTTGGAAATGGCAACAAAAATGTCTAAATCAACCGATTCTTGAGGATAAGATGATGAAAACAACAATGTTTGATATAAAAAACGGAAAGAGATCTATCGATAAAGATGTGATAAAATAGCCTCGGGGAAGGCACGCGAGGTCAGAAAATCAGACAATCGGGTGGATTCAATAATGAAAAACGAGCTGATCTTCGCTTTTCTCTTTCGACTTCAATTTTTATGTGACGAAAAATAATTACTTCAGAATTCAATTAATCAAAGAATTGTTTGTTTTTGGAACGGAGAAATGAACCGATTGAATTTGATTACTTGTCACAGAAAACTGGAAATTAATTTGTTTTGAAAGGACAATGAACGCTTTTTGAATGAAGACCATAAAAGCCACAATGTTCAGTGGTCACTTTACTATCTTACAATTTTGTGGCTAGATCAACGAACGAAATTTGTCATTATGGGGTGAGATCGTTTTTATCGAACAGTAAAATTTTGCAAGTTTAAAGCAATTGCTGATGTATTTCTGAATCATTTTTAGGAGCCCGCCTGCGTGCACGATCAGCAGCGTCGGCGGCCGATTAGTCTCTATCAAAATGGCAATGCACAGGTAAAAATTCGGGAAAACATTTGGCATGATAATATGTTAAAGTGATAAAAGTAATTGCTTCTCACAAGGAAGTGTACAGATCGAAAATCACAGATAGGAAATCACAAATCTTGACGAAATTTTCGATAACGGGAATGACGATGGCGAAATCAAAAAGAACTGAACAAGAATCTGAAATCAGGGAAGTTTAAGCCGTTTTTCATTCGCATTTTGTGTGAGAAATAAGCAGAGTCGCTTTCAAAAATGTAAGCTAATTTTGCAAATTTGTGAATAAAAGCGAAGAATTGATTATTTTTACTGATTCCAGCTTCAAGGCTCCTATTTAGCACTTTTTGACTCCACCATTGTCATCTCCGCCATTGAAAACCTCCGTTTGGAAAGTTTCATCGGAATCCGTGATTTTCGACTTGTGCACTTTCCTTGCTAGATTTTCTAACTTATTTAGTAAGCTAGCTAATTTGTCATGCGCTTGCCAAATAGCTGAAAAATGTAATTATTTAAAAAATGATCATAATAAAAATCAAGATTTTTGAAGAGAATTCTAATTTTCCAGCGACAGAATCAGCAAAGACGCGTAGCGCGTACCCAACAGCAGACAGTCGCTGTCGAGGCACAGATCAACAATGAACACAACGAGAATGGAGAGCAGGACCAGGAAAGGTCAGGATTGAAAATTTTCTAGTTAGAGCAACAAAATTATTCCTAAAATTTCATTATGAGGATGAGGATGAATGGATGAAGGTTGAGAAGGCAATATAGGACAGGTTTTTTTAAAAATAAAATCAGACTTGGGAAATTTCGAACCGCAGTCAGCCGCATGCAACGAAATAGTGTGTTGTATCGAGAGACGGAAAGAAGAAGTGCTCTTTTTCTTTCTCGATAAGATATTCTATCTTGTTTCATGCGGTTCGAAATTTTCCAAGTCTGTATGAAGTTCATCACTAATGTTGCACTGTCAATAGCCATGAAAGAATAGAGAAAGTGGAGAGTGTGCAAGAAAATCTTTGTTCATAATAAAATGATAAGTTTGGATTCTATAGTATGAAATGAGTTTGATTGAATATAATTTTAGGGGGGACCTCGAAATAGGCGTGGAAGAGAGCCAGCATAGACAGAGGATCGGGAATGGGCAGGAAGGAGGCAGGGAGATGAGACGCAGAGGCGGTTGCAATCAATTCCTCGAGGATCTCGGCAATAAAATATTCTCGGAGGTTCGTATTTTTGGATAATCAACAGGGATGTCGACAAAGTGAACTTCATTGCAATTTTGCTTGCACCGTTAACATTCCTCATCTTTTATAGCACTGAAGATATCAGCTAATATTGCGATTCGATCCTTCAATTCTGATTAAAAGAAGCTGAGAAAATTGCTAATTTATAGAGGTGTATCATGAGAAATTTATGATTTTTATCCAGAATTCAAAAATTACAAGAAAAACATAAATAATTCGAATATTTTTAGAGCGCCCTAAAATTCCACCTGCTACTTGAGTGGCTCTGCTGCCTGCTTGTTCTGCTCATCATCAGCGAGAAAAATAATTCGGGTAATTTTTAATTTTAAAAAAATTGAGAAAAATGCCACAAATCTGTGAAGACCATTGAATATGAGATGGATTGGGAGCGAATAACCGAATGACTGAATGAATGAACAAGTGTGACCTGCTAGATTCTTATCTAACATCTATTAGGGAAAATCTATATCCTTTATTGGAAAATATTAAAGATCACCAAAAGTCTAAGAATTATTTCATGAATTCACTGAAAACGATATCACATTCATTTTGCATAGGAAAATTTGTTGAAAAGTACAATTCGAGAGAAGACTGATTGATGATTTCACTAGAAAAATTCATATCTAATCTTTAGTTTACATGAGGATGATATGTCGAATTAGCTGATTTCAGAAATAATCTTCTTCACAGCGATGGTGATCGCAATTTCCCTGCTGCTGAGCGTGATCGGTCTGCTGTCGGATGCGCCCAAGATGCTCTATCCGTTCGTGTTCGTCATGGTAGACAATATTTTCGAAATTCAATCTTTAATCAAAATTATTTGAGAAGAACATTTTTGAAAGTTTATCTTTTTTTTCTATTCTGCAATAACTTCCTCAAACTGCGAGAATTTTGCACAATTATTGGGAGAATAATGGATGAGGGCATATTTCGAGAAGTATGCAAATTTTCGAAATTCCAGTTGGCCGAATTCATTCTGTCGATGACGCTGATGATTCTCACCTTCCTGAAGCAATCTGATCAGAATCTCTTCAAAATTGTCATAAATCATGTGCCTGGTAAAAAAACCTTATCGGTTTTCTACATTTCATAATTTTGTCTTTTATTAGGACTTATTGATCATGCACAAGAACATTTTTTGAGGACAAATTCTTAGTAACAGCACATGAGATCGTGACGCGAGAAATGATGAAATAGTGTAAGAATGAAGTCTTATTCTACAATTTACTATCCTATTTGATACATATTTTGGATCATAATTCCATACGGTTTTCAGATGATCGTATTGAGGCTGTAGTTTTCAGAATTTGACCGTCTGTTCGGCTTCCTGTTCCGTCTGCCGCAGTGGTTGGGCCTTCTGATTCTCTCGATTTGCGCCGCCTACTCGTACATTTGCTTTCTCACGGCCGTGAATGTTATTCCGAAAATCGAACTGAGAACGGTAGGAATTTCGATTTTCAACGTTTTCCTAAATTTCACTTTTAAATTATGATGTCATCGTACATATCATATATTATATAAAGATAGATGAATTTGAAGGGTTTTTTCGTTAAAATTTATGTTATTAAATGACGACCTGACGGCACCTATGGTTAGAGGGAGGGAAGATAAGCTAGACTAGTGCGAAATAACTGAAAAATAGCACATACAAGAGCTTTCTCCTATTCTATATCTTGTTTTTTCCAGGTTGTTTCTTGAATTGAGTTTTGACTATCTGCAGGCTCAAGAAAGACTGATCCGTCGTCGGCTGGCCGAGGCCTACAACATGGGAATGGTGAATCCGGACGGACTGATGCGCGGACCCTACGTCCACATCATTCAGAACGACGGACCGCAATTTGTGTCGGAAAACCCTGACAGTCCGCCGCATTACTCTGTAGTAAGCAAATCATATTGTTGATGCCCAAATCTGGGAGATCGAAAATGAGGGGAGAAAGTGGATTTTAGGCCAGCCTCTCCTTTTCACGTGCTATTTTTTATTTTCTAACCACTAAAAATAAATGTGCACCACTTTGCATGTCTTCCAGATTTGGGCATCAAAAATATTTTCAGAAAAAATCGAAAATATTAGCATACAATATAATTGGATGAAAAATTGGAGATCACCTATTCCTCTTTTATATTTAACATTGCTCAACGCAATTGGGAAATGACACGAAGACGAGATGTCAGAATATGTAGTTAGAGGGAGAAGTACAAATAGGAAAATAATAAGACGCAATAGCGTGAGGAATAATATGTACCTTTATCCCGTTATCTCGTAATTTCTAACTTTACTTCCTCAAAATGCTGGATTTGTTCATCAAAACGATAGATCATTTTTCAGCTAACCGACCCCCAAAAGACACCTCCCTCGGGCAAGTCACCGTCACCAGAAAAGCGCTCGGACAAAGACGAAACTGCGCCGCCGCGCTACTCACAACTCGAGGCATTCTTCAGAAATGGACGGTTCAGGCGACAGGTAAATAACAACGATATAATTTCGAAAAGAAAAAATATTTGTAAAATGAATGAAGCCCCATCCTTTCTAGATTTTCGTTTCAGAATTCATTATTTTAAAAAATCTTTAAAATAAAATGAAATTCATCTTTTCCCAAGGATTTATTTCTTAAATTATGCTATTTCGAAGAATTTCCAGAAACAAGCTTCTACGAGCAGCACGCGCGCCCTGTCTGCTTGCCGAGTCCCCGACCGAGTGCGAATGTTCCTGTCGTCGTCTCCTCGCAAGAACAAATCAGGTAGACTTCGTGGAATAAAGCTGGCCTTCACCGGATAACTTTGAAAATTCATCAGCATTAAACTTGAACGATTATTTCATTCATCTTCTTCTTCCTCTTCAAAATATCGTCAATGATCGATAAATTGAAAGTAGGAGAAACGATCCACATATTCGGATATGGAAAGTGTGCATTGCGCAACTTCAAATGTCGCCAGATTCATCCCTTGAATCAATGAAATGTCGTTATTTCTGATGAAAAACGACGTGATAATTAACGCACATCAAATTTCGTTTCATTTATTTCATCCTAAGTAGTTGTTCTTTGAAGATATTTGTCTGAATATTTTTACTCAAAAAGATGGTTTTCAGGTATTTCGGCAAAATCGGAGACGTTTCTTCACAGCAATCAGCAGAATCAGCAGAGCTGTCAGAATGCGGAAGGTAGTGGGAATTCGAATTCGTGTTCCTCGACACTCACTCCTTGCACTCCGCAGAACAGCTCGAGGAAGGACGGGGAAAGGAACAGACAGAACAAGCAGAACGAGCACAACCAGCGGCAATCGTTATCCCCACCACATCCAAATATAGTGCATTTTTAGAACAAGTATTTTTCATAGAATTATTGCATTTTTTAAAAACTTTCTTAGTAAATGAAGACCATGTTTTATGATCATTTTTTCTTGATAGACAGAATTGGTAAACTTTTAAAATTCCTATGATTCTCAACGTTTCAGAGCCTGCATTCACAACCAGACGCATCGTAACTAACCTCACTAACTCGGAAAATCGTTTCATACCGCTAATAAACCTTTTATAATATTTTTATAATTTGTAATTTTTCTTGTAATTTCAAGAACATTTTTAACCAAACCACACGATTCATTGCTCATTTTCCAATAGAAAAAACAACAAAAACAAAAGAAGGATAAGCTTAGGAGAAAAGCCAAAAATTGATAAATGGTCTAGAAATAAATTATCGATAATTGGCGATTAAAGTAACTTAAATTAATGCGACATTACACAGATTCCAAAATTCGCAGCCCAAAAAGAAAAAAAAAACGAGACGAAAAACATCGAAGATTGCAAGGAAAAATGAGGAGAAATTGGTAAATCCTAGAACTCTGAATGTGATAGGTCTTTCAATTTTTCAACGCAAGAATAACAATCAAACGCAAGAATTGCTAAATTCAATCAGGATTCTCTTAGAAAATTTAGAAATTTTATCGATTGAATTTGCAACTGCATTTGGTAAACAACATATAAAATAGAATTGAGCAGATTTTGGGGATTGATCCGAGTAAATTACACTTGAAAACGATTGCAATTTGATTTAAGTTCACATTTTAGGTGATGGAAATGCAATCATTTTCAGTGTAATGAAAAGAAAACATTAGAATTTGGCATTGTTAGATTTGGAACTTGAAACTTTCAATAGCAAATAAATTTCCAAATCCATCGACGCTTTCGGAATTATCATAGAATTGATTATCTGTTTCAAAGGGTTGAAAGGCTGTGTTCGGTTGGGGAGAAAACGCGAGAATTACTCTTATAAAAAATTCAGGAAAACTCAATAATTCTGGACTAACAACGAAGCGAATCGGCAAAAAGTATCGATTTTCTGAAAAAAAAATCAATAAAATCGGGGAAAATCGATATTTGTTGCCAAATTCCCAATAACAGATGAACAGGTTTTGCAATGGCAGAAAGGCATATTAACTCGGGTTGTTTGCAAGTTGAGTGATTTTTCTCTCGAAAAAGGACTTTTCAGAAATTATAAATTTCGAGAGAAAAATTAGAATAGAAATTTCCTAACAGGGCATACTCGTAGTCGAAAAGGGAATTTGATAGTTAGATTTTTCGAATAATAATGAATTAACGAATTTAGATGAAATTTCCCTCGAATGAGCACTTGTATAACATATGTCGAGGTCCCGCAAACACATTTCACATGGCTATTCTTCCGGGATGAAAGCCATATCTACCAACAAATATTGGTGTAACTGTCGGGGCTATTTAAAAAAAAAAAAAACATCTTTCTGAGCTCATTTTTTTCTCACACCTGCGCCATAACATTTCACATAATCCGTAAGATGTTTGTAAGTGTTTGAGCAGCGTGGGCAGTCTTATAGCCGGAAAACGGAAACTCCCTCTACTTTATCGAAATTTCAATTTTGGATGAGCAAAAAATTAGTATGCAGTGTGTTTGCGGGCCCTCTAAACATATGCGATTTCACATTTCTGCTGAAAATAAAAAATAACAAATTTTCAGCAGAAATGCGACAAAATGAACATATTCGATTTCAAAACTCCCTTGTGAAACATGTAAAATCTGCCTCGTGTATGGTCGAATCTAATGTGGATAAATGTGTTGGTTGATTGATTATATGATTATTTGAAATTGAGAAACATATCCGCTTCGTTTGACAAATTAAATAGTGGACCAAACTGAAGTCGATTAAGAACGGACCTTTTAAGTTGAAAACAAAAGACTTCAATTTGATCATTTGAATATTCTATGAAGTAACAATGATAATTAAAAGAAAGGGAGGAAATAATTAAAATAGTCAACAACAATAACGATGTCAACAATTTTTTTTGTATCGCGAACGGTAATTTTGTTGGTTTTTTGGGGGGAAGAAATAACGATTCATAACGAATTTAGAACATCTGTGAAAAGTAATTTGAAGATGGAACGAAGAAAAACGAGCAAAGAATAAAATAAACGACGAGTAATTGGATATATGAATAATAAAATTACCAAAAGCGCTTGAAAAGAATAACCATGATTAAATTAGAATTTCTTGAAAAAAGAGTAACAACACGCTATTCAAAGAATTTTAATTCTGTAAAATAAAATCTAAAAATGATTGATTTTTTGAAGATTAATTCTTTGAGTAGCAAACTTCAGCTGTTATTATTTGAAGTGGACCCAAGTTTAGACCGCATGATTTTTGTCTTTCATATAAAAATGAAAGTTTGACTATCTATGAATTGTCGTGAAAAATGAAAAAACAGCAAGAAAAAAATGAAAAGTTGGTTACTTTTGGCTTCAGAAAGGTGGTTGGCAACTTCCTTAGGAGGAATATTCAAGGAATTGCATCAGATAGGCTCCAATTCGTTTGTTGGCGCAGAGCGAGAGGACTGCCTTCTGCATTTTCTGACGACGGTCAACGATGGTGAAGTCGGGATATTCGGCGGCAAAGTCGAAATTGTCCAGCTAAAAAGTTGAGATTTTGAAAGTAATGACTTCAATTTCGTTTAGATTTAGTAAGATTTGGTATTTTTAAAAGTGGTCGAAAGTTCTAAATTAAAAGAAAAAACCATAAAATATTGCAAAAATAATTCTCAGTATTTTCTATATGGAAGGAAAGAGTATTCCTCTTCGAAACTATTACATAAAATATATTTTTTTTAATTTTAGATTGTAAAGAATAAAGCCTTTGAATAATTGAAATAATATTGTTCTGGTCAAACGAAGTGATAGATCGTGTGTTAAAAATAGGAAGAAAAAGCGGAAGACAAGAAATTGCGTACCATTCTTTTCATTATTCCCCGCTGACTCTCCTTTCTCTACACCTCTGCACTCTAGCCTCCCTCTTTGTGCATAATTGCGACGCGCATTTCTCGCAAGGCGCTCTTTAACACACGAACTGTCACTTCATTTGGTCGATAGAATACATTTTTGGGCGGCTTGAGCAGGAACCGCGTGGTGAACTCGCCAATGTAGACACCGCAGTCGTAGCTGTTGAGCTGCTGCGGCAGGTTCGAGGGAATGACGCAGCCCAATTCCAGAGGATATTCACGTCCGTTCCTTCGTAGCCAGACATACTAAAAGTGACAAAATTTTATCACCTGATAATATACCTATTTTCAAGGAAATGTAATTTTAAAAATCGATACTTACCTTGAGGAACTGATTGATGAGTGTGGACGTGTTCTGGATGTTGTTGAGATCGTCTCCTATCTGCGAGTCGAGACATACGATTCGCCCATCCGCAGAGTACGGATTGCACACGATCACAACTGACCTGAAAATTGCGAAAATCAATAAAGATCGAAAAATAGCAAATTTTCTCAAATTAAATCATCAAAACAATTTCACGATTATTACAATTTGAGTTCGAATCTTACCAATGCTCCCATTCATTGACGGGAATGACGATGTAGTCCACGTTCATCAACTCGAAATCCTTCACGAACTCCAAAACATCGCCAAACCGAGCGTCCAACTGAAAAATAATTAAATTAGAAAATGCCTTTTTATTACTATTGAGAAAATTTGTGAGAAAGAAAAAAAAATTTCTTTCAACAAAGCATTCTTCTAATCGATGATAGATTTTAAAATATGACCTTCTCCCTCTTGCTCATTTGTCTCTGATTGTCAGCAGCCTCAGGTGCGTTCTGCAGCAGAGAAAGATTGTGCCAGAAAATGGCAGGCAGAACGGTGACTCGCTTGTCGCTGAAATTAGAATATTGAAATGTGAAATGAGAAAAACGATCATTCCCCTATTTTATTTCGAGTACTTTTAACCCAAATAAATAACAAAAGGAGATTTTTAGCACAAATTTGAATACATTTCTGACGAAACAATGATATGATAGAAAACTCGCGTATGGCAGAAATGTTCCAATCAAAATATCGTCTTTTTCATAAAGATCATTAAGTTTCTTACTCATCATCGGGCAGGACGTGTTCTACGATGTGATTCAGATAAAAGTCCACGATCGTATCATTGATAAAGTCCTGAAACAATCCCTTTTAATTTTATTATTTTTATTCTATCTTTGCTCTTTACTTCTATTTGCTCTTTCAAAGTGGATGAACTTTAGAATTGTGTTAGTCTTTTTTGCTCTTTTCTTTGTTTTGACGAGTGGGTTTCGGAGTTTTTGAATTTCATAGGTGGAGTTTCTGGCAAAAACAATGGAATTCAGAAAATCTCTCAAACAATGAACAAGGATAGGATAAAAAGTTGGCTGATATAATTTTATATAAATGCGCGAAATAATGGCTATTCTCTATGCAGGCGGCCTATTTCAAGCTCAGCTATTCAAACAAACTCATGTCCGAAATCTTTTAATCTCTAATTATCCTGCTTTAACTTGATCTCTAGCATTTGCCCTTTCATAAATGCCTGAAGCACTGCTTCGACTATATTCGTGAGTGGTTAGAGGTGCAGAGGAATGAAGAGAGCGCAGAGAAATAGGAGAAACGGACCACTTCATCTTTGGGTACAATTGCTCTGTCAATAGGACCAACTGTATCTTTCTTTCTCTGCTACCTTTCTATCTCACAAAAATCAATGCTATTTCGTCTTCCAATCGATAGAACAGTTTCCTTTGAGGCAAATTTGCTCACACTCAAGTGGATTTCCGCGATTAGAGGCTTTTTAGGTTAGGAGCGGTTTAGAAAATTTCATAAATTTAAATATTCAGCGCCATAAAATTACCATTTTCTAACTTCTGTGCTTTATCATATGATTTTAGATGATGAAATTCGTCACTTCCCTATTCACAAGAACTGATCTCTCAAGTAACCGCAATTCGAATTTGTGAAACTAGTGGCGAGAAAAAAAGTTGCGAAGAAGTAAAAGAAAAGAAATAGCGCTTGAATTTGGAAAAAGAAAGACAATGGACAACAAATCAGAGATTGCGGTTTTTCGAGAGGTTTTGACGACGAAAGACAAAGGCAAAGTTGCCGATCTCGATGAGTTGAGCGCCTCAAGAAAAACGCGCAAAATCAACAAGGTAAATAGAAGGGAGGAGAGAGAGATAGAATCTCGACTGAAATACGGCACTGAAAAACTAGAGACGAAAAACTGACTGAACTCGGCTGTGCCAGGAACGCTGCCCAGCACGAATGAAAGAATAAGAGAGAAGAACAAGAAATCGTTAAACCACTACAAACTATTTCCAACTTTCTTGCTTTCTCTAATTCCACCGGTTCAAGAACTATTTCTCCCTATTTCACCTGTTCAAGACTGTCGGTTTTCTCTAATTCAATAATTCCAAGGACTATTTCTCGAATTTCCAATTTCTCTAAGACAAAATGCTCACACTGCGTCGCGCCAAAGGGTCGAATATTTTTAGAACCGCAAAAAACGCGACGAAATCAAATATTTTGCGCACTCGCTTTGAAAATCAACACTTTACTTGCTTACTTTTGACGGCTACCTGGCCACGAAAGAGAAAAGGAGTTACTTTGGGATTACTTAGACGGAAAACGAACTTTTAGGTGGAAGAAATGGAATTAGTCATTTTGAATTGAAGAAAGTGAGTCAGATATTTGAATTTCGGTTGGAAAGGGAAAATTGACGAACCTTTTCCCGAAGCGAGAAGAAGTCAGCCACCCGGATGGAGATCGACTGATAGGGAAAACGAATCCGCAGCATTTCCGTCGTGGCTGATAGTTCGATCGAGTTTGACTAAAGATAAGAAAAAAATCGATAAAAATCAGTTTCTATCAAAAAACTGTAAAATCACTTCTTTCCTTGATAAATTTTTCATAGAAATAGCAAGTTTCTAAAAATGGTAAATGAAGAGTGTCAATTTCAAATTAAATAATAACAATAAATGAAAATTAAGTCTTTTAAAAAAATAAATTTTCTCACGTGATTACTCCTGCTGCTCCTTTTGGCGATGTCCTGCCTGCTGCTGATGACCAAATCGTCGTATTCACTGTCCTCATCGTCGAAAGAACTGCCTTCCAGACCCACTCCATCCGAATTTTGAGAAAACGATGCAGTGATCGGTGCTCCATCGTGCGTACACATATATGGGGCGCAAATATCTTCTGAAATCAAACTGATATTTTTCTATAACTTGTATAAAAAGTGATTCTTGAAAAATTCATGCAGCTAGAAAACTGTTAGTAGAGGGAAAATGCATGAACTTTTCAATGAAAAATTTTGTTCATAAAGATCATTTTTTAGCGGATCATAGCGTTTCGAATGCATCAAATTCTTTAATCCTATGATTCAACTTGCAAAATCGAATACCTGCCATTCCCATGCCCATTGTCATTGCCATTCCGTTGCCGTTGTCAATCCGATTGTCAGTCAGAATGGGGCCGCCCACCTGCGACTGCCGCTCGCTGTTGCCAGTGATCAGGTTGATCTTGTCATACACGTCAGAAATACTGCTGTCACCTGAAAATGACAATTATTCATTTTATCAATATTTTCTGAACGGAAAACTGATCAAGTACAATTTTCATGTTTCAAATTTATTGAATGTTCCTAATTCATTTTTCCAGTGTTTTAGCTTCATTGCACTTTTCCTGTAAATAGTTTCATTTTCACCGCCCCATTTCATAAATTTTCTCCACTTTTTGTTACCCCTAGGAACGAGGCTGACTCAAAATTGCTGTTCTCTTTTGCAAAATTGGCAATATTGCACAACCATGCAAAATGTCGAGTAAAGCAAGATATTTGGGCCGTTTCCAAAATTGCCAGACAATAAATAGAAAACATTCAGCAGTGATAACGGCTATTTAAACCGGCTTCATCTTTTAATACTGATAAAACTGCATTTTCTGCAAAAAATAACATCAAATTTAGAGATTCCGTGTTTCGTAATTTTTCCTCATAACAATGTGTGGTGTTTACGCCGTACATTTGGTGATGAAATGCTGTAGCGGGAAAAACAAAGAATGTTGATTCAGTTTGGCGTGGACTTATCTTTCTCAGGCATAAATATAAAAAGCAGCACTTCAAGCGATAAGCCTAGTCGCGCGCGCATAAGGATATTTTTATAAAAAAAATGTTTACCCAGAAAAAACGAATAGTTTTTGCGATAACATCTGTTCAGGGATGGGAGAAAAATGACAAACCCGGGCATCGCTAGCAGATAATAAATGAGAGATAACCCACATAAATCGCATAGATCCCGTTTTTGGTCGGGAAAAATCCCAGGAAACCCCCTTTATCTCCCAAATCGCGGCCTTTTCTGGTCAACCCAGCCCAATCATCACTAGGCCTAATGTAAACCTCTTTTAAATTTTATGATCACCTTTCACTTTGCCCAATACAAAAAACTAAAGAAGGAACTAATTTCTGATTGTAAGAAAAAGTACAGACTTATTGTAAAGTTCATTCATTAAAAAATAAATGAAATTTTCAAATGAGTGGTCAACGAACAGGAAGAATACTTCAAAAAAGCTCGATTTTTAAGGTTTCAATGTAGAAAGTTCAAAAGGATCCATCACATGGCCAAACCTCTCGACGATGTTTGTTTTCAAGACTAAAGCATCCTTCAAAAGTATTTCTTTTTATCGATTGATTCAAAGAAAGTCCGAGCGGCGCTTTGAAAAACTCAGCTTGGCCGACTTTTTCGGGGAAAATATGGATGTTCGCGATTTTCGAGGCTCGAATTACAAAGACAACTGATGCCCGGGGGACGCGTCACGAACGATCGTCATCCGATTGTACTATTTCGTGGAAAGTTGTAGTCAAAGAAAAATGAGGTCTGACATTTTTCGAAGAAGAATGTTACAATTTTTGACAAAGGTGGCCTCAGGGAAAGCGTGCGGAATTGAACCTAGTTCAAATTTTGAGAAAGCCTGCACTTTTGGACTCAGTTTTTCATTATCAAAGTTTTTCTTTTTCAATCAAAAATACCCAAACTTCTAATAATCCATGAAAAATGTGGATCTTTTAAAGTTAAGGAAAAATTACCAACCTTGTGGATGAATCCTGAAATCGCTGGGCTGGATGTAGTCGAGTCCGAATTCACCGTCCTCTTCCTCGACTCCAACCGTCACAGGTTCGTTTCTCGTGTCGAGACCGCCCAGCTGCGAATAGTTGTTCGAGAAATAGTCCGTCGTTTTGTAGTAGAAGCCGTTATGATGAGACACTTGCATCCTTACGAAAAATCAATAAAAACACAACAAGTCGAAATTCACGATCCTCTTAGGGTTTTATCGCATAGATCTGAAAATGCCAACATCGGTAAGGCGAAAAACGTGACGAACTGACTAATGAGCATCGAGTGGAGAAAGTGTTAGCGAACATGAAACACCTTGCAATGACTAAAATGATGAAACAATTCGTCAGAAACGAACGACTTCAAGTTGGAAATGGAAGATTTGATGAAAAGGTATCAGAAAATGAATCAGGTGTACAGATTCGGATCAGAAACTGCGATGGATAATACGTGAGATTGCGTGATTAGATGGATTGGTGCGGCACGGAATAAGAATAGGCACGCATTACACGGGGGAATCGAAGGATAGCCCGACTTCTCGGAGATGGAGAATAAGAAATATACGGAGATTTGATCGGCCGCATTCAGCAGTCAGTCCCAAGTCTCAGGGCAGTTCGCTCCTATCTTCTCGCATCCAACCCCGACCCTGCCCCTGTCCAGTCCATCCTTCCCTTCCTTTCCCCCTACACAGATTCCCTTCCCAATCTCATCAAGAAAGAAGACTGCTGCAAAAATAAGTGAACAAGGTCGATAAATTACGAAGGAGAGGGGATGTGACCTCTACAAAACAGAAACGAAGCAGAAAAAGCATCGAGAATCGAAGAGAAAGCGACAAATCGAGAAAAAAATCAATAAGCACGCCCACTTTACGGGTAGTCAGAGAATAGCGAGTAAAAATAGCGCGAATCAAGAAAAGTAAAGGGACAAAATCTAAATTTATCGCGATTGCGTGATTAGGTGGAATTCGGTAAAATAGGCAGTGAAATTTGAATAGCTCAGCACGCAACATTTGCGAAGTGATCGACAAATTTGGAATCTGGCCAAACGTGGGCAAATCGCGCATAGTAAACGGAAAATAGAGACGATTAGAGTCGGAGACCGATAAAGACGCGCAAAACACGCAGAAAAGTCGTCGGAAAGTCACATGAAGTGGATGGATTGCGCGGGAAACGCAAGAAAGTCGAAGAGAGCAGAAAGTGGAAAGTGTCGATTGGGCTGAGTGAGGGGAGAGGGGAAAGGAAAGGGTAGGTAAAAGGGTAAGCAAAGAAAAGGAGAAGAGACAGAGAGAACTATTCCCACAGATTAGTTGTCTGAACTGAACTGCCTGAACTCCAGACGGTGCGCGAACGCGGGAAACGACAAATATTACACAACCTTTAGAATTCATTAGTCTGGCGCGAAATTTTGGCGCCAAAATTTGCGAAACAGCTTTGAATATTCCGTCTAGACCAGAAGAATATAAAACATCAAAACGAATCGATCATTTCTCAGCCTCCTCCTTCTTGAGAAAGAAACTGGCGATATTTTGCGGGAAAATAGGCAGACAGCTAGGGAACTATAAGTCTGAAGTGCTAGATACTCATGAGGGGAAGACGTTTCAAGGTGAAATATGAAAAATGGGGGATTCGAACAAAATGAACCGTGGTGTTCGGAAATAACTTTCGAAATTTTTGAAAGCGACAAGTTTTCGAGATAGGAGAAAAATCGATTCAAAATGAGCCAACCGATCTTTAGGGGCGAGTTCAAGCGATAGTCGATTTTTTCACAGGTTTTCGGACGAGAAACGTGAAAAACTGCACTTATCAGCTCCGCTCAAAGGCGCTTTTTCAAGCGAAGAACACTGATAAATTGATCTGAAAAGAAGATGGGCAGGGAGTCGAGTGAGAGAGAGCTAATTTTCGAACGGAGAAGAGATTCATGATTCATGGAATCAAGGAGATGGGCTGAAGCTGGAGAAGCTTGAAAGAGGTGGCAATCAATCAAGAGGCTGTAAATTGACGCGGGAAGGGAAGGCGAATGGAATTCGACTGGGGAGGGGATATGTTTCGATGAAATCCATGATATCTCGATATCCTCGGATATCTAGATAATCAAAAATCGATCCTCCACGATTTTATGCTGATTCATCACTAACGAATCCAGATGATAAATACATAAAAAGCATAGATGGACCATAGTGAAGATTTAGAAGGATCGGAATCTTAAAAAAAAAAAAAAAAAAAAAGGTTTGATTTCTCGACGAAAAACTAATTTCCTTCCTTATGAAACAAAAGCCTTGAAAAATCGTCTGACTGTAAAATCATCTCATTGTCGAAACAGACCAGCTGAGTTGCGTTGGTGTTGTCGAGAGAAGGGAATTGACTGACTGTTCTTGGGGGCTTGAAAATGAAAGTCAAGGTGAACCAGTCGAAAAAGAAGAAAATTTGAAAAGACATCGCGCGAAGGCAGAGAAAGTAAGAAATTGACAGTTCTGTTGGGGGGAGGACTTTGTTCATTCCTTCGTTGTCGATGGTGTGCAGTGGTTGTGCGCGTTGCGTGTGCGACCTTGACTTGTTCGACTCCCTGCCTTCACTGGCCGAGGCTAAATCAATCTCGCTTTACTTATCTCAAATCATCTAATCGCCGCCCACTAATTCAATGAACTCAATCAGTCGAAATTCCCTTCATGGACGAAAGTTTGCTCAACTGTCGAAAAGAAAAAAAAACAGACGGATCTGAGTTTAACCAGTCTGTTTTCTGGGATCGAAATTGAGCATAACATGGGAAATTTGTTGAAATCTTAAAATCTCGATCTATGAAGATTTATCAGAAAGGGAAATTCGGACTGTTAAATTGTTAAAAATAGATATGAAATTGGTCGAAGGTGATGTCAACGTGCAGGATAAAGCAGGAAATTGAAGATCTCTGGTCATTAATTTAGTATAGTCCATACCCAGACAAACTGCGAAGGATACACTTCCTCAAAAATTCCGTCGTAATTCTCAATATCTGCTCGCTTTTTGTGTGTGTCTTGGACTCTCGATCTAGCCAATATTAGAAAGGCTGCGAATTATCTCGGACGATTTGCACTTCGCATTTCTCAACGTAGGACAAAAGATATCTAATGAGATAAGCAGGTTGATGACTGATCGAAGGCAGAAAAAGTTGCTACTGAGCGAAAAAATCACCCATGACTGCTAGCAGAAAGACTGAGATTTATGGGTTCCACTAAAAGAGTAGGGAAATGATGCCGAAAACAGGTGAGAGGCAGGAGATAAATTAGAGGGTAGAGAAAAATATAAAACGCAAAGAACAATAGCCCGAGGGGAGATACGCGCAAAGCAGGCCGCGATACGACATACACTCGTAGAGACAGACGAAATGTGCACTCGATGATGGGAGGACTATGAGAGGAAGAGAGCTGGCTTCTGTCTGCTACGGAAATAGCGGAGGAATCAGAGAGACTACAAAGAATCACAAAGTGCTATGAGCAAAATGTGTAAGATTTGTCTCATTCTTCCGACTCTCCTCGATTTTTGTGATATTTCCCCGACTTTTTCCGTCGTTCTCTCAAAATACGGTGATATCTCACTAGAGTGGGTGGGGCTTAGAGAGGAACGAAGAAGGGAAGGAAGGACTACTTGGGAAGGAGCAGGCACAAATCAAGCAGATCAAATCGATTGATGGGAGGGGATACGGGAATATCCCTCGAATATCCCTTAGCCTTGTCCCCGAGATATTGAGATATATCATATGTCCAGAGACTTTTCTCATCTCTAATCAAAGAGAGAAGGGAGACCGATAGCCCGGTCAATCTGAGATCTGATCCGATATCCGATGAATGAGATATGAAACATTGAAAGAAGATGAAGTGATGGGGCGCGAAAAATTTACAACTCCAAGATATAATACGAGGGTTTTAGTATAGATTTCAAAAATGTTGATAGTTCGTAAAAATGCTAACTAAATCTTATTTTAGCATTTTTTCCCCGTCTGAAAATGATCTCAAAATTGTAAATTATTAGGGAAAGATTAAGAGATCAAATAAACGAATACTAAAGATCTCTCATCTCTTATTTAGATATTTTCAGCATGAGTTATGCAAGCTAAGTGAGTCAGCTTCATAGCAACTTTTCTAGCCTAGCGGACTTGTTTTGAAACTCGAAAAATGGTCGGAAATAGGCGAACTTGTTGAAATTTTCATGGGAAAATGAATCAAAATCCGCCCATAATCTGACATAATAACAAAGTGCATCGAAAATGCGCCAGATCTGACAACGTTTAACGAGGAAACGAGGATTTGTGTGAAAGTAATGAGATGGAGATTTTCTATATTTTCGCTGAACTCGATGTTTTGCAGAGTCGTGCAGAGTTTTGGCATGGAAATTAGCAGTGGAAAAATAAATGCATATAAAATAAGCAGAAACGGATTACTAATGCGACGAATCTTCATAAGTCGACATTCACTACGAAAAAACAGCGTAAATAAACATCTCCATGAAAGGGAAATTGAAGCAGCACCCACAGAGCATAGAAATGTGAGAATCATAAAAGTAGAAAAGTAGTACTGCATGAAAACGGAATAAATTAATGGGGTGACACATACTCTGTGCATAAAAATAGTGATAGTTGGTATGTTATTTTTTTATCATCCTAGATAGAATCATAAT
Organism: Diploscapter pachys; assembly: GCA_002287525.1. Taxonomy (NCBI): domain Eukaryota; kingdom Metazoa; phylum Nematoda; class Chromadorea; order Rhabditida; family Rhabditidae; genus Diploscapter; species Diploscapter pachys. Next base: position 6,443 of record LIAE01010207.1, on the reverse strand, counting down.
AGTATGGGGAATTTAAAAATAAGCAGATCGTATGAAACCCATGTGAAATTAATGTCCCAGCCATGAGATACATAAAAAATGAAGGACACAAAGCAGGCAAACGCGAAGCAGAAGAAGAGGCCAATGGGGTCACAGTCTGCGAACGTTTTTATTTTTATACGGCAAAAGTTTCACCTTTCTGATTGACATATCGCTTACAGTCTAATGATATTTCGAGTCAAAAGTCTCAACCATGATAAAACGTAGTCAAATGGAGCTTCATTCATTAGTGTACAGGGGACTGGTTATAATTGATAAGCTTCCTTCCCCCATTATATTGGCCTGATAAGCCCGGTGCTCAAAGCATGCATGGTCTTTCCATTCCAATTCGTCTCCAGGCCTCGGGCCCTTTACGTAGTACGTAGCTGGTTCTAGCGCAACACTCCCTCTCGGGAGACGCCAAATCACTGATATATCAATCGGTCTTCCAACTAGAAGCAACCATTAATAATAAGATAAGAAGTGAATGATGAAACGAAAAATCAAATGGAGAATGACACAAAAAGTGAAAGTTCGAAATACGCATACGCATATTTTGACCTTGAAGAAAGGGGCGGAGTCTAGTGAGAAGGACAAGGTCGGTGCGCATTGAAATTTGACAGGACGAAATTCGGAATTCCTCAAAAACAACCGCCGAGGATTGCCCTTAGTAGAGTACGTCGTAGAGCTGAATGAGTATAGAGTGAAAAACAGAAAGATTGAGAGATATAGACATTGAGAGAAAGCAGGGTAGCTGGTCAATATTGACATGCACATATAGTAAGGAAGGTTGTAGATTAGTGGGGGGCAACTCCCCTTTATCTATCATCATTAATATGCCAAATAACCGACCGAACTCAGAGTAGAGCGAAAATATGTCAACACTATCGATTTTAACCTTTTCATCGGATTAAGTCAAAATGATTGATTTCCAAGAAGACCCTTCGAGTCATAAACATGTTTTGAACAGAATTGTGTATATTTCATCCGAGAAAAAACCGCTGCAAATTTGTAGTTGGTGAGTGTAGAGTAATGAAGAAATACAAATTATTGCCAATAATCTACGATGAATTTGTACAATAAGCCATACTCAATCATATTGGATCGCAGATTACATCAAAATATGCTGAGTCTGATCGAAAGTAAACCGAAAGTTATCATATCCATTTCGAATGAAATCATGAAAATCAAGAGACCAAACAATCCAATATATGCGTGTTTGCAGTTCGATGAAATTCAATACAAATTGCTGCCGACAGACGTGGAGCTGGACGCATTCGCACTGATATCAAATTGAATGAATGCGCCCAAATGTGTGCCGTTCACAGAGGTCCATAATCAGCCAACCTTTTATATCAGAAAAGGCAATACAGACGAAAAGTTATAGACCTGTCAAATTTGGATTACTTTTGCTGCTTTTTTGACAGTTACAATTCATCTCTGACAAGTTTTCGATGTTCTCTGCTCGACATTTTTCTGAACAAAAGTTTCCACTTTAAAATTGTATAGTTCGAGGTGATTTTTGAAAAGTGAGATCTTCGGTTCAGAAATTGCGTAGAAGATTTCTAAAAAATATCCAACAATAAGAGGGCTGGAAAGAGGCGCTTTCCAAAAATTCTCGAAATAATTAGATAATTGGATAAAATTGGTCGAAACTATGGATATGGAAGAAAATGGAATTTTAATACCGATCAAACGTGATGGCAACTTCCTTTGACGATTAAAATACGCGACACGATTCCGGCTGTTCTACGGCGCCGATTACGCATAAAACTGTATAAAATGAGATGATAAGTGAAAGGGAAAGTCTGCCGTGGGCATGAAAATGTTAGATGCAATGATAAGAAAATGAGCACAGGCGCAAAAAGCAGCTCGGTTGGAAATTAGTCGACTGAAAATAGCCAGACAGGCATTTTGAGAATAGTATCTTTTTCGCATCATTTGCAGGGAGGATACAAAGGAAATTCGAAGGAGCAAAAAATCAGCAGAAAATAACCCACTACGAATTGCGATAACAAACCATAAATCACATACACGTACGTATTAGAAATTGAAATGACTTCTGCAGAACCAAACTTATAAAAATTGCAAAGTGAGAGAAAGGATGAAATTTCGCATTATGCAATAACTCATTGTTGAGAAAATTCAATCTAAAAGTGATATTACACATCTTCGATCGAAATTTGTTGGAACGAAAAGATTATTTAGAAAACGCATCAACATGAGTATCCTTGAGACCGAAGGTGCCGATGTTGAGGAAATGTGGATGAGTAAGAGGCGAGGAAATACCAGAGGCAGACAGAAAATGACACGAAACAAAGAAAAATGACCAGACCTCGGACCGAAATGTCTGCATACACACAGCATAGATAAAAGGAGAACAGCGCGATGTATAAAAACAGATCTGAGAAAAAGAGAAATGTCGAGGATTAAGAAATGTGTAAAAATCGTGAATATTCCGAATCTAAAACATCTAAAGTGTAGATACAAATTCCTACAATTCGAAAGTTTCTTGAAACGGATTATCGCAAGAAAATGTCCACAATGTTTGAACTTTATCAGAATTCGCAATACAGAGATGAAAATCGCCGATAAAATGGAAATGATATCACAGGCTGACAAAGTTTTTCGAGCGAATCAGAAATAAAGCGATAGAAAATGTCGCCGAATAATCGGCACTCTGAACTTCGATCGCGAAGGGAGAAACTAGCTGCTAAATAGACGAAATGGATGAATGGAGCAAGTGGAAAATGCCAAGTTGGATGGGTAGCACGTGTCCGAGTCTGGGTGCTAAATTGGAATACATTCAAAGAATTCAGAGAAATGTGCATAGTGGCGAAGAATAGCAAAATAGCCGAGATAGTCCAAATTCAATGACTACATCTGGATGAAGATAAGTAAAGAGACGGAAGTAAGATTTGAAGGAGCGAAATTGAAATCGGATTTGGCCAAACATCACCTCTCCATTGATGAGGACAAAATGAGCAGAGGTGCGAATTTGCGAACGAAGCCCAAATTGAGAACAGCACCACTGACAATTCGCATAGCAAAGGACGCACTCACAGAAAAACTGCTGGCCCCCTCTTCCCCCGAGAAAAGCAAACGAAAACCACCAAAATACAGGCGAATTAAAGATTTACAGAAGAAGAGAAACGAATAATGAAAAACGAGAAATTGTGTGTATATGTGCGCTCAAATGTAAACATGGAAAGATCACGACTAAAACGAGGACCACTATGCATAAAAGGGGAGGGAAATGGCAGCAAATGATATGAAAGGAGGAGAATAACAGCAAACTCGAACAAAACAGTGAGTCAGTCGTGTGAGTGGACGTGGATATCTGGATTCAAAAATATCCATGGTTCGCGAAAAGTGATTTATGAGGGTTCACCAAATCATATGGACCAACGTATCAAAATTTATAAAGTGACCAGGAAAGTTCGAGGAAGAGAGGAAAATGAGTCATCGTGTTCATCCAAAGGCTCAATCGATAAAGAGTGTCTAGAAATCTCAAAAAGTTGGACAGACGCACTTCTCTAAAGAAGAAGGAAGGTCAAATCGATTCAGATCGCACTTTTATGCAGATTCAAACCAGAAGCATCTCATATGCTTCTAATGTCTAGATAAAATCTAGCAGGCTTCCAAACCCAGACAAGAAAAGGCTCAAAAGTTCAAAATAAAATAATGACTGCTTGCAGTCTAAACTGATACGATGGCTAGACTAACATTTTGACAATTTAGTAGCTTGACAAGTGTGACAATAAATTATATTTCTTCATCGAGAGGAACTAAGAATGTCAATCTTTTTTGGTCAAATGATTCTTCCTTTCCACTTTTTCTCTCCATTTTCCCATGTCATACATTCTTGAACCGCTTCTTACTCTCATTCCTTCCGCCAAAAAATCGAACTATCGCTGTGGTTGTTCTGTGAGACCATTTCTCAAATGAAAATGAACCGTCTGATAGCTCACGTAAGAAAACTGAACAATCCCTTATAGACTCCGATAACGGACAAATTCATTAGATCAATGTTTCATTCGAAGAAAATGATAAGGCCAAATTTGATTAGAAGCTCGATGGAACCCATTCCATAAAAAATGCGAAGAATAGGATAGCTTGAAAAGCATTCCAATTAAAGTAGCGAATCAAATGTAGGAGACCGAGAATGATAACTTTATCAATTACACGCGACTACCTCTATGTGCAGTAATAAGTACCTTCAAAGTGACGCACATTTTGTCGAACGATATAATTGAAATAACGAGGCGAGAACAGAGCGAGAACCAAAGCACTGCACTGGCGGTGAGAGAAGAGGCGACGAAAGACGATTTCGGTCGGTAGAACACGACAAATCGGACGAAAGGTGAAAAAATGGGCGCGCGCGACGAAAAGAGGCAGCAAAGAAGATGACATAAACACCGAGAGAGGATTGCGAAAAACGAAAAGATAAAGAGAGCGAAATGGGTGAGAGACAGCTGTGTGGCGCCAAAGACAGACTGACAGAAATGCGGGAAATAACAGAGTCTAGAGAAACCAGACCAACGAAATAACAGGCGAAAGGAAAGAGACGCAGAGGACAGCCGAACTCGCAATGAAAGAGTGAGAAGAAGAGCCAACGGACACGTCGCAGACAGGCAACCAGGCAGCCAGGCACAATCAATAACCCACAAAAAAGACTCGGAATCCCGCCAAAATCGAAAATAACGTGAGAAAAGAGAGGCCTCAGACTAACAGAAATGAGAAAAAGACGGCTGGAGTAGAGCGGCAAAAAAGGGCACGAACTCCCTTTTCCTCTCTTGGCTATTTCCCGTTCACTCTTTTTCCATGAATTCCTGCTGCCCCCCTACTGAAAGGATATAAATCTATCGGCCACACCGCGAGCGAGCAGACCAACACCGAGCGCTTTTTCTTACTTCCAAACTGGAAAAAGAAGAGAATGTGCCACTTCTTCGCTACGGAGAAAGAAAACTCGAGAAGAATAAAAGTTGTGTTGACCAGAAAATAGCCAGAGCAAAACAAAAAATTGTTGACAGCTGCGAAGCGCACAATTTCAAAGCTATGTGGTAAACAACCCTAAAGTGAGAGAGATGCTACTTTTGGTCAAAGATAAAGACCTACTGACTAAAGCTAATAACGATAAATGAGAAATGGGGCTACCGATGAAACGCAGAATAACCAGATCTATTTTTATGTTTCAAGAAAAATGGTTTTAATGCTTACGACAACCCCCCTTTTCCGAAGCAATTAACGTAATTTTTATTTATCGGAGGATATCTCTTATCAAGACTCACGAATGATCGTAAAAGTGGGTTAATGCAAGAAGCCTTCATCTTCGCGGTTCCACTAAAGATTTACGGGGAAATGCGCAACTGTAACCGAAACTATCATTCAACCGGATAAACGCATACATTTTACATTGATATTTGACGCTGATTTTTTAAAATGAAAAATTAGGTTGCAACAAGTGTTTACAAACACGAATCAAAATAGCAGCAGGGATACTTGGTGCTTGGAAATTTCGAAAACCGAACTGAACCGTAAGGTATTCAAGTACTCTCAAACTAAACTGAATTGCTAACACTACTGTCTAGCGAATTCTAAGTCCGAATAAGTTTTTGATATAATCAAACCCTTCAAGCGTGCAAACCTATCTCTGATACTACAACCATTCCAACGACCCATATTCTCTTCCACGCCTACGATCTTTTGTTACTCAACAATGCAAGCGCGATGAAGAATCGGTTACAGATCGAACGCAGAGAGGTTTTTCTTCTATCTTCTTAGAAATGCAGCGGTTTTCTAACTCCATTCTTGTAAAGGAAGAAAATTGTATCTACCTAACCTATGTGACCTCAGTTCGAGAACAATGAACTCATCGACAAAACTACCATAATCCAACCAAAACTAAACTAGATATTGGCGGATAAAAACTACAAATAAAAGTTTTTCTACGCTAGACCTTACAACACACGCTGAACCTCTTCACGTTCTAGTTTGTTCGAGTGGGGGTACCAGTGAAATCATGCAGACTGATCAGAAACCATGAACGTCGAATTGAATTGATAAACAAATCACTTTGGAAACATTGCAACTCATTACTAGCAGGATTAAAAGATTATTGATAACTCAGATGGTCAAAAATCCATGAAATTCACTTAACTTTCACCCCGTTGTTGCCGCATTTCTGATCGAAGAACAAAACAATCAAACTTCAGTAAATCTGCCATCGAGTTAGAAAAAAATACTTCACACGTGTGAAAAACTGACCATATAGATCGACAAGAGGAAATTAGAACGAAGTAGACAGCCAATTACGAAAAGGAACATCACTCTTAAGGACAAGGGAGAAAAAACGTGAAAACGACTAATTTATGTTGGAATGTAAAACTTTTGCGCGTCAACGCAATAGGTGTTCGTCCTGACTG